>BGPR01000037.1:2384938-2417568 GCA_013235015.1 Araneus ventricosus
ATTAAATAATTATTTGTAAGCTCTTATCTCCTGTAAAGTTCCAAATGTAAATTGATATCTTAAACAATGAAGCTATTATATTGAAAACCACAAGAGAACAGATATTAGAATTGTGCTTCTTCATAAAAAAGCCAACCAGAGGAAAAGTGAGAAATATCTCATGTTTTTCCTGACCTCCCAAAATTTCATAAACAACAATCAAATCTAGAAGCTGCGTACACAAATGGGAGTTATAGTAAGTATTTAGAATATCAGGAAAATTTTAAAAATATCCGCAAGATAATTATAAAACAAAAAGTAACACGTAACCGAACGAAGCATCAGCTTATCAATAATCATACAAATGAAATACAAAAGACAGTTTGATTATAGACTATTATTACTATGAAAGAAACAACCTAGAATTGGAATTCCAACAATCAAATGCCAATCAGTCTTGGGAACTGATATGTGTCGCATTAATCTAGATTTGTGGAGCCAACGTTCTGCGAAAGCCAATTGTTGGAAAAACGAAAAAGTAGGGGAATAAATCCCCCAAATCTTTCAAGATTAGGAACGAGAAAGTATATAACTTATAACATACCAATTCAATAGTTTTAACCCTCTAAGCGTATCACACGTATTTTTCCGTTTCTCATATTGAGTTCAGAAGCAGATACTCATGTCCATGTGTATAATTTCTTAAACTAACATGGATAAAATATTCTTAAGATTTCAGAACCTTGACTAAATGCAATAAAGGTCAAATTATTCAATTTAAAAGCAAATTTTCAAGACTTGGAAGCTAGTACACCAAAATAACTAACCGCTCATTATTGTTATGACTTCAGCATTATCCTAAAGACAGTTCCGCATTTAAAGTGAAAATATTAATTCTAAATTAGGCTTTTAATACTATAGTTAGTTATATTAACATCCCATTTTGAAGCAACACGTTTTAATACTATAATAAAACACTATAAAAAATTAACTATAAATTAAATATAACCTTCTATAATAATATATATTATTTTGGAAATGTACAGAAAGATAAATAAATGAATATATGATGCAATCTTATTCTTAATCTAGTGTCGCCATCTACCTATGAAGTGAATTACTAAAATCTTTGTTAATTTCATTATATATGATCACATCAAAAATAAATCTAAAAGACTATTAATTTAATGGTTCAATCAACAAAATGTGATAAAGCAAAGAAAAAATCCATCGAAAGAAGATGCCAAGAGTTCTAATAGGGAGAAAATATAAATATAAACAAAAGGGAAAAAATAATGATATAAATAATATAAAACGCCAACGCATAGAATGCGAAATAAGGCTGCAGTTCTAGGAGATTAGTGGACATATATAAAGGTCCAATTTAAATTTAAAGTAAAAAGAAATTTTTTCTGTAAAAGCGTATAAATGCTCATAAGGAGTAAGTGAAACTTCTTTCCCAACCTTGGAATTTAGACGCGAATACATGTAATTTGATACTTTGAAAACATCCGGACCCCAATACGACACACACAGTTCTTTCTTTGTTATTTCTACCGTTGGTTGCATCCTTCAGTTTTGGAGCGTAATTTTTTTAAATATTAGGTCCTTCATTCGAATTCGGCTTCTTTGTCAGTCATAAGGCTCGGGATGAAGGCCCTGATGAGCATGTATACGCTTTTACAGAAAAACACTACATTCTCTTGAATTTACATTTAAATTTTACATATACATATACGTACAAGAAACAATCAAATCAGTAATCCCTAAAGAAACATCCGTTCCGAGAAAACAACAATGAAAGGGCGTTGGACTCAACTGGCTATTTTTGAGAAATTTTCTTTTATTACTGTTTTTATCTTAAGAAAGATGAAAATCATAAATAAATTACAAAAAAATAAACAACAATAGAATTTTCAAAATGAAATGAGAAACTTGGTTGAACTGTTGATTTCCAAACCTAGATATGAAAGCCAAGATGGAACCGATTAAAACCTGATTAAACAATTTTTACTAATAAGCAGATTTGTTGGAAATACTTGAAAATTTTCAGTTTCAAATTCTTAGTATCGGATTAAATTTATATTCTTGTGTGTACCGTTCAGAATTTTTATAAATATATAAAATTGTCTTTAAGCGCTGTAACGTTGAACTATATTTCTGGATATGATCCAGTGTCTTCAGAGACATTAATTTTTCTCAGAAATATTACCTGTTTTTTCTGTTTTCATAGTTTGGCTGTCAGAAAATACAGCTGAAATTTAAGTGAATATATTTATAACCGTTCATTGGAAATAATGATTATAAAAGAAAAGTTTTGGAATATAATTTTTAAGTCATTTTCTAGAAAGTATAATATAGTGCTTAATGTAATTAATATTAGAATCACACATACTGCTGCATATTATATATAAGAACTTTTAGATTCATTTATGTTAATTATAATAAATGAAATTCTAGGAGTGTCATAAAAAATAATTTTCTTGAAATTATAATATATTTAGAATCTACTTTTTCAAATACATTGGATTTTTCAATGAAATTTATAGAGATTAGAACCACCACAACATTAATTAACATATCAAGATAATCAATTATAATCAAGAAATTAGTAAACATGTAGTTTAACTTTAGATTGTTGTTTGAATGACACTACAGCTTATTTGTCCGTCTCTTTTAATGTAACTAAAACTATATGTTCACGTCTTAGGTGAGGTCGCTAAATAAATTATATAATGTAAAACTAGAGAAGTTATCTAATGTTAAGATATCACCGCTTCTCTACATAATGTCTACTGTGTGTGACTGCCCTTGGTCACACGTACAACATGTACCCTGTAGTTCATTTCACAATGAAACAATTTGTGAAGCATATTCCTAACTATAAGTGCCGTTTACAACTGTGTATACATTCAACACATTCTTTTATCATTACTGGCCTATAAGATGAATGTTCATAATGTATAATATTAATCCTTAAATGCCCAGGGTTGCCTTTAAGCAACATATCCAATTTTGACTTCTAAAATATTGAGAATAAGATCGAAACATTAATGCTTGTTGCTGCCAGTAGGATACACATTGAAATTTATATTAAATCAATTTACGACGTATAGATGACAGATTTAGTATTGATAAAAAAATATAAATAAACTGACGCTTTTCACTTGCAGCTGCATCTTTTTTGCTTTGTTTGCATGCTTGAGAAGACCATATTTTATGCTACGATTTCGAAGGAAATTCCTTATTCGCATTATTAGCCACTAAAATTCATTTGTGTTTAATATTTTAAAATTTTGTCAATTAAATTTTTTCTGTAATATATAAAGCTCAGTGTTGTCAATTAATAACAGACTGTTTTTTGAGCAGAAAACTTATTTCAAAGCAAAATAGGATTTTTAAAGTATTTTCCCATGTTTCATTCAAAAAATTAAAGTCAAAAAACATTTTTAAATCAGTTTTTAAAAAATTGGGCTCTTAAGTGTCAAATACTTAAAGAAATATTAAATAAATAAATTGAGCAAATTGCGCCTGGCCTCTACAACTTTTGACATTAATTCTTGTGTCTTCATTTCTGGGGAATATTGCGAAGAACCTGTGTTAAGGACTCCATGACTTGCAAAAGTGAACGAACGGTCCATTTCACTATTAGGTAAGGCATTCCACAAAGAACGCTACACATGTTAACAAAATGTCTATAGATTGGATTTTATCCGCTTGAGTAAGGATAGTCACATTTACCAAAAATTACGTACACAAACAAAATTTTAATCCTCCGTCTGTATTGTGTTCATTTTTTCTATCATTATTTCCAAAAAAATCTGGGTAAACATTTTGAAATACCCAGTGTAATTTTGATGTAAATGCAGCTAAAACTTTTAACATGAGTTGTGTATTTGAAATGTGCCAAAAGTTCTCGAAACGAAATGCGTAATCCATCAAGCAGGGACCATCAAAGTGCTGTAACAAAGTGTAATTTCATTTATTTTATAACAAGATTAACAAATCATTAAGCATGGAATTCCATTTCTTTTAAGAATCCATACACTCTACTGTTTTCCGTGGAACTTTAGTCTTCGAGAAGCATGTCTTAAACAAATTAATTTTATTGCAGTAAATTTATTCATTATTGGCAGATATTTGTGAATAGTGTATGAGTAATTAACAATAGCTGTACAAGGGGGAGTGTTCATCTCTCAACTTTCCCATATACTTATAAAGAGTGTTTTGTGTTTAGCTTCGCCATATATTATTAAGGGACTGAAGTATGCCTTTAGACTTCTTCCCTTTGACGTTATGAGTCCGAGAGAGAGATTTGCAGAGATTTATAACATTTAGTTGGAATTTGGAATTTGGTGCCGAAATTATACATAATTTATCAGTTACTTAGCGTGTTACGTTTTGTAGTTATTTGTTTATATATGTTAGAATAGACAGACAGAGAGACAATCAACAAGCAGACGAATGTGGTCTAATATTTGTCAAAATTCAAAAATTTTACTGTAAATATCACACGCCAAGTTTCATGAGCCCAGCTTGTTCCTGTTTCGATTATCGTGTTTACAGACAGACAGATCTTCGGAAAGACAGACACAATTCCGAAAATTGTTCTTTCAGACACAGTTACGTCTAGAACGTAGAAATTCCTCGAAGCTTTCAAATCGAATTTTGAGAAGACAATAATATTCCGCCATTTAACTACCAACACCACCTATCACAGTTTTCCAAATTTTACCAGAGGAAGAAATAAAAACTAATTTTTCCGTCACCAATACATCTAATATTTTTTCATATCCGGGATTAACACGAGACGGCATGTTGATACCAGATGTGGAAAAAATCCTAAATATTCTTTATTGGTTGCGAAAAACCCAGTGTTTCCTTCCTCTGTACTGTCTGTTTCTGTTATCCGTCATCGTGACAGAGATGTCATATCGTTTTAAAGTAATGTAGGTATATTGTATTACAATACATTTCTACATGCACATTACTACTCTTTTATTGAAGTTCATATTGATTGTTTTGAAAAATTAAATACAATATGTATATTATTCACTTTTAAAGAATTTTATTTTCATTTTCGTTCCAATTCGTGAAATCACTTTACTGTACATATGTATTAAGAGATTTCTTTTATCCGTCCCGACGGTGACGGTTAATTGAAGTTTTACTGTATGTGGTGTTGTTCAGTAATCGACGATTTTTTCTTTATATTCGACGGATGCGAAAAAGTAAAAAACTATAGCATTCGATGGAATTGTATTTAATTAGTATTTTTAAGTTTATTATGAGCTCATCAAAAATCTTTTTTCATTCATTGGAATTGTTTTCTTTTCGTACACATAAGTAACAATTGATATACGAGAAATTCTGTAGAAATTTATAATTTCGAGAAAATGAATGCATATGTTCAAACACGTTTCTATGCATTCTTTATATGGATGAATTTATTCTATCGAAAGTAGTATGATTTCAGTAAACTGTTGTAAAAACAAATTTAATTCAAGTTTTTATTTTGTTTCATATATCTGGAAGATATCCAAATTCTTGGCATGTGTCCATATCTGATTCTCCCAAGTAGATCTCAGCTCAATTCTTTCAACTTCCAGTATTTGTAATCTCCAGAAAGAAAAAAAAAATCTGTTCAAATTTCGCTTCTTCCTCGAAGCTTCTCCATCAAAACTAGATTATATTTCCAAAATCCAGAAAAGCGAAATTTTTGAGAAATTATCTTTTGTAGAGAAGATTCGAGAGGCCTGGAAGTCTGCGTTTAAAGTTTACATCCGCATGCAACGCTTTGCTTTGGACATAAAACTTTGAAGTGCACTATGCTGTCCTTTTTTATCCTTGAAACATCTCAACAGTCCTTCACTTGGTCAAAATAAAATCTCCTCATCTACGAGTCTGAATTCTAAAATTTTCGAATATCTATTTTATTTTCTTCTTCTAGATAGCTTTTCATTTGAATCTCGACTGAATATAGACAGACATTTTTCAGCTATTTTGACTGTCACAGTGCTGTATTTACTGTCAAAATATTTATTCGATATCATTTTAAACCACTTCTTAGATTCTTGGATGATCTTAAAAGCCTGCAGTGGTTTCTTTAGAAAAGTAAAATATATTTGAATTTGCTTTCGTAGAATTATTCTATGAGCATTTGATGTATTATTTCTCGCAAAGAAACGTGTTTTCGTCTAATGACAAAGCATGAGCTAACAACAACCTTTTGCGACAAACAGTAGTTTGCTGTAAAAAAATTAGGTAAAAATATGAGTTTACTTAAAACTACAATTCGGCGATGTTTTCCTTTTATTATTAAATTCAAAATTGAAAATTAGTGCAGTTCGGAATTAATTGATTTTATATTTATTTTGAGTAGAAATATATTAGAGCTGTACGAAATATCAATAAATTATTTAAAGACACCAAAAATTTCATCATTTTTCTAATTAATTTCAGTTATTTCCCAGAGCAAACAGCCTTCTCTAGCTTCACATCTGTCTCAGATATCAAATAGAAATTTATGCCCCAGTCTTTGATATATTCGAATACAATTTCTCATACTTTTAATTTACAAATTAAAAGTATGAGATTGTTCTGATAGTTACTCTCTGCACATAGGAATTATAAATAGTAAATAATTAGCATTCACGGAATATGCTATATTTTGAACGAATGAAGAAATGCCTAGGAAACTAAATTTTAAATGTAAATAAAAATCAGGATAACCACGTACAGAGAAAATGAAATATTTTCATTTGGGGTTTGCAAGTTTTGCTTGAAAAATAGCTCTGGAATGTGAAATAAAACTATTTATATTTGAATATTCCCTAAAGCATTATGATTGCTTTCATATGTTTGTAATGATATATTATGCAAATATACACAATCAGCCAATATTTAACCTTTTCTTGCAACTTTGATCAAATGGTAGTATCTCAATTTTTCTATATTCAACTTAGGACTGATGTAGTCATAAAAGATGTAATTGAATCTGAGATTTATTTGAACCACGTGCTGATAGTTTAGCTGCTTCACATGGCGAAGATAATAATTTTGTATTAGAAATTAGTTTCCAAATTAGATATGACGCATTTGATGAAAATTATACAGATATTAAAAAGTAATTGGCATTAAAATAGTAAAAATACATACAAACTTTTTATATTACGTATAAAAGGATTTCTTATTATGCTTTCCTGCCTTATAAGTAAATATGTGATAATTCATATCAGCGCACTTGATTACTTATAAATGTTGTAGTTTATTGTATAAATGAAGAGGAGAAAAAGTAGCATACGGAAGAATTTCGCGTTCTGCAGAGCTCATATGAATAATTGATTGGTTTCATTTCAATATATTATTTCACCAGTGTAATCATTAAATGCATGGATTTGTTGTTTTCGAGAAATTTAGGCTTTAGTTTAAAAAATGAAATGACAGAACGGAATTTCGCTCTGGATTGCATAACACATTTTTGACTAAACGCCATTTTGTATGCAAATATCTAACTCTGAAATTCGCATGAATATTGCTATGAAACGGAAAATTTTGTGAGAATCAATATACCGTATCTTGAGAAATTTATATACCGGACATTCAAACAATATCTATATTTGATACATTAATTTTTCTTTTATTGACTAATTGCGGATTTAATGGAATAATTTTGGATTAAACTTTATAAGCCTTTATTAATTATGTTAAATATCATAGCTTTAAATGACATTAATTAAAATAAGCAAAACTTGAAAACTTATACTCTCTCTGTTCCCCTTGTTCATTCGCCTTTTTATCCGAAATTATGGCAAGAGCAAAGTCAAGTTTCCGAGAACTCAGTTTATATAGTTGCCCATGCGTCTTTAAACGTATGAATGTGAAACTGCCGCGTTTTCTAATTGAAAATGGCAGATTAGGCAACCATATTGGAATATTTTTTCTCTCGTTTCTCGAAAAGATTTGCTTACAGGCACGAAAAATTTCCAAAATGCTAATTGTGCAAATCATAAGAAATGTAGGAAGAAAAGAAAACTGATAAAAAATAATGATAATGCTAATAATGCTAAACATAAGTCTATATTATAAAACACATTTTATAAAAAACGTCTCATTTCCTTCGCCTGTATTTTGTGATTTGAATTTAGTGTCAGAGGTTTAATATACTAACGGGTATACCTTTTATAATAATATCAGAACCGAATGCATACTAAACATCTTTTTTCAGAAATCGTGATTTAACTATGAAGCAGAGTCCTTTAAGTCCTTTTTATGCTTGATTTTTATAATTATTTAGAAAAATGTTACATTGAATGCAGTTTACCAGAGAACACTTTGAGATGGTCTATTTAAGTTTCATTATTCTTGCATATTCCGTCTGAGTTGTCAACTCAGACGATTCCGAAACCCTCCGAGCTTTAGCGCATGCGCCAGGTGGATATGACTTCACCAAAATAGCGGTGAAGTGAGAAATGGAGGGGAGTATATTTACATTTTACTTAGCGAGACCTAACAATAAACTCCGGAAATGCGCATATTTTACTCATTGCTTGTCACCCCTTTCCGGAGTAAAGTCATCATTAAGTATTTTGGCATTTTGAAACGATCAGTAGCTAAAGCTATAAACTCGACAATTTCTAAAGCCGTTGTATTCTTAAAATGTCATCTATTTCCTGAATCTATGCAATTCACACTATTTACAGAATTACGAAAATTGTTAAAACTCTGCACTTGAGATAAGCTGCTTCTATTCTTTCTCTAATTCCCGAATTCTTAATTGGAGGTCTTAAATATATAAAAAATTGAAGGGATATTTGCCACCTTTCCGGAAAACTCTGAGACTAAATTCCAGTGTTTCTTATCTTCTCACCTCTTTTTTCAGAGACTAAACGAAACTCCTAGAGTAACCATGGTAACGAGATGCCAGATGTTTTCTTTCTTTTAAATTAAAATGTATATCTTTTTCTTTATTTTGAACTTGATACTTCAATATTTTTCTTGTATTTTTTGCGAAGCGAAGTTTAAACTGTTGTAACGAGGATTAAGGAAGTGTTCGCAAGTTAAGATGTCGTACAACAGCTGCGGTCTTTTAACGGAAAAAGCGGAATGTTCTTTACACATTTTTTGTTATTACATTTTGAAGGTGAAATAAAGCAAGTTTTGATCTTTTAATATCGTTTCCGTATCACGGCATGCCAAATTTTATGATTCATTAATTTAGGACTCGGAGTTTGCTTTTATTAATTTTTGTCACACATTTTTCCATTAAACTTTTTCACATATTGAACTGAAAATTACTAAATAAATAAAACCCGAGAGTTTTTTTTTACTTAGAATTCCAAATTTAGCTATTTTAATATCTGCAAGAAAAACCTTTATACGAATGAGTAGTATTCGAATAAAGAATTAAATATTGTATTAGATTAAATTGAACGAATTGAAGACTTTTATTCTCAATTTTATAGATATAGAATATAATGATACAAGTACATTTAAGCTCTAACTAGCTTTCTAACTTAACCCTCTCACACCGAGCGAGGCGGTCTAAAAAATTCCCCTTAACAGCGACGAAGGCCGGTATGAGGCGGTTGGCGTCTTTTGAGAGGAGGTTCTAAGATCGCTTAGGAGATAAGCACTATAGGGGGTCCAATTATCCTAACCAACCGTAGCCCATTTCCGCCCGCGGAAGGTTATAGCAGATTGTGGGGTAAATGACCACCCAGGTTAGGCGAGTCCAATTCATGTCGCTTCCTGCCAAAAACTCCCGGTTTTAAAGGGGCTAGAATAAAAAATTCGCCTCGGGATTAAATGGTTGGCAAGTACAATTGGCCCCCCCCCCTACCGCGCTTACTTCCGAAGCGATCTCGGAACCTCACCTCCCCTGAAAAGAAGGCAGCCGCCTCCGACCGGTCTTCATCGCTGTTAAGGGGACATTTTTAGACAGCCCGAGACCGCCTCGCTCGTTGTGAGAGGGTTAAAGGCAAAATAACTTCCAGATGTCTGTGTTGGTCACGATTTTCTGCTTCAACACAAGAATTTTCATTTTAAATTTACTCCTTTTGCAAACACACAATAATATGTATTTAAAGGTGTGGGGTTTGAATTAGAAAATTTACAATTATTTCTAATAAATAGTTTATAAAATCCAAACGCATTGTAAATTTCTGATTTTTTAAAAACTCCTGGAATATGCATCGTATAGAATTTTTGAGTGCGGTATGCTAAAAAAATAGGTGGGTGGCAGAATAATGCGAACACTTTAGGATTTGCACATTTTCCCGAATATTTCCCAAAATGCTGGACAGGCTATCTTTGAACTTCGGCCATGTGAAAGAAAAAGATTAAACTCAGATTTTAAAGTCAGAAAATTCTGTAACGAGGGATTTAAGGGAGCAACCAGAAATTGATGAAGACCCCGTTTCACAGAAAGCTGATAATTATTTGCAAATTTCAAGAGTGAATTTGTTTGATATGCGCAATACTCACATAGATTTTCGTAAAAACAGCACAAATTCGGGAAGATATAAAAGCTTTCTAAAAAAATCTCAAATTTTCTCGCATGTTTTTGCTTTTTTACATGCAGGGTTTTCAACCAAATTATACAAAGCTTACGAATATTAGCCGTTATCTTAGAGAAGCATTTTAATAAAATTTGGAGTAAAAATTTTGAATATTAGAGTATTTGCAGTAGATAATTTTTACGGTGCACATGCAAAACGTAGCATTTTATTTTCATAATTTCAAAGTCAGATAGATATATAGGGTGACTTATATAAAAATTCCAGTTAAATACCGTTAAGATTCAGAAAGATATCCACATTGCAGCTAGGTGAATTTCGGTGGCAACCTGAGAGAAGCTAAATGATTACGTTTCTTGCACAGATTTATATTTTTTAAACAGGAATCTTCGAACAGTAGTATTTAATTTTATGGAAGTTGAATATCCTGAATACCCATATATACTTAAAAATTAAATACAATATTTAAATTGCATTTCCGCGATAGCTAGTTGAAGATTCAAGTTTAAAATATATAATTTGTGAAAGAACTTTCATTATTTAGCACTTGTTCCAGTTGGCTTTGATTTTAACAAAATAGGGATGAGATGAAAGATAGGGGAGAAAATATTTATTAGAAGTAAAACACACCAGACAAACAACTTCGCAAAAACATGATTTTCTTTTCGACTAGCTTGTTCGCCGAGAATATAATTTCAATTGAATCTTGAATAATTTTATAATCATGTTTCCCTTAACATCGAAAACACATCGTAGTAGATATTTAGCCCATGTTGTTTTAATTGATTTCCATCTTTTCTGCTCTTTGTCTACATAAATGTCAGAAAGGAGTCAAATAACTGACCATGTCATGTAACATCTAATTGTAAGTTGTCAGCGCCATCTTGAGTTTCTTATTTCTCTTACAAAATATACATTCGATTTCAACATTAAAATGGCGCAACACATTTTATGGCCATCGGCATGCCTGCTGAATGAAAACATAGCAGCCATAATCATTCAGCTTACTGTGTATATTTCTTCATATACGTAACATCTCAGAGAGCTTGATTAACAGATTTCACAAAAATTTTGATGAAATAAAATATGAAAGCAAAATGCATTCGGATTTTACCTTAGCTTTCAACAATGAAAGAGAAACACGCGATTGAATATTTGTTTAAACAATGAAAACGGTTTGAATTGCATTGCAACAATGAAAAGTATTGCTGTAAATTATGCCAAAAATGTTTTTAAAATGTAATTAAAATTAGAGAAAATTGTACGGCAGCTTACTAAATAGATACCATTGAAAAGGTAATTGTTTTGCACTTTCAGATGGCGTAAAAATGATTTCTGCGCTGTAATAATTTCCGGAAGAAAAAACGCCAAAAGTTCACCTAATTTTTAATTAATTAAAATTTCAAAAAACTGCTCCGAGGTGCATTTTCCCACCTTTCAAAGAATGTTCGAGCCAAATTTCGCAGCTCTAGGTCCAGTGGTCTATCCAGTAGAGTGCCAACACATACACATTCTTCTTTATCATTAGTAGTGATAAAGATGTATTTCTAATTATATATTGCCATGTTACATCATTTGAAAAGAAGTTTTGTTTTTTCCTCTACATCGGAATGTAAGGTATTTTAAAGGAACAAGACTGATAAATTTTGCAATATAAATGCTTAATTTGAAGTTATTAGAAATCCTTCCATTAAATTTATAAGAAAATTCTACAGTATAATAGACTTCTTCATATATAAAGTTAGTTAATTTTTATCGTTTGAATATAATTAACAAAAAATATTGAATCAGGTAGCAAAAGATTAGGGCAGGCGTTAAATAAAAAAGCAAAATCCCTTTCAATTTTTCCGTTAACTTCACACTGCCATTAAATGTATAAGAAAATTCTACAGTAGACTTCTTCATATATAAAGTTAGTTAATTTTTATCGTTTGAATATAATTAACAAAAAATTTTGAATCAGATAGCAGAAGATTAAGGCAGGCGTTAAATCAAAAAGCAAAATCCCTTTCAATTCTTCCGTTAACATTGCACTGAAAGTCGGCGAGAGAGGAAACGGGGATGATTAAGAAGGAACGCTTGTTTTTAAAGAGCCAGTTGAGAAAGGGTATTTTATAGAGGCGGGTTATATACTGTAATGCGAAATATCTGAAAACACAGCTGTGATATATTACGTCCATTTATTTAGAAGCTATGGTTAGAAAATTTTAACATTGGTTCTTAAAAGGGCAAAATGAAACTATTTATCAAGTCTAAAATTCAAAATATAATTGTAAATTTCACGTTATTAATTTAATTGGTTCATTTATTTTATCTAATTATTTGAATTTTTTATTTGTGGTGCTGAGAAATATCATTTGTATACTTGATTGACTTAAAATGATTTTTAAATCAATCTAATTGATTGATGAACACAAAAAAAACCAATGCGTAATTTAAATATATTCATTAATTCTATCAATAAATTTTTCTTTAAAATTTAATTATTAATTAAATTTTTAAAAAATTATCTTTTATAAAAGTTTAATTAAACGATTATGATTTTATTAAGCCGTTAGAAACGAATTTATTCAACTGCATATTAATAACTTTTCGGAAGCATATGATAAAAGAATTATCATATGCATATTATCATGAGTATATTGCACAAGTTTTTAAAATGCATATGTTGCTGATAAGTTGCTGACACTGAAGAGCACTCTATGTTGTTAGTATAAAAAGAAACATATCAAAAGCAAAATCAACGACAGTATTGTTACTTCATCCAATATGATCATTACGAAAACAATCCATCATTTATGAAATAATTAAGAATCGTTTCTTTTGGTTTATATACATATAAAAAGTTAAACTACAGAATAGTTTTATTTTCACCGTAAATAAGTTTGTCTTCACGGTGCAAAATAGCTTAGATATGATTTCATTCAATTTAACTCAAAAATATCTGTAAGATAAAGTATTTATTGATATATATATTACTTTTCCATGTCACAGAATATAGAATACGCATGCGAGAAGATTGTTGTAATGGATTTCATAAGATGTTGAGAAATGAACCAGCTGAGGGCGCCACCTCTAGCTTGGCACGCCAGAGGGCGTTGCTTTTATAAATAAAAGCCATATCAAAAGTGTGATATGATGAAGTGTGCGTTTGGCTGGTTCTCCATTCCCTGTGATATTTGTTAATGGGTTTGAATTGTAGCATGGTCCGTAAGATTTTATCTTTAAAGTTTCATTGTTCTCTGTTTACTTAGTTTAGTTGTTAATTGTGTTTTATTAAATGAGTTTTGGTTTATTAGTGTGTTGGTTTGTGATTTAGTGTAGTGGTTTTATTATATATATTTTTTGGTGCATCGGTCCTCGAAAAGTTTAGTGATTAGTGTTGGTGGTAATTGGTCGTGGTAGATATACTTAGTAATTGTGTGTTAGTGAGAGGTTTGTTTATAGATTTAGAATGAGTGTAGACGAGACAATTGATAGAAATAGAAGGAATAGAGGGGTAGTGAGAGCTGCGGTTACGAATGTTATTAAAAGTGTAGAGGCGGAACTTGCGAAGGAGGTACCGGACATTTAGGTTTTGCAGGATAAATTAAACATCTTGGTAAAAAGGGAAACGGATCTACAGACGTTGGATGAAACAATTAATGGGAAAATTAAATTGGTAGAATTGGAAAAAGAGGTGGAACATGAATTGGAATATAGCGATTCGATTATTAGATGCAAGGGTAAAATCCGGAGATTTATTGATAAACATAGGTGTAGTAATGTAGATGCGGCTGTAATTACTCGATAGGTAAACAACACAAAATTGCCTAGAAATGTTTTGGATAAGTTTGGTGGCGATATTAGGAAGTTTCATGAATTTTGGCCATCGTTTGAAGCAGCTGTGCATGATAACCCTTCTCTAACGAGAGTTGAAAAGTTTAATTATTTGAGATCACTGTTAATAGGCGATGCGGCTAGGGCAATTTCTGGATGAACTTTAACTAATGAAAATTACGATAAAGCGGTTGAGGTCCTGAAAGATAGGTTTGGGCAAAAACAAGCTGTGATTTCTGCGTATATGAACACGCTTTTGTCATTACAGCCTGTTCGGAGGAAAAATGATGAGATTAACAATAGCATAAGAAGTTTAGAGTCATTGGGGATTGATATCGAGTCTTATGGCAACTTATTGTATCCAATTTTAGATAGATGCATACCCGTTGAGTTGATGTTGCTGTTTAATGGAGATCAGGTTGTAAAAGGGGTAAAAGAGCCAGTGGTATCAGATTTGATAAATTTTTTGAAAGGAGAGATGGAGGCACGCGAAAGATCTTTTTCGGAACGTACAGAGTTAATTCCTATCGCCAAAAGCAATTACCCCCTTTTTAAGAAAACCCAAACTGCATCCTTTAATAGAGGCGGTTCTTCCGCGGCAGCATTAAACGTATCGATAGGAAAATTTTGCGATTTTTGTCCTAAAGAAACGCATCGAAATGAAGACTGTAAATTAAGTATGCATGATAAATATAAGGCGTTGTATGATCAATACAAGTGTAGGAGATGTCTCCGTAAAGGTCATAAGAAAAAGTTTTGTAATGTAAAGGGTATAAAATGTAAAACCTGTGGATCACAATCCCACTGGGAGTACTTATGTGATAAAGGTCAGAAACCAAACAAAAACGGTAATATTTCGGGATCTTCGAGTGATTCGAGAGACGTTGGTGTTAATTCATTGTTTCGAGATTCAATGATAGACACTGGAAATCGGAATATAATCATCAAATTTACTAACGAAAGTTGTTGAAAATTTCATGTAGATTGCTAGAGTACTTAAGAAATTTTTTAAAAAAACATAAAAAATAGAACTTATGAATAAACTGACACTGACTTTCGTTTTGTTAATAACTTTATTTGTAACGATTACTTCAGTTTTGTCAGAGTAAAAATAATGCAAAATCCAGTAACAGAAAAAAAATGTATTACCAAATATAAAATTTAAAAAATATGAATTGATGAATGCAAATCTTTAAGTAAAATTTTCAGTGTAAATGCAGTTAAGTAATATATAAATATTCAATTCCAAAATTAAGTGCGAAAAAGGAAGAATCCTTTTAACAAAAACTAAAATATTCTAAATAATTCTGCGTGCATGAATCAATATAACATCTATTTAATATTAACCAAGTTGGGCGTGTATGAATCAACATAAAATATAAAAGAAAGGAAAGTATTAAATTTGGCTAAAAAAAACAAGAAAATAGCGATCTGTTGGATACTTTCAAGATCTTAAAATTTAGCAAAAAGGAAACTCAGAGAAAAAAAAAGCAAACACAAAATAAAGAAACAAAAAAAATTCCAAAAGATTATGTTCGGAAAATAAATTAATTAAGGTATTGCTATTAAACCATCGTGTATGCTAATTTGTAGACAGACTGTCTGGTCTGAATCTCTGGCACATAGCCAACCCTATCCATGTGAGTGTTACCGCAATTTCTGGCCTATTCTAATATAGATTAAGCAAAACTCATTGATCAAAAATAAAGATATATTTAGCAAGAAATAATTTCACTAAACTTAATATTGGAATAAAAAATCGTATAAATTATATGAAAAATTATTTGGAAGTATTTTTCTAAATATAAATAAAAATCTATATTTTTATAACCATAACAAACTTTTTATGATATCACTAAAAATTTGCTCATCGTGAAAACGTATGTGAATATCTGGTTAATAATTTGCGTGCTCAATGTCATATGAGCACAGAAATGTATTCCATCTTTCTAAAAAAAAAGAATTTTTGTTAAACAGTAAATTGAAAAAAAAATAAACCTAGTTATCCCGATGTTTGCACTTTATTTTTTTGTATTGCAAGTTTCCTTTATGGCTAGAGTTCGTATTTCATTGAAAAGTAATAAAATTTTAAGCAGATAAGATCAAGCGTAAATAATATTTTCCACTCTAAATTTTAGAATTTATGTTTGGACTTCTATGAAGAAATTGGCTAAATATTTTCTGTAATAGAAAATTAAATCAATCGGACAAATTTCCTTTATATTGGATATGTGAGTAAACTTAAAGACTGAGCACTAAATTTTGAGGTATTGTAAACAGTTTCACGAATAATTAGAGATTCCTTCCACTTTCATTGCAGCAATTCATATGAATGACATTAAAGTTTTTGCTCATGATTTACATTTTTAGCCTTTCTTTAAATAATCTAAGGCGAAATATCAAGAAGTTTTAGACACTCTTTCTAAGAAGTTATAAAATTATCTGTTTATATATTTAGATTTTAGTAAAAATGAATAGTTTAGTTTATCTGTTTACTTTATTTTAGTAAATCTCAACCAAAAGAAAATGTTATAGAAATAAGGAACTTTATTAATCTATCTTTCTTATATCGTAAATTTAAAAAAAAAACTAATATAGCAGGATGGAAAAATTGCTCTATGAATTCACCTGAAAGTAACCTGGATATTACATCTTACGAGCTTAAAACAAATAGAACATAAGAAGGAGGAGGCCAGAAATTTAGCTTTTCCTTCCTTTTTGAAATTTCAAAAATTTCAGATAAGTTGTGTTGCGTCTTAAGCGACGATATTCATTCTTGCCTATATAATTTGAAACAGATCCCATAAAGTGATGAGCCAAATGTGCAAAGTTAAAATTTACCTTCTCAAGTTAGATATACAACAAAATACAAAAATGCAATTCCAGCGTAATTACTTAATTAAATTATTTCAAATGGTTTTGTTTCAATATCTTAAAAACGAAAACATAAGTTTAAATGTGTTTTTTTATTGGAATGCGATGCTTGTATTAAAGAACAGGCATTTTATATGCAATTGCATTTGAGGTAATTCATACTATATTGGCTTCCATTAAACGTCTCTGAAAGAAAATGTATAAAATTCATTCAAAGTCAATCATAGAAATTAAATAGAAGAGTAATATGAGTTTTTCTTCCTTGAGTGTATTATTTAACATTTGGAAAGGATTTATGTCCAGAAAACATATATCAATATCCTTTGTTTCTGTAAAATGAGCATGTTAAAGAATTGTCGTCCTTTGTTGCAGGAGAAAGATTTTTTAAAAAATCAAATAACATAAAATAAAAATATTCAAATAAATCTTCCGCCAAGCATATACGAAACTTTATTCTATTCTGGTACTGAAAATTTCTTCCATGAATAATGTTTAAGTCGTTATCCTGAACGAAAATAAAATTCTTTCGGAGCTAGAAATATTGGATATTAGAAATCATAACCTGAATAATAAGGACTGTAATTCAGAATACTTTTAAGATAAATAGATCTCATGAAAACTGCTGAAAGTTTCTTTAAACAAAAATTATTCTTTCAGTCAATGCTCTATTCCACCAGATATGTGAGGAAACTTATAACCTCCGTGTTTAAAATGGCGCACTAGATTTTGAGGTTATGTAAACCCTTTCTGGAAGTGTTAATAATTTACCCTCTTTTATTACTGCAATTCATAAAAATGTCACTTAACTATTTTGGTTTCGTCATCGCAATTTTTAAGTAATCTCCAAGTAATTCAAAGTGATAATATACAGCTAAAGTTCTGAAACACTTTTCCTAAAGTTATAAAATTCGTGGCGTTTTCTCTTTTCAGTTGAGAGGAGCTTGTAAAATATTATTAACTGAGAATCTTTCTAAAACTTGAAACATTAGGCACTGAATTTAACAAGGAACATAATTATATTGATAGGAAATGGAAACTATTTTTATTTTCCAAAAATGAACAAAAAGCATTCTGTAGACCTTTCATTATATTCATGTTAATATATAGAGGAGAATTTTGAAGGTAATTCCGTTTGTATAGAAAACCTATTATGGAGGTCCTAAATATATTTTAAAACATTTTTTACAAAGATATTAGTTTCCACTAGATATATAGAAATTGTTTTCGTATTATATTGTTGAAAAGTATTTCAACAACATAATAAGAAATACTGCCCAAATCATTTACTCTTATGTCTCTTCTACTGATAAAGCTATGATAATGATTTTTAACGTTAACTCCAAAGCAGCTTTTTCACTTTTGTTTTTATTTCACAATAAGGATATTTTTAAAATATACACGCAGTAATAAACCTATTAAGCATACTTAACTTTTGAATGGGACTAGCCGGTTTTCCATCAGACCTTTCTTTGTCAAAAGTGTTTGAGACTTACTTTTACATGAGACTTACTTTGTCTTGTCTTTTTCTGAATCATCGGAAACGAGTTTTTTCTTTAGCCAGAGAAGTATTGTCGAACGTATAGGCTTCTTCTGTTCCCTCTCGCACTTAACGACAAGCTTTAGACGTTCGTGGGGTTCTTGTAATATGCATGCCAATTACAAGGCCCAAAGGTGGTTGGAAGGAATTAACACTATATCTCTTATAGCTTAACATTATGGACTTGTATATTCTCCTGTGAATTTATTTCGGTTAAAGCTAAAATATGTTTTATTGCAGGCAACTAGATCTGAGAGTGAATTTCTGAGATTGTTTAACCTTTGAAGGATTCTGGTTGAAATTTTTGTAATATTTCTTTGTTATTGTGGTCATATTAATCTAGGAGTTTCATAATGCCTTCGTCATTATTCCATCGATTTTCTAGAATAATTCTTAGTATTTTTCTGCAAAATTTAATTGGTTGCCAGGAGCTTGCTTTCTGCCCAATTATGAATATAGTGTTCTATTTATATTGATTTTCTATTTTCCTTAAATAATTTCAAAATCGTTTATGCAAACTTTTTCTCGGAAACAAAAGAGAAAACAAAATCGAGCTGTTTTGGAAATATTTACTTTATTTCCCCTTTCTTTCCAAAGCAGCTGAAACTTCGGAATAAAATACATCGCATAAACTGAAAACAATGCATTGTTTTTTTCAAATGAGTTTTGTATTCAGGAATTCAAACATATTGATTTATTCATTTTGATTTAGTAGCATGACTTTGGTTCAAAAAATTTCTTTTAAATTTTCATGAAGATGGATGTATACGTTTTATTCATTTCTTTTTATTATTTCCATGCAATTTGAAGAGAAAATTTAAGACCTACAAGCAATATTCCACAATATCGGAAACGCAGTTTCCAGAGAAATACGCTTACTGCTTATTGAAATTAGGTTTATTTAAGAAAATAAAATGACATTTGATGGTAGTTAATAATATTGGTAATGTGATGAAAATTTTAGAACTTATTTGCTTTATGAAAGAAAATTTATTTAATCTATTTTAGATTTTTAAAGCTTGTAGTCGCTCTTATAACGTTAACCACACCTGATTGTGACTGACATCAGAGACAGCGCCCTCTGAAACCTTTGAACGACAGTTGAGATTAAGCGATGGCACGTGTTGCGTCCCATGAACAATGCTCTTCTTTAATTTTGTTCTAACCCTGAAATTATTTTTGTAAACTGTCCGTATGTAACGTAAACCTTAAATAAATAACTCTTACACTTTTAAATTAATTGCAATATATTATAAAATATTTTTTTCAAATATTTTCTTTTATCGGATATTTCTTTTTGTGTATAGAAAAATACAAAAAAACCCACAAAGAAACAATGTTAGAACGGTATTCATTATGAATTAGGTTCTACAGATATGAAATTTCTATTCACTACTTCTAAAAATAATTATGATGTCAGTGGCATTTCTGATTGCTTGACTGCCAAAATTTTTACTCTTGTTTAATATGGTTGATTAAAAATAAAACATATTGTTTCTTAATTTTAGTGAAACTAACACTGATGTCCAAAATTTATGCAACAAAGTGAAAAAGCGAGTATATGAAAAATATTTATTTGAAATTAGCAAACATTTCACAGACAATAGGTTAGAATGAAAGACACTAATGAAAGAAATAGTCGAAGGAAATGTTCAGCTAATAACTAAATATAATACATGGTATTATAAAATTACTATTATTGATGCTTAAAAAACACAGTTGTGAAAATTTCTCGATACGGAATGCGATTACTGGAAAAATGCTTTGTTTTATCGGCGGGGGGGGGGGGAATAACCGAATTTACTTTTTCTCATGTTAGATTTTTATGAGTAAATTTTAGATAAGACTGCAAATAGTGATTTATCTAAATCAAAAGACGTGATTTTAAAAATTTTTTAAGAAGGAATGAAAATTAAAATTAATCCAGCATGGAGACTTCGTACAAGGGTCCAAATAATAATGATTACTTTTTATTAATTACTTTTTGATTTAGTTATCATTATTATGAGATGCTTACTTGCAAATATTCAATATCATAAAGAATTTAAAATATCATTATACTTATTTGGAAACTTTTTCATCTTTCACAAATTAAGTTAGGATTTTAAATTTTAATAATTTTTGTACATTTTCAAAAGGAAGATATTAATCATTAAGGATTATTTTTTGAGCTCAATTAATATTTTTTTATGAAAATACTATAAATAAATCTTATAAAATTTCATAAAAATACAGTTTATTTAAAATATTAAGTTTGTGAAAAAAATTCATCATCACTAATTATTGAAAGTGTTATAACTAATTAGAAAAATAAAATAAAAACCATTACAGAAATATACTTCTACAAAGCGTATGTGAAAGTTGAATTTCGTTATGTCATGTTTAACCGAACGCATTTTATAACTGTAGACATAACATATTATTTTGAATTTTATCATAGTAATAACTTACTTTTACATAAAATGTGCACGAAAATGTTCATACGTTCAAACAGTCACATCGATCATTAATGCAGGAAGCATCTCCTTCCCGGTAATCTAGAATTTATTTCCATCTGAACGACATCACATAAGAGAAATTCGGGAAAGATGGCAATATTAAACTTTGAGGATTTTTCCTGACATTAATTTTCGTTGCAAGAGGGTAATAGTTTCGACAAAATCTTCTTAAAAAATGTGTCTTCTTACTCTCTTAAAACTCTTAAACTCTTACTCTCTCTTAAACTCTTTAAAAAAATGTGTCTTCAAGTTTCAGACTCAAAAATTTCATTTTAGAAAACGAAGTCATTTTCGTCATCTTACTCGACTGTGCGAGTAAGATGACGAACGGAGACACTTTAATTCAGCATCATATAGTATTAAACAACTATTCAAAACGTTTGAGATCACATCTTGAACTTAACAAATTGTATATAACAAAAAGAAACATAACAAACGAAACATTTCCAATCGAAAATTTAAATTACTGCACATAGCAAAACCAGGATTGTTGCGTTTAGTCTTGCTAACTTCAGCCCCCTTAAGATGTTGCTGTTTTCTTTATCTTCAGTTTCATCTTTCTCCTTTTTTTAATCATAAGCGCATTTTTTACCGGAGTGCCAGTGAGATGCATAGAGGGCAATTTCTTTCTAGGTCTCCTTGACGTTTTCCCCTGCATGGGAAGGAGCGGTGGAAAATCTGATGTCACAAAAGCTTTAAGAGAGTATCGGGACAAGAATGAGCTCCTCCAGGTATAAATCAAAAGTTGAATCTTCATCTTTCCCTCAGCCCAATTTGTCATCTTAAACGACGCACATATTTATTTTTCTCATCATAAAAAATTAAAATGATACATTGAACGCGATTTGATTCGCATTTTACGAATATCACATGCATTAATAAAAATATTTACTCTGTGAAAGCTATTCCTTATCGTGAAGCAACCAAAAGCTACATCGGAACCACTCGAAAAATGCATTACCACGTACCGTAACTCACAGAAATGACGAGAGAGAATCTTTTGACGTGACATGGGTAAATGGTTGTTAGAGGTCTATGATGATGCAAAATCGGGGTTGTTATCTAGTATAATTTTTGAGAAAAGTCCAATTCGTCGTCATCTTAGCCGATCTTCTCCTTCCTTTAATTATAAATTTAAACTTCAAATCAACCTTATGTAAATCATTTCGTACGTGATGGTCGTAAGAGTACCATCAGCATGGTAAAATAACTGAAAAGAAAATCATTCAGGTTCGAAAACATTTAAAAGCAATATACATAAATGCATTTGGGCAAAACAAGTATGCACAAGGAGTCAAAGTTTATTTGCGAAGAGAAGAGATAAATTTTCAAGAGGACTTTCAGAACTCCTTGAATGATGAGTTAAGTAGACAGATATTTTGACTAGAGTTATGTCGTCATATTTCGAAATTCGGTAGAATTGTTATGAGATTTTAAGAACTTCAATATGTTTAATAAAGCCATGGTAGAATTGAAGAGTTCATAAACTAAAACAAATTATCATAGAAGAGGCGTAAGTCTAAACGAACACTTAGAAATAAAGCAGTCGGGCATTTCATAATGTGATAGAGTTACGTGATATACAGTATTCATGACTATTGCATTGAACTGCCAGAGATTAATTTTGAATACGCTTATTTTCTAGAAAGTCGATGGAATAATGACGAAGGCATTATGAAACTCCTAGATTAATATGACCACAATAACAAAGAAATATTACAAAAATTTCAAACAGAATCTTTCAAAGGTTAAACAATCTCAGAAATTCACTCGCAGATCTAGTTGCCTGCAATAAAACATATTTCAGCTTTAACCGAAATAAATTCACAGGAGAATATACAATTCCATAATGTTAAGCTATAAGAGATATAGTGTTAAATCCTTCCAACCACCTTTGGGCCTTGTAATTGGCATGCATATTACAAGAACCCCACGAACGTCTAAAGCTTGTCGTTAAGTGCGAGAGGGAACAGAAGAAGCCTATACGTTCGACAATACTTCTCTGGCTAAAGGAAAAACTCGTTTCCGATGATTCAGAAAAAGACAAGACAAAGTGTAAAAGTAAGTCTCGAACACTTTTGACAAAGAGGGGTCTGATGGAAAACCGGCCAGTCCCATTCAAAAGTTAAGTATTCTTAATAGGTTTATTACTGCGTGTATATATTAAAAATATCCTTATTGCGAAATAAAAACAAAAGTGAAAATGCTGCTTTGGAGTTAACGTTAAAAAATCATTATCATAGCTTTATCAGTAGAAGAAACACGAGAGTGAATGATTTGGTGAAACAATAAAACTGGTTTGAAAGTTCTCACAACAATAAAAGACATTCTTAGAAATTTTGCGTGAAAGCAATTAGAAAAATTAATTAAAATTAAACAAATTGTCGCTTGGGAAATCAAAGTGGTATCACTGAAAGTGTAGTGTGTAACTAGTGTTAGTGCGATAATATGCTTCGAAATGTTGGTGAATGAACATCGATCTTTAATTACTTAAAATTCTATCTAAATTTTCAAATAAATAGTCCATTCTTAATGAGCACCTACTATACAACAAAAAATTATCTGCGAAATTTAAGTTTCTAGCTTCAGTGTTTAGTCTGTGCTTTGATAGGTCTGTCAGAATATCTTTTCCATGCATAGAAGATTTGAAAAACGATACATTGAGTTAAATTCATCAGAGGAAACTCCGAGACGTTCTCTTTCGAATTCCGATTTTCGACTTCCTTTTCGAATCCCAATTTATAAACTGAGGATTATGGGGCTTTCACACAAAGCAATAAGTTTCGCAATTTCCTAAGCCATATTAGCCTTAAGTAGTATTCTTCATTCAAATCTAGAAAACTCGCACTATTTACTTTGTGATAAGGATTGTTACCACGTTTCTAAAAGATAAGTTAAATTCAAACCTTTTCCCTAACGGCTTAATTGAAGGGATTTGATACAGCTGATGATAGAAAGAATTTTTGCCGCCTTTGCTAAAAAATCTTCCAAAATGCTGTTTGATTGTCTTAGACTATCTCCTAGCGTTTCTTATCTTTTCGTCCATTTTTTTCAGAGGCTAAACGAAATTTTCGCGGTAACCATGACAACGCGATGTCAGATGCCGCCTTCTTCTAAATTAAAATGTGCGTCTTTTTTTTGTTTTGAATTTGATCGTTGAATATTTTCTTGTAAGCTGTTTATATATTTTTTAAGAGTTAAATTTAAACTGTTGTCGCGGAGATTAAGGAAGTGTTGCAAGTTAAGATGTCGTACAACAGCTGCGGTATTTTAACAGAAAAGCTTAGAATATTTTCTTTTACATCTTTTTAGCTGTTGCTCTATGAATTCCTGTTCGAGGAGAAATGAATCAACTTTTTTTATCTTTTAATATCGTCTCCATAACATGGATTGCGAGGTTCTTAGATTTATTCATTTTTTGTTTCCGTCTTTGTTTTTTATTTGAACATTTGATTTTTGAAAAAATATTCTTCAATTAAATGCTGTCACATATTGAGCTAAAAAGCTTTCAAATTACAATCTTTTTTGCTATAGATTTCCATATTCAATTATTTTAATATTATCAAAGAAAGTCTTGAAAATTATATTATTAGAATACAGATTTTAATACTGCGAAATGAATAGATTTTAGCGACCGAATCTAAAGTGAAAGACATTTTATAATAAATACTGTAGATGTATGTATGTAGTAAATTGTAAGCGGATTTCATGATTGAGACTCAGTTTTTTAATCCCGTTTGGCCAAAGCATAACAATTTCCAAGTTTCTGAGATTATCATTATTTTTTGCTCCAGCGTTCGACGTTTCCATTTTCAAAAATATTCCTTGGTGAAAATGCAACAGCATTTAATTAAAAATATGAGGTTTATTGCAGAAAATCACAAATTTTTCAAATTGAAGACTTGTGCTATCGAAAAGAGTCGTAAAAAGTTAGTTTACAAGATTATTCTTCATCAATTCGTGTACATATTATCGTATAGAAATTTTAAGTTCAGTGGTGGTTGCTACAATTCTGCCAGCGCCAGACTTTTAAAAAGTAGCTCATACTTGTCCTGAGAATACAGAAATTTCAGATCAGCTGGCAAAGACGCGAAAGAAGATGACATTCCTTAAGAGTCGTACTGTAGTGGCTGCATTATAGCTCACGCAGCATTTAACATTTGTTTGTGAATATCGTTTTCTTTTTATTTAAAACATTTATTTATTATCATATTTACTTTTGTTCATCATATATTTTTTGTGGTAACAGTAGAAAAATGTTGTTTTCCAATTTTGTTGATTTTTCCGTTGTCGATAGATTCTTCTCGAAAAGAAAGGAACAGAACGTTTAAATGGAGTGTTCACATTTTTATTATTTGATACGTCAAACAAGTTAATGTTGCTTCTTTCATGTTTAAATCAGTAGAAGCCAACAATACGAAACAAATCAGCGTCAGTGCTTTCATCTCGGTTTTTCTTAATACTGACATAATTTGGCAAGTTTTTTTTGCTTATCGTCGTCGTATAATCGCTCAGTTGGTTTGACCAGGTTCTAACTGACATTTTCACCGAAAAGGAGATTATGAGTGTATCCGAATATCCTAAGTTAGATCTATACAATGAACTGACTCTAATTGAATTCTAGTGGTAAATAAACTAACTACTAGTGGGCCAGTTCTATCACTGCAGACAATATGTATACTTTTCAGTTTGAGAAGGTTCTATCTGTTTTTATTTTGACTACTAATCAGCTGAATCATTATTCTATGAGGCTGTGATTGTTTGTTTGAGCACTAACGATGCTTTGCATTCATTATAAAAATTTTGTTAACTTTTTTACAATAGAATAAAGTTAAATTCATTGCAACATGGAAAATAAGTTGGGAGATCTAGAAAATTTGCCTGATTTATTCAGCGACACAGGCAATGAAATTAATTTCGTCCATTCCACATCAAGTGAGAGCAGAGATGACAGTTTCATTCAGAGTTTGAGGTAAGTATCTTTATTGTAATAGTTAATTATTTTGTAATACGGCATTTTTAGAGAGTACAATATTTCCGTATATTATAGTGCATATTCTATAATATAAAGCTACACTATAGGCATACAATTTCTAACCAAGCCTTTTGTTTCCAGCTAATCTTCCTTTTTTGTAACTGGAGGAAGAAGAAAAGGCGTTTAACGCTTAAAGAAGTGCCATCACTCAAACCAAATGAACCGAATTAAACTAATATAAATTATTATGAAATTTTAGCCGAAAGCGAAGACAAAGAACAAATTGATGTTCCAAACACAGAGATTGATGAGTCAGTATCGTTTTGTGTTAGCTATATCTATTTACAACTTCGTATTGTTGTAAATTTTTGATGGCTAAGGCTTTTAAGAGAAAAAATGAATAAAAGATAAACAAAATAAAAAAGAAACTTTCATAAAGGTAAAGTTACTCCGGTCGCTATACTTTTAATTTTGTTTTTATTTGTTAAATAATTGACCATAATATGGTGATAGTTTTTATTTTTCTTGCCCTCTCAAAAGGGGAACATTTTTTTTACTTGAGAATAAAAACCCCTTTGGGCTATATAATACGTGCCCTACCGTAACAGATGTTTTTCAAACTCGATATTAATGATTTTTTTTTAATTTTTAGAACACAAGAACGTAACCAAACCCCAAAGAAAGCTAGGAAAATTGTGGCTAATTCTATGAAATGGAAGTGTAATGCGAGGAGAATAGTTCACCAAACAAGCAAATATTTCATAAGCAAAAGGGGGAAAAATGTGCCAGAAAGAAGAGTGAAAACATTGAAAAACTGTAATTTGCAATCTAAATTTAAGTGTGATGAAAACATTTTTGACACAGAGCGCTGAGATATTCACACTGAAAAAAAATTCTGGTCAAAACTACCAGAATATGGTAAAATTTACCGTATTCTCTGGCTCATATGGAACACCATAAAGTACGGTATTTTTTACCGTAGCAGTTTAGTAATGACTTTATGGTAAAATAACCAGAAAAATATCGTTTATTTACCACTCTGTTTGGTATGGAATTTGGTATTATTACCGTACACAAAGGTAATACTACCAAATAAGATGGTAACTTAGACCATTTAATTTGATAAATTTACCAGAATAACTCTGGTTCTATTACCAATAAGATGATAATTTAGACCATTTAATTTGATAAATTTACCAGAATAACTCTGGTTCTATTACCAATAAGATGGTAATTTAGACCATTTAATTTGATAAATTTACCAGAATAACTCTGGTTCTATTAAAAATTATCTGGTAAAATTTGAGATACGGTATGTCCATTTATAATGCCAATCGCATTAATATTTATTTATTTTTGCTTTTTAACCGGTAAAATTTTACTCAATTCTCAACATCACTACGATTTTGAAAAAAGCAGAATGTTTGTAAATATACAAATGCCTGGGGCAGAGTGAAAAAAGAACTATGAAAATAAATACAAAAACTCGACTCATTTTTACAAATTGTTAAATTTATTAAGTGATGTTATAATTACTAAAATTTATCATTTCTTGGTAATTTAATTCCCTTTATTAATATACATAATATGCAGTGAATTTATTTTAAGTATTTAAGAAAACAAAAGCACAGATTTCAAATCTAACTTCAATTTATTGAACAGTGTATAATACTTATTAAATTTAGAATTGGTAACAATAATAGTAGTTCAACGTTTCACCAAAATATGGTGCATGGATAGTTGTCACCATAGCATGGTGAAACTTGACTCCATCAACTGGTGCTTTGATTGAACCATGGGATGGTAATACATTGAACCATGGAATGGTATATATATATGGTATAACCATATGCACTGTGCAATGGATTGACATAAAATTGAATTTCTATTAATGATTTCATATAAAATAAATCATTTCAGATTTGCAATAATAAATTTAAAATGTTTATCAGTATCCTTACATTTTTCTGCAATAAAATTTGAAGTATTTATGCTGAAATTGAAATAAAATAATGACATATTAAGCTTTAATACTTAATTTGAAAATTTTGAGTGAAGCATAAAAACCACTTGAAGTATCTGGAAATTTAAGCAATGCCTCTGACAATTTAATTTACTTATGAAGAAAATTTTATAGAATATTCAAACTGAATTTTTTTCAAATATTAAAAAACCCAAGATTGCATTACTGTTCCAATTTCAGAAAAAATGCTTCATTTTTCTGTAAAGATATGAGAGTCCATGCATATAATGGTTTCCCATAAATCCTTTAACAATCAGGTATTTTCCCAATACATTAAGTACGATACATGTGAAGTCAAACTGAGATACTGCCTACTATTACTGTGAATTTTTTTTGTTCATTTATGCAGTACTTGTTTTTAAATTATTAGTTTATTAAAACATTTAAATTGCAAATTTAATTCAACTTTTCAGAGATTAATAATTAGTGAAACTTTAAAAAGGAAAATCAAACATTTAATTTAATAGCATAAACAAACTTTTTCTGCTTCATTTTCAAATGGAACTGTATTTTTCATTGAAACACATAATTCTCTAAATTGCAAGCTTTCTATACAAACCTGAAAAATAAATTCACAATGAATTGTTCAAGATTTTAGCTTACTCCCTTCTTGATTTCTTTGAAGTAGCTCAATTTTTCTTGTGCTTTTAGACATTTTCCTTTGTAAATAAAAACAAACGGATGCACGTAAGACCACAAGGCAGAAGTGACAACTTCTAGGTGTATACTATATTACAAAAGTACTTGTATATTATAGTATTATAAATGTACGCATTTCTAGTCTGCTAAAAACAATACAGCACATATTTTTTTTTACGATAATATATTAAAACAAGAACAATCGAATAAAATCAGATTAATATAAATTGCCAAATATGGTTTGCAAATAAAAATTCTTGCACCTATATTTGAAAATGTGTACAATTCTACTTTATTTTAAAAAATGTCCCTTCCTCTACAGACACAATTGTAACGCTTAGATATATTTCCAAATAATTTACTCGTAACATTTTGATTACCATGGACATTTAAATAGCAAGAGAACAAGATGGTTTATTGTATTTCAGAATGTACTGATAAAATGCTTTTTTGTTTCAAACTTTAACTTTTAATCTTATTAGATTTTTCATAACTGATCTCTATAGTAATAAACATCATTTGAATAAACTAACACATGAATGAAAAGCTTATTTCACTTCAAAAAATTTATTTTTACAGTGATTGTAATTCGTATTGCATCTGCTACATTAAAAAATACATAAAAATGAAGTTTATACACAAGCAAATTATTTTATATAACAGCATATTCAATATTAAAAATGCACAGCTTTTGAAACATTTCATTAAAGATTACACATATATTATAATATATTTTATGACAATTCAGAACAACATATTTATCAACAATTTCAGAAAACAATCAGTTCTGACATGTATGCAAAAAAAAGTTTGCTTTTAAATGAATTTTTTCCATGGGAAAGTAATGGTTTGTCTCTATCCTTCACAGAGAATAAAATTAAGAAATCAATAATGTAATGTGCAGATTCAGTTATATGAAACATGAATATCATAATGTAAATGCAATATTATAAGTAAAAAATAAGTTCAAACGTAAACAAAATGAAGTAAAAAATACATCAAAATGGTGCAATGCAACACTTGAAAATAGCCGTCAACATTCTTTATTCGTAAGGAACTGTGAAAAGTTGATATTGTTTTTGGAGTTTGACTGCTTTGAAAATTTTTCACATTTATTCTTTGGGGTTAAATAAACAATACTTTTGAATAACCACTGAATAATTATATCTGATAGAGGATAAACATCAACAAAATCCTGAAATTTCAAAATTTTAATATCTTTTGAACTTTCTAACTTGAAACATCCTAGGAAAAGAGTGCTGCTCGTAAATGTGTGACAAGCAAATTTTGTACAAGTACCTTTCCTTAAAATTATTATGATTTTCTCAAAAACTGGTTCATCATTATGAAATCCAGAGACAAGGCACATTCTTGATTTGTAAATCAGACCATTTAATTCTACTTTTTTTTAATGAATAAAATTCCTCACAGTCTGAAAGTAATCGTGTGATCTCTGTTGAATAATTGTTTATATCTACGATTTTCCCACTTATCACTGAATTCTTTTTCCCTATAGGTCGTAAAGATTCCAAATTATAATAGCACTGTAGCTGTTGATGTCTTTAGGCCAATGAGTATGGCAAATTTAGATTATTTTTAATGCGTTGGCAACATGTTTAAAATATAAATACTTCGCCTCAAAGCACATTGACCAGGAACAAGTTAGTGGGCCAAATGCAAGAATAAGTCGTGGATAATGTACAAGAAAATGAAATTTAGGTGTAAATTTAACAGAAGGAAATATCTTTAAAAAGATTGTGATGATTTTGAATCAAGTGTGACAAATGAGACACATAAGATAAATTGATTTTTGGTGCAAGAACAATATCTACTATTTCTTTTAATGTTAAGAGAAGACACCATGCAGGTTCAGAATCTGGAACACTTTGACCAATAAATAATGGCAGAAATCTCAACAGGACTACGTACGGGCAGCAATCATTTTAATACCCTTCTGAGAAGGCGCTGAAATTATGGTTGGTTTGTTAGCAGCATCATAAAACCCAAATTTTGAATGCTTGATCTTGCAATTTAATTGTGATAGGGTTATATACTTCTTAACTATAAAATAATTTATAATCAACGCAAATCAAATGGAACAACACCTTCTAGTAAATCATGCATTACATCTGGCGGTAGCATGTTACTGCAATGAAAATATTTTAAAAAGTTAAAAGGAAACCATAAACAGATGTATACATTGAATCCTTGTTTACTAACGACAGATGGTGCTTATACAATTGTTTTGTACGCTGTACAAATTTAGATTCTGTAAAATTAGCCTGCATATCGCTTTTATTTGCTATGCAAAAGCAACAACAACGTGCATTTGTACTAAAATTAGTAACATAGCCACCTATTTGGTGAGCAGCTAAATTCTCACCTATTATAGAAACAATTCCACCTTTAACATTATGAGGTATTCCTGAAATAATTATTCCATCGGTGTTTCTAATAACTTTAGGTCTTTTATCAGAGGTTGGAGAACTGCTTTAGATCCGAAGTATTTTATATCTGAGTATTTGCACAAATTAGCTAACTGCATATCTTTCCCTGAAGAACGATACTTAGATGGGAATGTTTCCTAGTGTAAAATAAAATGCACCTAGCTTGTGTTTTGCTTACCTCTTAATGGGTTAAAAACCATAAATTCATCAAAATATAGCAAAATTTGTATATTTGGAAAACTGAAACAAAGGGTTGTTCTTAAAATTGGTTCCATCATGAATATCTGACAAAATATTTGCATTTTTACTTTCCGATGTAGACATTATACAGTCTAAAACTTCATTATTTTTGCAAAATGCTTGAATAGTTTTTATAATAGGTACATAGTGGTAGTTTGAAACTTGAGTTTTCGACTTGAGCATATATTTCACAGGTTCAACCAAACCAAAGTTTTCCTTCAGAAATTTTTTCTGAGAATATTAAGATTTCATAACATTAAAAGTGGAATTTTAATTACTCGCTGCAGGATTATTTAAAACCAAGTTTAGAACCTTCTCATTTACATTGTTTTCTTTAAGAGTTTCTACTATAGACTGTTTAGTTAATGAAACAGAACCTGTTTGGAATTCATTTACTGCATTTATTAATTCACAAATTGTAGAACTGGGCAGCAAAAATTTTTCTTGCATTTTCGAAATAAATAATACAACATTTCTATTGTAGTCTGGGATCAATATTGAATTCTCCCTGAAATTTTCAACATGATTGGGAACTGATTGAGTCAGTTGTACCTGATTTCTGTTTTTGACATGTGTTAAGATCTCACTTAAAATCATTTAACACATAACAAGAGTGATACCTTGACAAATGTGACTTAAAAGAAGAATAAACTGCATATTTCAGCTGACAATTCTTTAGAGGGCAGAAAATAATATCATGTTCCTTAAAATGTGAAATAAACTTACACTTTAGAAAAGATTTAAATCCAAATGTTCTATAAGTTAACATATTTGTATTTTTAGTTTTAAATTCATCATGTTGATACAGGTGCTTTTTAAATGACGAAAAAGTGGTAAATATTATGAGACAACTGTTGAAGGCACAAATATAATAAAAATTAGGATCATATCTGTGAACAAATACAAATGAACATAAGAAAAATCTTTAGCACACAGCAAACTACAAAATAAATAACAGAAAATGACAAAATACAATTTTTTTCAATTTGATGTAACTTTAAATGTTATGCTTAAGTGATATTCTGCGATAAAGAGTAAGGACTTGACTACATCGATTCATTCTCGGATACAGTGCAGAAATT
>BGPR01000037.1:2417968-2483523 GCA_013235015.1 Araneus ventricosus
ATATTGAATTCTCCCTGAAATTTTCAACATGATTGGGAACCGATTGAGACAGTTGTACCTGATTTCTGTTTTTGACATGTGTTAAGATCTCACTTAAAATCATTTAACACATAACAAGAGTGATACCTCGACAAATGTGACTTAAAAGAAGAATAAACTGCATATTTCAGCTGACAATTCTTTAGAGGGCAGAAAATAATATCATGTTCCTTAAAATGTGAAATAAACTTACACTTTAGAAAAGATTTAAATCCAAATGTTCTATAAGTTAACATATTTGTATTTTTAGTTTTAAATTCATCATGTTGATACAGGTGCTTTTTAAATGACGAAAAAGTGGTAAATATTATGAGACAACTGTTGAAGGCACAAATATAATAAAAATTAGGATCATATCTGTGAACAAATACAAATGAACATAAGAAAAATCTTTAGCACACAGCAAACTACAAAATAAATAACAGAAAATGACAAAATACAATTTTTTTCAATTTGATGTAACTTTAAATGTTATGCTTAAGTGATATTCTGCGATAAAGAGTAAGGACTTGACTACATCGATTCATTCTCGGATACAGTGCAGAAATTGTTGGCTTCGAAATTTCCAACACTGCAAATCTCCTTCAACATCTGAGGTAACCTAACAAAAGAAAAATTATGAAATATTGAAAAATCATTTAAATTATGAATAATGCCTTTAAGCCCCTAAAAATAAATATGCAAATAAGTGCCCTATTAGTGCATTTTGAGGGCTTCTGGGAACCCTGAATAGAGTCGGGTAAGGTAAAATGGGTTGTCAAAATATATGGCTTATAAAACATATATTCAAGATGTTTGTTCCGATTTTCATTCCTCAATTGATATTATCTGACTTTCATACCTCAATAGAGGCATTATTTATATAAACTAAATTTCTTCCCACTGCAACTTCCGTATTAAAATTTATACATTCAGTACATTTTGAACGAGCATGATCAGAGTTTTTAAAATTGTGCTATTTGTATAAATACAAAATTTCCATTAACTGTAATAAACGAAATAAGTTCAACTCGTGTTCAACAATTTTCAAAATATTTGTTTTTTCTCAAAAACTAACCATTTAATTACAATTCTTTTGTTATGAATAGGTAGACTAAATCCATATGATAAACGATATGCGCATATTAATACAGAGATGCTTAGTAGCCTCAAAATGAGAACATTTTCAAAGTCACTGTTATTAAAACTTCTCAACAAAGCATTACATTTATTCTGCTTATTTTGTTTGACAAAATTTTCTTATTGGATAATAACACCATATTTATAAGTCTTGATCATGATTTGTGAAAACGTGCTAGCGGTTTTAGCACATAAGATTTTTCAAGGTAATTTGCAGGGGAAGAAAATTTTGTTCCCAAAGAAATAAAAAAAAATTATATTGTCTCAATCTTATAAACTGACACCTTGAATACATGTGTCTTTCCTAGACCTTTGTGTTTTAGTGGCTCCACTTTTGGAATCTTCTCTGAATATTATATTAAGCTACGCTACCCGTGAACGTTTTAAGAATATGTAAAACTAAATATATTTTTAAAAAAGCGACAGTTTTTTCTTTCAAAGAAAATTGATTTTTTTTTGTTGAAAAATAATTTATATTCGAAAAATAGAATTACAGAAAAATTTCGTATATCATACCAGAATTTTTATATTTACATCACAAATCAAGTGAAGTGACCTCGTTGTTCCAAAAGAAGTGAATCCAATTTCAAAAGTACTTAAACATAAATAAATGTATTTAGAGTTTTAGGTAATGTTCCCTTCTAAAATCTCAGTTTCTTTCTCTAAAATCCCTTATGTTTGTGTGAGCAATGAAATTTAACTCTACAATGTACTTAAAAACCTGGAGTGGAAAACTACCCAATTACTCAAAACTATTGCATCTTAACATAGGTTAACTTTCTTAATAAATAATTAAATAAAAATGAAAATCATTCAGATTTATATATTTAATTTGTAAATTAATAAATATAATAATTGATCAAATTAAAAATGTTTCAATTATGTATTCGATATAATTTAGCAGCATATATTTAGAATAGCTATTCGATATGTTCAAAAATTATATTGAACCTTATACATCTTATTTATTTCAATATTTTCATAACTTGCGTAAATTTAATTTTAGTTACTACATTGTTGCTTTAGAGTTGTCCAGTAAAGAAAGAGAATAGTAATTTCTCCAAAAATAAGATCTCAGAAAATACAGAAGACATGAATAGGAAATAAAGTAGAGACTCTTTAAATGACACAGTTCAAGTTTAGGAGCTATGCAGATTATATGTCGATTATAAGTTGCTTACAATTTACTTTTTTCAATTCTTTGAAAAACCATAAATAAATGCATAGATATGAAAGTAAAAAAAAATCTAAACACAAAAAAGAATTATACATATTCCACCCATCCATATTCTTCATAAAAAATATATAATTTTAGATATAACAGTTTTAAGAAGCACAGTATAAATAATAGAAAGATGTTCAAGTTATGAAGGAAACAAAACGTAATAGGAACATTCTTTCAATTTGTTCTTATGATAACTTGATTTTGATAAATTTCATATTATATTTATGCAAGAAGTTTACAAATAGAATACAGAAAACAACAAAGTTGAAGAAAGAATTGTGAAAATACATATGCGTTAACATAAAAAAGCAGCTAAAATATGTTAATTCGCTTGTTAATTCGTATTACACTTAATACTTTTGCCGTTTTCGACTACATTGACAAAAATCTATTCTTTTCTGCATCAGAATATCAAAACAAATGACCAAAAATGTGCATTTTTAGAAAACTCACCATTAATCTCCTTCTTAAGGTTTACAGTAAGAGTGTGAATAAAGGTGTTCATTTAATGCTTAATCTAATTTACATGAAAACATTTGTTTAAAATTTGATACTATTTTAACTTTGCAAAAACTAAACTAAAAGACAAGATTACACATTCTATAAAGTACAAACTATATTCCTGAAAACAATCATAATATATTTTACATAGTCCTATTAAATAATTGTAGTTTGATTTTTTGTCTTTGAATGCTTGAGTACCGGCATTTTCTATGAACAAATTTGTAAAAATAACTTATTTTTCAATACAATTGCAATCAATCAAAAAATTCTAGAATACATTTTTAGTATTTTTACAAATTTCTTTCTACACAACAATTAGCCACTAAATTATTTTGAGTTACTACAATTGGGTATTAAAGTATTGCGAGTTATACATTAAGCAAATTAATAAACTTGTGACATCAAAATATCAGAAAAAAAGGAAAAACAAACTCACATTTAGATTAGATTAAAATCTAATTCAAAGTTTAAAAGTCCAATAAGGTATCAAACACTATCCTAATGTTAATAATTATAGGGTAGATGATCCAGTTTTGGCAACCTTAAGAGAAAATTTGAAATGGAAATTTCACAGTGGATGACTGTTTAAATCATACTATTCTTTACTACTACTATATATACTATTCTTTAGCAAATTTTATTGGCTTTCTGCTAGTTATGACATTTTTCTGAAGAATATTTCAGATTTTGAGTTATTAATTTTTTAAATAAATTACCCAATTTGCACTGAATTGGTTTTGGCCACCTCTATGCACCAGTTTTGGCCACACTAATATTATATTTTTAACAGACATTTTAATGAATTTTAAGTAAAAATAAATCATTTTTATGCAATATATAGTTTAGTACATTATTTTCTGTTATTTTAAATGTGATTTTTTTGAGGAATTTATAAAGATATGTAAAAAAATTTACCTAAACTGATTTTAGCTGCAGATTTCAGTTTAAAAAAAAATAAACAAAAATGCAGAAAAGAATAATTTAATTTGGTTGTAAAATACAAACTATAATTTAATTTGGTTGATAAAATACAAATTATATATGCTTGTATAATTTTTTTTTGATAAAATATGAAAAAAAATGGGGAGAGGAATAAACTTAACATTGCAAAAGCATAAATTTTTTTAAAAATCTTACAAATCAAGAATTTGCAGTATTATACTCACTAACAATATCCACAAATATGTATTTTTATAATTTTTAATTACAACATTAATCAAATTCATCAATCATTTTTAAAATTAGAGCAATCCATGCATACAAAAAAAAATATTCCTCATCATTCGAGTCAGGTTCCTCAAGTTGAAATTTTCTAACATAAATGTGAGGTAAACATTCAAAATGGAGATGTTTTTGACATTCCATTTTGAATGGCCTTTACCAACTTTAGATAGTGAGTAGCAAAATTTTTTTATGGAAATGCTACCTGCCTTCTTATTTTTAATTGGAGCCATTACTATGTAAAATGAAAACAAGTAAAACTAAATCAGTTACTTTTATTTTAGAAACAAAACTAAATTAGTTGATTTTATTTCATCCAGGAATTTTTAAATTTATGTAATGGTTTAAAACATGTGGCTAATTTATGTGTGGCCAAAACTGGCACATATAGTAAATTTCAAGTACCAGTTTTGGCCACCGCCCATTTAATCTTAAAAATAATGAATTTTGATATGAAATCAGAATAAAAAGAAAGCTTACCTCAATAACCCTAAGGGTAATAAGTTTTAGATTAATCATTTAATTCTGAGAGCTTGATGATGAAAAACTGCAAATACTTGTTCCTTAACAAAAACCTTAACAGTTGTGAGTTTACAATAAATGCTCATGCATTTAATTTTTTTACAAATCACATGTTTGAGAAAAATGAACCAATCAGATTGAAAATAGTAAAATAAGGATTGTTTAAAGTATTTGAATGCTTCTTATTAGTTGATTTGAAATTACTGGTTTAACCCTTTGAGGGGCGGTGGGACACCGTCTGTCCCACCTTCTTTAAGATTTTTTTCACAAACTTGTATAAGGTATTTTATTATAAAAATTGATTTATTGGATATTTCAAGACCTTTTATTTTTTAAAAAAATTGCAGTGCCATTTAGAATTTACTCAAATTTATTGAAAATAATTTTTTAAATCATGCCCTTTATTGGCAATGATTTTCTTTAAATTTCTAGAAAAAGAAAATGAATTTCGAAACAAATATTAGATGCAAAGGAAATCTTCAATGTTCACTAAATGTATTCCAAACGTTATCTGTATTTCAAAAGTAATTTTTTTTATCAATTATTATAGATGAAAAAAGGTGGGACAAAATTGTCCCACCGCGCATCTAAGGTTGTCAGCCTGTAGATGGCAGCACAGAAGTTCGCGACTCCGTCCTATTTTTTTCTTTCTTTGGATGATAAACTTGTATTTATATACGGTATAATTATAATCACTCTTTCAAATTTAATACTTATACAGAAAATAAATTTATATATTTCAGAAGACAGTTAAATAATATTAAACAAAAAAAAATCTGCAAATGCAAACAAGCATTTAAAAAAAAAAAGAAACTGGCATATCTAAATTTATTTTGAGGGGAAATTTAAAAGCAAGAAGTTATCTTTTGAGAATTTTTTTTATAAACGGATAAAAATACACTTATCTAATAAAAAGAACGAAAAGTAAAGAGAATATTCAAGTCTTTCTGTATCTCTCAAAATTGAAGGTCCCATAACTGCAACGAAAAGGAGATAGTTCCCTTGAATCTGCCCACCCCACCCCCTACTTGTTTACGTTCTTTGATGCTTTTGAGAAAACGCCGTATTTCCTAAGGCACAGCTATTGTAAATAGCTCTGTTAGCAATGATACTCAAAGAACAGCTGTTTGAACTTGATAGCTTCCAGCAGCGGGTTTCTTGCGCGATAATTTACAATCGGTGGTCTTCTTACAGCAGTGGTTTTCATTACAGGTCTTGTCCAGTCGCGGTCATTAGTGTCTCACTTCTTTGGCTGAAGTGAGTGATCGCATGAACTGATAACGAATTTCTGTTGATTCCTATACAATAAACCGGAGAGGGGAGTAACATTTTACTTGTAGCATCTGGGTGGCCTGCTTTCTTCTGAAGCTTTGAAATAGAGCGACATCCATAAAAATACTATTGAAGAGCTCCTCCATTTGTATGCAGAATGTGGTAAAAGATCTCCACTTCAATCACAGTATACATTTTCTACAGCTGTTAAAAGAAAATGTGCTAAATAACCAATTATATGCTCCAAGTGAAACTGACAAAAAGCGAACGTTGGCGCGAATGACGGAAGGGAGTCGGGGAATGCTACAGTCCCTTCAGGGGCGGTGGGACATACGTCTTCCCACCCTCTCGTGAAAAAACTAAAGGCAAAAAAATATTTTTATTTGGAAAATATTTTATTTTCAGGTGATAGAAATTCAAAAATATATCTCTTTTTAAGTAAAAAAATTTTTTTAGGGTAGTGCGCTTCAAAGGGTTAATTATTGGAAAAACATATCCAATGTGGCCAAAACTGGATCATCTACACTACTATTAAAATACTAATAAATCAAAATACAAGCTGATCAAATATTCCCTATATTAAAACTGACAACCATTAATAGAAGTTTTCGGTAATGAGTATGGAGATAAAAAAAGGAAAAAACATTGCAGCAATGTAAATATATTTTAGAATACAAAGCTCATAGTGAATAAAAGTCTGTCTTTTAAAAATGATGATACATAAAATATCAAATTATTTAATTTTTGCTTTTACCATTATCTGATGTAACAAAAAAACTATTGCAAATTGAATAAATTTGACGCATTCCTTTTCACCATACACATGAAAATAAAATTAAACATATCTTCATACGTTTGTAATAATTGTTTAATAACCTAGTATTCATAATCTTAATTTTTAAAAAAAGTAAAATTTCGACATTTTATTTCAGGAAATGGTAGCAAAACGAACTTAAACTTAATTGACTTATGAGGCAAAGGTATTTAAAAATAAACGGCAATTAAATATTAAATTATTGGTAGAACATCGATGAAGAATACATTAAATGCATTAAGGAAGTGAACAAAATATTTTCATTTTTTTCACATCGTAAAAACAGCTATGAGAGCATCGTAAAACAGCTATGAAAATGAGCTAAGAAATTTGCTAATTATTTAAAGATTTTTACGTTTAATTTATAAATTCAAATGTAATGGGGGTCGAAGGCCACCGACTCGGCATAAACAAAAAAAAAGTTTAATACGAGTGACATGAAAAGAAACTACAAATAAAGTATTCTTGTGAACATATATATGCATATATTTATTTTTTTTCTTTCTTCGACATTCAATTTACTCAGCTGACAAATTTTTAACTTTCAATAAATGAGAAATTTTATTTAAATGCATACTCACAAATAATTTAAATAGATATATACTTAATTCAACATTACCGAAAAATGAATTCAAAATAAAATTTAGTACTTACCAGTAAACTCCTGTACCAGTTCTTCAAATCTCCACTCCTTTAGGTTTTTAATCCAAATACCGCCAATGCGAGAATGTCCCGTCATGCTAAACATGGCCGAGCGAACACAGAAAGATGCGGCGGCACTTTGTTGGATGGAAGTAGTTAAAGTTCTTCCTCAAGTATACCAATAAATCACTCAAAATAAGGACATTAATGAAGGTTTGAAGTGTGAAACGATTCTATACCCGGATGGATCAATCCATAGTGGCGTCTGTTTTATGTATCTGTTTAGTGGGTTCAGTTTCACTTAGTGATGAAAGTTTCAGTTTGGAAATGAAGTTATATGAAGAGGTGAGATTTAACATCTGGCATGATAAAAAAAATGAATTCACTAATACCATTGTATTTGGTAGGTGCCAGAGGTTTGAACATGGTCAAATTACCAGACATATGGTAAAATGAACGATACTTTCTGAGGAATAATCTGGTAATTTTATCGTGATTCTCGTAAAAAAACGAAGTATATGGTATGAAAACCGTTTTTGCTGATAAATTAACTTTTCAGCGTTGTAATTTTACTAAACATGTTGGTAAAAAGAGCCATAATTTCGAAAACCAGAAATTCTCGTAAACCGTTACCAGAACGAACAGTAAGATTATTAAATAAATGATTTAAATACCGTAAATTTTGTTAATTATCACCAGAATTCTGGTTTTATTACCAGAAATGCCATTACCATACAAATATGGTTTTTCTGCCAGAATTTTTTTCTCAGTGCATAATTCATGTTATTACTTAGGTGCAGCTACAGAAAATAGGTATTTTCTTATTAACACAACGTGTCGATTGTTAACAGCAAAACAAAAGAGATCGAGAACGGAACGAGTCTAAGCGGAAAAGATGATTGGATGGAAGATGAAGACGAAGCAGATAATGAGAAGAATAAAAGAAAAATTAAATCGTCAAGAAAGAAGTTTTCCTTTAAGTACTTTTTTGTGAAGGGAGAGAAAATACAGGTATGCAAGTCTTTCTTCTTAGGAACATTATCTAGATCGCAAAAGCCAGTATTCGCATTATATTACACATTCAATTAAAAATGTCCAACTACTCTAGACATTCAACTAAAAATGTAGAAATCGGCACACCAACCCAGGACCAAAGAGAAAAGAAAGGAAATAGTAGAAGAGAACCCAAAGGAGACCCAGTTTTAGTTAGAGAACACATAAAATCCGTTCCCGTAGTAGAGTACCATTACTGCAGGGTACATACTATAAGAGAATATCTGGGTGCTCATCTCAGTATTGGAAACATGTATGAATTGTACATCCAACAGTGTTGCACTCAAAAAATAACTGCAGTTAGAAAATCAATGTACTATTTTGTCATGGAGTTTAACCTTGGATTTCACTCCCCAAAAAGCGACATATTTGACGTTTGCGAGAAAATCAAAGCGGCGAAATAAACTGAAACACTGACGGGTGGCATTAAATATGAGTATGATGTGCATAGAACGTCAAAAATGAACTCGCGAGAAGTTTGGAATAAGGAGAACCTAACCTTTTCCATTAAATTTTGAATCGAGTTAGAACTTTGTGCTACACCATTGTAATTTATATAATAAAAGTCTTACTTTGACAAAGTTCTATGTGCAATTAGAACCATCTCTCTTTCGCGAAAGCTATTTCTGTTTTGAACAATGTTCTAATTAAATTTTGCTATGTTAGTAAACAAAGGAATGCAATATAATTTTTTTCAAATAAACTATGGAGAATCTAAATAAAAGAATTTTAATGTAATTATTAAAATATTAACTAAATTTGAACATAAATAAAAAAGTTGAAAAAGGTGAAAACTTTAAACTCGTTTTTCTCAGAACTGACTCGGAACTTGTCAAACGAAGGCACCGTAATGTAGATAATCCAGTTCATGTTTTAAGATGTCTTCCGCTTGACTATGGAGTACAAAGTTTGGTACATATCTAAAATTGTTATTTCAAGAATTGCCAATTTTCATTTTTCGATCTTGTTGCGTTTGTGAGCATTCCACTCACGAACAGACAGATGGTTCAACCTTCTGACGGTTTATGTCCAGAATTTGATACAGATATATAATTATCGTTATGAAACTATGAGGTAAATTTCATCTATAAAGCTGCTTGAATCTTTAATTTAACATGTTCACAGACAGAAATGTTTCCAAAAGTATTATTTTTCGGATACAGAGTAGTCTAAAAAGCGGAAATGTCATAGAAACCTAGAGATTGAATTTTTTAAAACTACTAATATCTTCTCTTTGTACATGTCGTATACGAGGAAGTAAAAATGAGGTAGGCTGTGTCTTATGCATGTTTTATCTCCAAGTACACAACAAAATACATTTACGAGTATGAATACATTAATAAATCAATTCACAAATGCTAGCAGTATTTTGTCTGTATTCTTCCCCTTAAATGAGTCTTTGCTTTCTTAGTTTGGCGAATTCTACTAATCTTCAGATCTTTTCATGCTGTATTTAGTATAAGTTAATGGGATTCCAAGATACTATGATTCCATGTATTGAGCACTATGTAACGTTTATGCGCAGAAACACTTTTAATGATCATGTTTTTAATAACTCACGCTGTTACTTGGAAATGATAACGCATCGACATCTAAAACTTATTTTAGTACTTCGCAAATTCGTTAGGAACAATGTAGATCGGAAAGAATGAATATGAAAGAATGATGGGATAAGAATGTTTACGAAGTTGAAAGAGAAGCAAGACTGCATGCCAGGGAATTCGACAACGTAGTTATATTAGCTTATGGACTTGAATATTCTACACGAGTAAAGCTATTTAAAAATTATTGATTTTAGCAAACCACGTCTATTCACATTTTGACAATAAGAATGTTTAAAGGATAATAAACATAATTACAAATACATTTTCGGGATATATAACATTATTTTTCCTGACAATAATAGCAAATTACATATTGCTCCAAATAGCTTCAGATATCTTTACGTAGTGTTTATCGTCTAACGCATTCCCCTACAGGGAAAGAAACATGAAGATCATAGAAATAAGTTAAAAATATGTTCTACTTAAGTTAGTGTGGAAATTCAGCTGGAATAGAGAAATTTAGCTGCACAGAAGTTTAGATAAAAACCTTAAAAAAATAAAAAGCTATAGTTCAGTATTGCAATATTATTTCTGATAGAAAAAAAATTATTTTTTTCCCATTGTAATGAAAAATAATGTTTTTCCAAGAAACAAGACTTAAAAATCTTGAAATAAGTATGCTTTTCTAAGTATTTATTAGAAATGTTTCTATTGGATTTATTAGAAAAATTTAGTTATGAATCTCCAGTTTCACAATATTTTTCTTATTTAAGATTAGTTAAATTTTATGTCTTGAATTATTTTAATAAATATTAAAGCACACATTATACACCACAATGCAGGCTTTAAACAAAAAAAAACCTTTCAATTCTTTCGTGGCCATGGCAGGTCAGGTACAGGGGAAATGGGTATGATTAAGAAGGAACGTTTGTTTTTAAAAAACTGGCTGAGTAAGGGTATTTTATCAAGGCGGGTTAAATATTGTAATTCGAGATATCTGGAAACATAGCCATGATAAATGGCGTCCATTTATTCAGAAGCAGAGTTTAGAAGTTTTCCATTTAATTCATACGGTTCTTCTTATAAGATTCTTAAGAGGGGAAAGAGGAACAATTTATCAGGTCTTAATTTCCTTTAAATTCCTTGGGTTTTAAACTTTTCTTTTAGTTTTCTTCCAGAATTCTGTTAATGTGTTATAGCAACAGTTCGTTGTTTGTATTCTTGTTCTTCAAAAAAATACTGTTGCAAACTGTGAATGTTTCAAACAATTTAATTTTTGAAAAATTATTAAAATGAGGCCAACGAATTGAAGGGAAATGAAACTTGTGTCATTGCAAAGATAATTTTTTAAACTTTAATATGGTATAAAAATAATTTTTCTAAGATAATATGTTCGAAAAATGTCAGAATAATAACGTGGAGCGTTAAAAGATCTTCTGAATTTCCTTGTTCTGCAATAATGAAAGACAGCAAGCTCATTTCAGGTGCATTCATTCTAGACACACACCAGACAAAACCTCAAGAGGAAACCGATGCTGAGGAAATATAATTAAGAAAAGCATATACAGACATAATGAACTTATTACGCAAGTTATGTGATACAAACACCAGAAAGAAGTGTTTAGACAAAATTAAATTGATCCTAAAAGATAATTGTATATCTCATTCTGAATAGCATTTACTCACAATTTCTTCTGACAGTATAACAATGCTTTGCTTTTCATATACTTATCCATACAACATGCTAATAAAAAAACCCAACTTCTTATTCATGTAAAGGGAAGTTTCAAAATATCTCTGATAAGATAGATACTTTAATTCAAATTTTTATTAAAAACAGGTTGCAATGTTAACTTGTTAATCAATTTTAAAATCTATGCTTCTTGATAGAAAATTTAAGCAATTCTATGGAATTTACATTGAGAATACCAATAATCCTATTTTAACTAACTTCTGCTTCTATATTTATAATATATATGATCTGTTATTCTAAAAGTGATACGTTTTATTTCAGTTCATAACTGTTCATAAACGACATTTTTACTAATGATTATTTAGAAATTTCCTATTTTTGTTCGAATTTGTATTGTCTCTTTTATAGTATACTAACTGATATGCCCTTCGTTGCTCGGGATAAAAATATTCTCAAGAATCTCATAGTCCTTCGTACCCCATTTTCCCATCATTGCTACGGCAACAGCAGAAGCTCTCTCATATCTTGTATTTTTTGTCATTATCCGGACTACAATTCTCTTTAGTGTTTTTGTCACTGATCGGAAAAACCGCATAGTGCTTTCTTTTTCTCCTTAAGACTTCTCCCTTCGGTAGGAAGTCAGCTCAAAAATCTTGAGGGATTTTACACACTCATTATGATCATTAAAAAATTTGTAAAATTAAATAAAGCATCGCGGAAAGAGAGTAATTAACAACATTGTGTTGTGGTGCCATATATGCCAACAAACATATTGAAAGAGGTATATGCTATGAAATAAAAGCTAATTAAAATTTCTGCCTTTCTGTTAACATTCAATGAAAATGACATTTTTTATCATAACTTCCACTATGGTAAAAATACCGGAATTAAGGATTTGATAAAACGATTAATGATTTGAATTTAATTACAATAACAGAAAGCATTGTTACAAATTGTGTATGAAATGTATTTGAAATGTTTATTAAACTAAGAAAAAGAACACATAACATTTAAATTGAAATCATTAAAAAGATAATTTCTGCTCTTTGAGATGGTATGTAAATAATCTAAGTGCAATATATTTTTTTCTGAAATTATTGACGAAACACTGAGATAAAACGCCGGAAATCGGCTTAATTTTCGTTATTTATTAAAATATCTTAGGAATTTGAAAATTTGAAAAAGTAGAATTAATCTAGGAACGGACTCCAGAATGGCATGTGGAAATTTCATGTCAAGACTATTCACCGTTTAGGAGGAGTTCTTGCGATAGATCGACCGTTAGAACATCTTTTTTTCCCTCCCTTTTTCCTCTTCCTACGATAGGAACCGGACTAAGTAGCCTTGAATGCTTAGCACACACTCATTAGGATCAATTAAAAATTTGTGAAAATTAAACAAAACATCGAGAGAATAACGTCATTGGATCTCTGTGTAACCGTATTAAAAGTTGCAAATGCTACGACAATCGGAAACCCGAAATAAAAAGTCTACTTTCTTGTTTATGCTTAAATAAAACAATATTATCTTATATTAACTTTTATACTGGCAGAAGCCCTCGCGCGAAACAGTAAATTGGCTTGAATTTATTTCTATAAGAATAAAATTATTTTTAGAAATTTCCTTAAATTTATATATTTTTAAACCTTAATGACGATCACAGAGAACACTTTATCGCAATGAAATTAATATCATTAAAAAGATAATTTTCTGCTCTTTAAAATGCCGTGAAAATAATTGTTGTCCAATAAATATTTCAGAAGTTATTAGCAAAAAACGTCTAAGCATTGGGCTTAACAGCGGCTAATTTTCGTTATTTAATTAAATATCTTAAGAACTAATTAACTCTGAATGTTGAAAATAGCACCGTTGACTTAGAAATGTGCTCTAGAATGTAGTGTGCAAATGTCATGTCGGTACGGTACACCGTTTAGGAGGAATTCTTGTAACCGTCAGACAGATACATGTATTTTCTGCTTTATATTATAGATACCATAATTTTAAAAAATTTGAAAATGTAAAATAATGAATTCATTGTTTCTTCCTCTCGATGCTGAAAATGTTTTTTAAGCAAAAGGGGTTAATTTTGAAAGAAATTATAGCAAAACATAAGAAATTCACCAGCAGTTCATTTCAATCTATTTTAATAAAACCATTTTTAAGAAATGTTTATGATTTTATTTGAAATAATCACTAAAGTTAAATCAGTTATCATTTAAATAAATTAAGTCAGCATTAAAGCTTTGAACAATAGATTAATCTCCCTCGTATTTGGTTGCCCCTGAATTAAACATAAGTAAATATAAAACTTTGAGTTAACACAATTGGAGAATTTTATGGGTAATCATTTTGAGAAAGTTAGTAATAACATAGCTTAAATTAATATAATTAAACTTTGTTTTCTTTTCTTCTCCCAACAGTTTTAGTAAACATAAATGAAATCCTACCCAGTCAGAAGATAAGTGTAAAACTGATTGACCTGGCCGCTACGATTAGCATAAATGGTTCTAGGAACTACTCGTATAGATCCCATTGCGAGAGTCTTGCGCGCCAATACCTCTCAAGGAAGTACGTCTCGGTAAACTTCCGCTGCCCTGTAGCCTGCCATACCAACATTTATTGGGCCCCCAATCTAGCCGCAACCTGCTTACTACGGCATCTCGATCTCCAGGTAGGGAAGTAGTTTCAGTTATCACACACATAAAAAATGACTTTTAAAATCTTAAATGCAATGTCTTAGATCCATAAAAGCAATGTCTTCTTCTTACGCACTTTTTACTGATGGTAATTTTTCTGATTTTTTTTACTGAATTTGTAATATATTTAGAGGATTAGGATATGCTAAAAATTCAAAATTATTAAGCATTTCATAAAAGGATTCACTTAATTTGTTCCGAAATTAATAAAGGTAGGAAATATTTCTACTGATGCCCACAAGAAGGTCTCATACGAGTTTATCATATCGATGTATGTCATTAAGATTCTCATGATCACTCGACTCAACGATATTTATTTTCAACCTTCTAGGCAATATGATTCGATATATTCTTCTATTTAACTTATAAAATAATTAAAATGAAAATTGCAGAGCATTACTAAAAAAATGTTTGCCTTCATTTTCTAATCATACAATTCGTAAAGAATAGCTAGGTCGTCGCAACATCACAATTAAAATATGACAAATTATTTTGTTCGAATAAAAACATTTATTTAAAACAAAATTTTATTCATGTACTAAACAGCATAATTTTTAGTTCTTAATTATTTTCCTCTTTTTAGATTTTAATGTATAATTCATTATTATAGATGTTATGTAACCTTGAAATTTATTTTATCAAATGAGTTACCAAGTGGGACCAACCGAATAGAATCAAAATTTAATAAAATTAATAGATCAACTGATAATCAGATTCTAGAAATATTAAAGTAGTGTACACTATAATAGAGAAAAATGAGAGCATGAAGTTTCAAAACTTTAGCACTTTAGTATACAAGTATAACTCCGATTTCATAATTCCATGTCTACAAATACGAAGCAAGTTCAGTTAAAAATAATGTATGTAAAAAAAATTATTCAAAGGTGAATATATAAAAAAATGGGTTCTTTTTTTTCTTCTTTCTTCTCTTCCCCTGTAACCAAATGGTAAGCACTCTTTTAACTTCCTTTCTTTATAATTAACAAATGTTCCTGCAGGCGATATTAGAAACAAGAGTCACTAAATATACCTAAAACATTTTATCACGAAACTTTTCAAATTTCAGGTTTACTTTCAACTGGAGTTTGCAATATTTATAAATTAAAATAGGCTAAAAAATATTTCATAAATTTAAGGCTACAATTGTTGGATAAACGTGGTTTAATATACCTGAACTGTTATTTACATCCACTGTATGGCACATAACCATAAATGTTTGCTCCTTCAACTTCCGCCATCGCTTTTCTTTGTAAAGAATTTACAATTTCAGTTTCAGTTTTACTTCACTCTAGATAAGATTATATTTTCAAATACAAGAAAAAGATATTAAAGAAGTCATCCTTTTAAAAGAAGTCTCTAGAATTTTGTTTTTAAAATTTACCTACACTTCCCGATTTTTTCGAAGAGTATAAAGATTTGAAATACGTGTGCTATCCGTTTTTCTCCCTTGAAAGGTTTGGACAGTACTGTTCCCGATCAAAATGCTCCTATACATTTGAAATGGCATTTCTCTGTTTTATTTTCTATAGTAAGATTTCTCTATATTAGCCAACAAGGAATATACGCAGATTTTTCTGAAATCTTTGTTAACAGAGTATTGCATTTACTCTGAAAATATTAAGTTGGCACAATTTTCCTATGTGGTTCGACGAAGACGAAAATAATCCAGCATGAACTATAAAAAAGAAATATTTTGCATTAGTTCAAAAAATAAAATTTTACTATTTCTTTTATATTAATTCAGTTCTAAAAAATAGATATTTATTCTTTAGTTGCATATATTCTGAAGCAAAAATGTGTTCCTATTAGAATATGTTTTGTATTTGCAATGCAAACTTATTTAAAATGAAGGAAACCTGTTCCATTGTAGATTTATTCCTTTCATCTCAAAAATAATAAATACAAAAAGCGCCATTTAGATTTAATATTGAAGACACAAAAATTAAAAAAGCACTATCTTATATGCAGGTTTAACTCATGAAACAAGATTTTGAGGAATTCTTATTTATAATCGACGGAAACCTAATTGTTGTGAACTTTTCTCCAAAAATGGGGACGCTAAAAATGAAGAATGAAATGCACTTTTTAATGTAATAACATCGTTATTGATTATTTAATAAGAATAAAATATTTCATATAAGTTTCTACTCATACCATGTTACAGTTAGGAAACAACTTTAGTGTTACTTCATTTAACGCCAAGGAAACTTTAACAAGATATTAGCATTCTCTTATTAAATTTAATGTTATTTTACATAAAATAATTGCTTTAAATTTAAACATTAAATGTTTAAAAAATAATATTCATTAAATATAATAATATTCAATGAATTCTATTCGGAGCAGTGGTTCTAGTGCTGAAAACAAGTATTTTTGTCTTTTTTTAATTTATTTAGAATAATTCAATATTTGATTAACAGAAAAATTCACAGAATACATGTTGTACTTGAAGAAGGAAATTCTTCACTATTGAAACTTGAAATTGATGACTAATGTTTTTGTTTCAACAATTTTACTTTAAAACCGATTCAAAATTTTATTTTAATGATTTTCTCTGTACCCCTTACACTCATTAGGATTTATTTACAAAACTTGTGTTAAATAAAGTTCAGAATACCTTTAACTGTAACCTTCAATAAAATATTATATCTTAGTTAACTTATTAACTATTTAAACGATAGCTAAGCTATATATATAAAATAAATGTTTTAAAATGTTTTAGGAACTCAATGGATCGACTGGAAACTACGTGACAATTAATCTCATGTAAACCTGACACCATCACATTATAAATATCTAAAATTAAAGAGAAATTTAAACGAATGTGTCTATTGACGAATGAACAGATATTATTAACAATTTCCAGATACTATTGGGCCAATTGACTGGTCTTTACAAATTTTATAATATCATAAAATTGAAAGAAGCAAATCGCAACATGTTACATTTTTATAACATGTTATATTCAGTTTCCTTAAAGTAAAAGGTTTTGCTGTTTCACTTTTTTTAGTGCATGTCTTATCCGTCCTTAAAGCAAACAAAATTTTTAAAAAAAGGTTTGCTAGTTTATTCTTTTAAAATTAACTTAAAAGTGAATTTTACTTTCGTGTTTCTTTTACTATGTCCATACACAGTCAGTAATACTCTTATTAAATACTGATTTTATTTATTTAATCACTTTAAGTCCTTGATCTTAAATAGGTAAAAATTGTTTTCCATTTTTTTTTATTTTGAACAAAACTCGTATATGAATATTGTGGTTATCTTATATATTAAACGTGAAATTTTTGAAGTACAATTTTTTTTCTGTGAGATTAATGCTTTGTTGATATAAAACAATCTTCGTATAAATTCTCTTGGCAGAATAAGTTTTTTTCATTATTTAGAATTAAATTTTAATTCGATGTAAAACGCCATAATTAAACATCGACTTTTTTTATCCTATCAATATGTTTATGGTGGTAGTTACTCGACTCTAGAATGTATATCGTCGCTTAACAGGAAATGACACTAATCTCAATTTTTTGAAATTTCAAAGAGGAAGAAAATACTCACTTTTTCGCAAACAATAACGAATATTTCTGAATTGTCTTTCGCATATGGTGGGAACATGCGGTCTTATGATTATAACAGATATTAAAATAATATTTATCAGAAATATTTGTTATTGGTTACGAAAAAGCGAGTATTTTCTTCCTCTTTGGAATTTCAAAAAAATGAGATTAGTGTAGTTGCTTGGTAAGAGACGATATATGTCATGCATTTCGCAAATTCATAGTTATTATTTATAATATTCTCAAATATTTTCAATATGAAAGAAACCCAGAGAAGTATCAACTGTTTTTCATCATTTGAACTAGAAATTTTAAGTGAAATAATTTAATCATATTTTAAATTCGCTCATATTGCATTTAATTTACATTGTTCAAATTCGAATTTTGAATATAGAATTCTGGTTTAGCAAAGCATAAAAATAACTCTAAAGCCCAATGCATGTCTCAATACCTGTATTTCAAGAAACACCTATCGCACTGAGACAATCAGATACAAATGAAATTTTTGTAGCCGTAATAAAATAATTTGAATTTATAAAATCCTTTAGATAAAATATAATTAGCTGTTTAAAAGTCATATAATTTCACAAACACAAATTTTTAGCTCCAAAATGGAGTTAGTGTAAAATGATATATTGACAAGCAGATTTTACAGTTGTCTTTGCACACTCTTTAATATGTCTTCCATAACCCTTTTATCAAAAGAACAGTATTCCAAACTAGAATATTCGTTGTCAAAATCAACGAAAGATGTTAAAGTAGACGCTTCACATTTTTCTCAACAAGCGCAGATTTAGGTTCGCTGTACACCTACTTGTTTATGGCCTCCGAGAGAATTCTAAAAAATTATTTCGCATCGAAAAAAGGTATTCAACTAGTTACGAGTGAATATGGTGCTGAAGAGATATGCGGAATTTTGCGCGCTTAGAATAGTGCTTCATAAACTGATTAACTGTTAAGAGAGACAGTTTAAAGAAAGGCCGTGAGATGTTTCTTCCTTTCAATCACTTGATATGAATGTTATCTTTGAAAACAATCTCTCTCTTTTTATATGGAGCATGTAATCACATATGAATCTTTTACAATTCCATTATTTCCACACAAGAAAATATATACACTGAATTATCATTCTAAATTACAGCTACTAAATATTCTATCTATCTCGAAAACAACAATTTAATCAGATAATAACATTTATTCACTTTGTTCATGGCATAAAATATTTAAGAACAATAACTAATACGAATTAAATTTTCTGAATTAAATAATTTTCAAATATAGATTGTTAATATGTCTATTTAACCATTTAAGTATAATATTATTTTAACAATTTCTTTTTCACTGGGAATGTTTTGAACGAATAAACTTTAAATGCGATATTGTCCCATATTGTGTAATACACTTTATATGCAATTTTTTTTCCTGTCTAAAAGAAATGATGCAAATCAGGTTCCGGGATGTAAAATTATATCTCAATAACATCCCTTTTAATAAACAGTTACGATTTTATCCACATAATTCTGACCAATGTTTCACCATTTGCGTAGATTCCCACTGATTCTCCTCTTTTAGTAAATTAATATAAAAAATGATAGTTTTTTAGCAGCATAGAACTTAAGCATCTCGATTTTAAAATATAAGTATCTCCACTTAATCTTCTGTAAAAAGTGAAGTAAATTGAAAAAAAAAATAAAGCAAATCATGATTTATAATCTTTTTATCAAATAAATTTTAAATAATCGCTTCAATCCAAACGATATGAGGCATTCAGATTATTTACAATTGTTTAAATTTAATGTGTTATTTATCTCGGCATAAAAAGTATATTAAAAGAAATGAATAACTTCTTAACTCCATATAACACAATTACTATCTTACTTTTTTCATATTAAATACACAGCACCAAAAATCTACTAAAGTGAAATCTTGTAAATCGAATAATAATTACCAGGAGCTTAATTATACTAGTACATATCTAACAAAATAAAAAATAATTGTTTGGAAACAAGAAAAACGGCCCAAACGGTGGAAGTTTCTAGAATAGCCCTGCAATATTTCAAAGAAAAATAACAATACGGATCGATGAAAGTTTATTTGAGTTCCCGATATCACTTAGAGGCTTGACGTTGCACATTGGGTAGGTGTAATCTCATTGGTGGTAAACAGGCCATGGAATAACAACCATCATGGTGATAAACAGGCCATGGTACTATTACATGGAATGCTGGTCAAAGCTGTCTAAATATCACGACACCTACAGAGAATTGGTAAGTAGAATTAAATGCATGATTATATAGAGAGAAAACGGCTAGTGAGCTCTCTCGGAACGTCGCCAATGTGTTTGAAATAACGTTTCCCATGTAAATTTATGCAGAACCCTTGAAGAGATACAAGTTAAGTTCTATACCAAGAAATATGAGTCACCCTTATAACACGGCAAAAAGGCAGTTCAGCTTCATTAAACTACGCTTACCATTTTTCTATACAGCAAGATTTGGAGTCATGTTTTCTTCACTATTAAGTGAAGAGTCTTAAACAGAAATTCTTGACGATTCTTGACAAGCCTTCATCCGGAGAGAGTGTGGAATTCCATAATTTTCAACTGTTCTAGAAATGAAATCATATGCCAAATTTCATTTATCTAGCCACTACCATTATAGCATGGAAATGAATAGGTACATAGATGGATTTCGTCCACATTTTGCTGGAAATCTACGAATTTGATGCAAAAAATTCTATGCTAAATTTCATATTTGTAACCAGCTGTTGTTTTGAGTTATCGCGTTCGAAGACTGAGGGACTGTTAAACCGATGATTCAAAAAATATATTTTATGGACTCGGGGGGGCACAAAACGTGGGAATTCATTAATTTTTCCATGCCGAATTTTTTGACGATTACTATACTTCGTAAACTTCGCATATAAAAAATAAAAACCAGCAGGATTTCATTGAAATAAGAGCATTTCCAAATTCTCAACAAAAAAATTCTAATAAATACTCCAAATTATCTTACATACTGCAATCAAAGCAAGTGAAATCATTTTTAAAAATTAAAAAAAATTCTTTGCGATTACTTTCTAATATCGCTGAAAATTTATGCACTTAAAAACACAAATTGATCTTGAAAACTTGTCACTAATACAAGAAAAATTTCATCTTTGTGAGCAAAAGAAAAATTTTTTAAAAGGCAAACTAATGGGTAATATATTTTAACTGAAGTGTAATAAAATTCTCTGGGAGCTGAAAGCTTAGGAAATTTAGAACTTCCATTTGAAATATTAGAACTTCATTTCAGACAGCTTCTAAGATAAATAGAATCGAGGAAAAAGGCGGAAAATTTCGGTGAGCGAAAGTTATGCCTGTCACTCAACGGTTCACTAGACCGGATATTTGAGGAAACTTATAAACACTATTTTCAGTGATCTAAAGTTTAAAATGGATGCCTGGATTTAGAAATGATGTCAAAAGTTCCTTGAAGCATTAAAAAATTCAACCACTTTTATTACTTACCATGTTTATATCGGATTATATTTACCATACTGGTTTTATCATTGTAATTTTTAACTCATATACAAGCAATTCATAGTGATATATTGCTAAAATTTTAAAACATTTCCTGAAGTTATCAAATTCTTCGTTTACCCCATTTTTAGTTCAGAATAACTAATAAAATATCACGGAACTGAGATTACTTTTAAAACTTACATCGCTAAACTATAGAAAGCAAAGAGCATGATAATATAAGAGGAAAATTATCGTTCTTTCTTCCAATTTCAGAAAATTAATGTCATCCTTCTAAACTGATCGCAATTGAAATATTTTTACATATGCTTCGAAATATCTAAAGAAATTTTAATTCTATGAACAAACAGTATATTTTTGGAAAATTTATTTCTATTTTTTCTCTCATTGGAAAATGAGGTATTTGAAGCTAATTGGTGATTGCTCAAAGACGAAAATAATTTATCTTAAAATATAATTTTTACAATAATGTTCTCGATGTCAATTTTTCTCGAACTTTTATACAAAATGCAAAAAGTACTTTTTCTACAAGTGGAGAAAGAAAATATTAAGTTTATAAATATAATACTGCTTTGACTTGCGTAAAAATAGTTTCAATGATTTTAATGACACTCCAGATTTTTCAAATTGTTAAAACATAATTTATGCCCATTTATAATTAAATACAATTTTTCAAGAATAATAAATGCTATGAAATAGTTGAAAATAGATATAATTACGGATGAGAAATGTCGCAGAAAATGAAATAATCAATATATGTTATCTAGTAAAGAAGTAGTTATTTAAACTTCATATCTTCAATAACCAATTGGATATTATAAAATAAATAGAAATAGAAGGAAAAAAACTACACTGAATCTCTTGCACGATAGTTTAAGCTTTGTGAACGATTCGAATTTACGACTAATATAATTAATATTCAAAGAGTCTGAAATACTATATATATTTCCTAAACATCATTGTTTACTACATATTATCTTTACATCAATTTTTTTATCATAATTATTTTGTGCTACATTTTATTTTTTGATATATCATAAAGTGGATCATTACAATCTTTTAAATGAAATGCAACATGTATTGTAATTTTTTTTCTATTAAAGAATATAGGCATTTTTACTTGAATTTATTACTCGGCATTTTAATGAGTTTTACTATGCTTTCCAAGCTCTTCTGATTCAAGCTCTTTAGAACTTTCAAAAAAAGTTTTAATTTTCATTTCGCATGTATAGCAAAAATCACACCAGAACAACCTCTTTAATCTATCTCACCGAAAGTGCTTCATCATGATTTAAGATTGATAACATTAATAAGATATAATGAATATATTTCCAAATTGAAAATGTCAGAAATAAAAACAAACCTTTACTTTGAAAAAGATTATTTACTTTTAGATTTGCCACAATTCTTTAAAACACAAGCAACAATTTGTAAAAATCATTTAAAGACTGTCTGTAATGACGATGTGTACAAAACTGCTTCAAATGAACATGCTATTATGTGTTTACCTTCAGCGAAGAATACAAATCAGTTCAACTTACAATCATTTAAAAGTTATTTTTATGAATAATTGTTGCCGTTTAGATGAAATCTCACAATAATCTTATTCGTTGTCAAACTCATCCCTAGACTTTCCGTAACAAAGGAAAAATGGCTTGCTAACAAATTGTTTCTTCAGGTTCCGGTTGAAAGATTTATGTGCAATAGAAATCTCTCTTACGAATGCGTTTTATTGCTTGTCTCATTTTATAGCTACATCCAAAGTAACGGAAATCTTTTGTGTTATCTGGCATAAAACTTAATAGGATTTGTTTGTTCCCCTCTTAATAGTTTTGAAGAGAGAAATTCTTTAACCCTTCCGGCATATATGTCCCGGAGATTAGACTTCATGCCCTATTGGTAAATTAATCCCAATTTTACATAAGTTTTTATGTTTTAGTGTTCTTAAGGAATAAGGGAATAAAATTCTGATTTCAGAAATTTGAAAACATTCTCAGATTGCAAATGGTGTTTCAGCACGCACATTACTCAAGTTTCAATTGGTCTATTTTTTTAATTTTACAGTAATTACAAATATATTTATACCAAACTTAGTGTAAAATAGTTCTTATTAAGTAATAATTTAGCCTTTTTAATATGAGATTTAAGAAATTTTGAATAAATTGTTTGTGGGATATACTGCCCCAATCTGTTTAACAATGGAACAATATATCCCATCAGTGATCAAATTACTACAAGAGTATTGTTACGTGTAAAGTTGTTTCTGTGACTTGCTAATCCTATGGCAGGAAAGAGAGTTTTACAGATGCTTTACTGGAATAGTCCCAGTCGCCTATACGATTAGGATACATTGTCCCAGTCCACTATACGCTTGGGACATATTGTCGCAGAAAACTGGAAAAGTGAAAACTTTAAACTCACAGTATACTTCTTTTAGTATGTCAACATTAAATTAAACTATTTTTTATAGTTATATTTTTATCATTCAAAAGTCGGGTTGAAAGGTTTAAGAGGACAAATGACACATAATATCTCTCATAGTTTCAATTAGTATTATTTTAGGATACATTATTTCATATAAGAATAATTTCATAATATCATTCTCTAAGATATATGTAAAAGCTCATTTTCATATATATATATATGGAAAAGTCATTTCTATACCATCGTTATTTTTCAAAATTTGTATGGACTTTTCTAGACTTTTGTTAAAATAAAGAGAAGTTCAGAAGTTGTTAAAAAATAGAAAATCCTGTTATCAGAAGATTCGCCATCTCTATAATTAACATATGCGAATAAAATACTGAAAGAAAATGTTACCGATATTTTAACGTGACTCAAATGATTCTGTTGTTAAGATTGGGATATTTAGGCATTATATGTCTTATTTTAAACTATTCCTTGAATAAGTAAAGTTTGTCTGAAAGTGAAACAGAACATAAAACTGTAATCTACTAACGCTTAGTTGTAAGAAGAAGAGCTCCCTCTGTATGCCAAGGAGCCCTTTTTATACGAAGTTCAGCTGAAGCGAGTTAAATTGTATAAATTTTGACAGGAACGTTTTCAGTTGCTCTGTTCATTTCGTTCAGTTTTGAGATTATTTTATTCTACAATCTAAAAATATATATCTGTGCATTTAATTGTTAAGAGCATGATAACAGCAAACAGCTTTCTACCAGTCATCACTTAATTTCCATCACGTAATGGAATAATTCATATATAAAAGTGTACACTTTAATTTGAAATTAATCTCGTTAATCAAACAAATGTAAATAAATAGATTTAGCGTCATTGTTAGTGAAACGTATTGTAAGAAATATTTGTGAAAAGATGCTAAAAGTCAAAAGGCAAAAAACTTTTCAAATATTTTGTGATTAATAATTTTATTTGGCATGTAAATACAAAATATTGATGAATACTGTGAAAAATTTGTGGCTCTGCCTAGAACCTTACTAGCAAATAGACATGAGTTGTTAAAATCATGTCTCTCTATATAAAGGGTGATTCGAAATTCAATGTACAAACTGTTAGAGCAGGTAGGAGACACAAAAAATCCTCTCCTAAGAATGTTGGAGCTCAGAGATATCCAAACGTGGAATACCCGAGATCCACATTCAAATATTAGAAAAATTACTTATCCCCGTCAATGACAGCTTGCCTGCTCTACGGATTAATGTACAAAAGAAGACGCGGCTTAGTTGATGGATATTAGGGAGATTTATTACAAGGATATTTGTTCGGCTCAGGTTTCCAGCAAATGCATGTTAGGAATTCCTTTGAGATTTTTAACAAAATTTCCTGTCCCTCCCCCCGCTCAAATCCCTCTGGAAGAGCCGTTCTTAACGAACAAGAATTCTTCTAATCGGACACATTTGGGCTCTTGGGGAGCCTACCATTTTTTTTCGGGGGGGGGGGTTGTTGGGGACTGAAGAAATAAACGTAAATTACATAGGAAAGTATTTTTACTTAATATTAAGAAATTGAGTAACTTCTCAGTTGTTTAATTTAGTGCTGCAACAACATTTTTTTATATAAAAAATCATTACATAACACGGAAAATTCAAATTGCATAATCAACATTATGCCATGCATATTCGCCGCTTTCATAAGAATTCCCAATTTAATATGAAATAATTAGTTATATTGCGCTTATGAATCAAGACAAAGCGAAAGAAAGGATAAGAAAAAAACCTAAGCATTTTTTTCAACTAAGAAATCTTTCTATTTTTAATTATCATCTTTTACTTTCCATCAAAAAGTGTAGTTACGACTTTATTTTTCAAGAAAAATCAATTCTGCTATAAGTGAATTAAAATATTTTCAGTGATGCATTCAAGATATAGAATTATTTATTCAAATAACAAACTTCATAAATTTTCTAAGAAATGAGGTATTTCAAAGCCCAGGTGTTTTTAATTTTTCATGTTTGAAAATACTTTTAAAAATTCGTTAAATTAATTGGTTGGTTAAATTAATTTTATCAATATATTTAAACGACATGCTACTTTCTAAAAGTAGCATATCACTTTGGAAATTGAATCAAGTCTTCCCGCATCTTGTTGTCATAAATTATCCATAGTTAAACATGGAAGTCTTTGTTTGCTTGTTATAAAATTTTACACAATTCTAAACAATGTAAAGGGAGATGATTTCGACAAAGTGGTAGCAGACCTTGATTTAATATCATTTAAAACTTTTTGTGCTTGAAAATGCAAGAGTTTTAACAATCATACACAAGATTATGAAGGGGGGACAGTATGCTATAACTTTCAAAAATTCGATTTTTTAATTTTTGTATATTTAAAATCTTCATTTCAAGACCCTTCCAACCATGTAAGTCTTTTGCTCGAATTCATATTAGCAGCAAGTTAAAATAAACTTTAAAAAATGTAAACAGACTTTTAAATGACGTTCCACGCCCACTTTGACAGATGAAAATCTAAACTTAGGACCTTTAACCCAATGCTGCATTTGCAAAGCGTTAAGTTTTATTTATTATTCGACTGCGAGCAAGCGGCAGTTTAACTGTAACTGTTTCTGCATTCTTCCTTGCTTTACATTTTTCTTTTTCTCAAGATTTACTTTATATATGATTTTGAAATTTTTATCACGTATTCTATACATATAAATGTATATACTGAGCAAATTTGCTTCTATTATTCAAAAATATTTCTTAATAGTGCTGAATGCGTGTAAGAAAAGGGCAATTTTTGAAAAATTCATTGTGACATACAGTTAAAATATTAAAAAAACCAAGCTATATAAATGTAAGAATTCTGCTCAGTTTAAAGATAAATGTCTACTTAAACTGTATAAAAATTTCAAATATGTGTCTATAATACATTGTGAATAAAGGTACCTAAAAAATGACCAATTTAACATTAGCGGTATAGGGGTACCGACTCCCCTTAAATCAAATTTGAAAAACATTGGCTTAAATATTTCCCATGTCATTTTTAACAATGACATTTTATTCATAGATTTCGAATACTTGATGTGCCTAGCGAAATTCGAATGCAATCCAAAAAAAGTTTTCTACATTGTTTTCAAAATTAAACTCGGCCGATTCCACTAACATGATCTGCATTAGTAGTAAAATATTTTAGATCCTATCTAGTTTCCATCTTTGATACTGTACAAACACGTCGGAAGTTTCTCAGTGTAAAATATATTTTAAGTAGATTGATTAATTTAAATCAACATTAAAACTTTTCAAATGACAGTGAATCCTTTTAATTTTGGTGTTCATATATAATTAATGGATGAAATGGAAAATTCTAAAATTTCACATTATTAAACGAGAACGATTATTTAGTTTTTGAGGATTAGTTTCTGAAATTTTATTTATGTGTATCCTCCAAACCCGTCAGTAAATCGTTCTTTGTGAAATGAACCTGAGAAAACACGCGAGAGTCGGATGCACACACAGGCGTCAGGATGCCAGTTCAATATCCATTGTTACGCATGATGGAAGAAAAACTAAATTATAGGCTTTAATTTAAAACTAGTGAATTCACTGAAAGAGCAGTTTAAAACAATTTTTGAAGAATTGATTATTTCAAATCAGTCAAGAGAAACAATTAAATAGCCTACATTAATAAAGCAACACAATTAAGGCCTTTAATTCCAGCACAGTTAGTTAGTTATACGCTTAACATCTGTTTTTCTGCAATATTTTTCCATAAAAGTGCTTACGATATGCTTAATGGAACATATCACTAAATATTCAATCATTCTGTCGCTCACTGAAAGGGACCAAGAATTCTTAGACTTTTCAAATCTAAACGTCTAGAAATGAATGAAAAATAAAAGTTATAAGTTACAAAGTACTTGAGAACAGAGGACTGTCACTTGAAAGAGATTACAAATGTGCAGACTATTGTCAATGAAGGGAATGTAGGAAGGGAAGGTGGATAACCAACTCTCTTCCTACAGGGTTAATGATATTAAGAAATCTACTAACTACTAGTCAGTGGAAATGTTATCATATAAATATAACATATATAACACATTTCTTTAACCCATTAAACGCCAAAACTATAAGAGATGAATTTTTTACTATTTGAATAATATTAATTGTTGATTTGAATCTATATAACATTAATTTATCGTAAAATTGGAAAAGATCGTCTCAGCTTTTGAAAAATCGAATGTTGCGTTCACGCAACGTCAGCGGAATGAGAGGACGGATTTTAAGTTAGTTAAATTGAACATATGGGAAATATCTTAGAATTGAAAGCTGGACAACTATTTTAGTTTAGATATGTTTTGTAAAGCTATAAATCACTTAACAGGTAATAATTTTTCCTCAAATTTTAAGATATATTTCTTTTTAAAATAACTGATTTTTTACAAAAAATAGCTTCTATCACGAAAGGTTTACTACAATCATGAAGTAAACTATATTACAAACTCTGCATCGATAAATAGTCGGACTATGCTTATAATGTAGTCACTGTTTGCTTCTAACTTTATGAAAAAAGGCCCATCTTCTCCATATAATAGCTTTTGATTACTGAAAGAGGTTGATTATTAGAGAGAAGATTATTTGTTAAGGTTACATCTTAATTAGTAAATATTGGAATTTTTATAATTTTCCACGGTTCTTGTAATTGGCTGCCAAATTGTCGCAGATATCAACTACTCCAACTTTTGTGTTATATTGTTTAATAGGAAGAGATTGTGAGACAAAAACTTTTTTCATCAACGTTCTCGAGCAAACGGCCTGGAGCATTGTGAAGCATTATTAAGATTATTGAAAATATTATTATTTCTTCTTCTTCGTCATCAACTTTTGATTTTCTGGAGAAATAACAACAAAACCGATTTCACTCTTTTCACCATCATCAAAAAATCTTTGAAGAGCATTTTCTAATGTAAAATATCTCGTTTTAGTTATTTCTTTGGTTACCGAAGGAGAAAAATTGCTAAAATATCTAATGGTGAGAGTATGTGGCTGAAGAACTCCTTTCCGTTGACGATGCGTGAGCGCAACACCTGTATTTCCAACCCCTGCAGAAAATCACAAACAACTGACTGATGGAATTTTGTGACAAGCAGTGACTTTGACAAACAATAGATCACCTCTAACACTCATGTTTCTCTAGTTGTATTTTTTTTCCGAAAAGACCAGGTCAAAAGTTTTCGTTAAAAATTACATCAAGTACGGAACTCGTTTTTAAAAATAAAATTATCATTAAAGGAAAATATTCTTTTACTGAAATATTCTCTATATTATGTCCAACTGAAAATCTGCTATTAACATAAAATTTGTTAGGTAGATAATTTTTTATAAACAGTTATTTTGACCGTTGCCATAAGCAGTTATTTTGCCGCTGACGTGTTAATGGGTTTATATGGCTTATATCCACAACTTCCATTTCTTATCTTCTTTAAAAGAAGACATTCGTAGTTTTCAGCTTTGCTTCGCACTAGAAGGTTCTCCATCGAAGTTAGATTTTTTTAAAAAAGAAGTGTCGAGACGTCTGGCGCCGAATATTTAAAACTTACTTAAGGGTCCAGATTCTTCCCTTTGAAGCATTCTCCTATTTTGCTTTCTACTTTAGAAACTCTTGACAATCATGTTTTCGGTCAAAATTAAAACTCTTCGTCTGAATATGAATTCTGATTTGTTTAATATTTGTTTACAGATTTTTCTGTGATGGATGAAATATCTTAATATATCTTTATAATGCAGTGATTATAGTGATATCTCTATAATACACACTTCTGATGTCTGACATTATAACAACGACAGGCATCCGAATATTTATTCCATACTATTTACTGTTGAGCTTGGAAAAATGATTCTTAGGAAAGGAAAATTCTTACAAGAAAATGTTTTGCACGAACTTCGACTAATTGAACCATTACCTTTAAAGTGAATTTATATACAGGTTGCTCATAAATTATTGGACCCATTTCAAAAATTAATAAAAAAAAGGTAATAATGCTACAGTTGCGTTTTTTTGAACGAGAGAGCAAATAAAAGTTTTTTTTCAAAAAGGTGGCGGATTATTACGGTGTTCTAAATTTGCAACAGAAAGAGATTTCCATACGCAATGGCTACCGATTACCAGAAGCCGATGCGTGTTTTCTGATTTCGTTTTTAGCGCGTTTTTTGGTTTCGTTTTTCTTGAATATCTAGAAAACTATTCAGTTTTAGAATTGCAATTTATTTAACCAATTAAAGAGCATAAAATTCCCTACAAATATATGCTTTAATGTTTCTTCTAGCTTTAATAGTTTCGCAGATAATGGCTATCAAAAACGAGAGTTGTCCATTAATTTACGACCATCTAGACCACCGTAAAGGCACGTTACCTATCTGGAAAAAAACATTTCTTAAACACAAAACTAAAATACTCTCTCATTTAAAACAAAAACCGTAGTTGTGACAATTTTTTTATTCGTGTTTGAAATGGGTCCAATAATTTATGACCACCCTGTATTCTTTTTCAAAATAACTGTAACGATGATCAATGCACTAAATAAAACAAACAATAAACAAATTGAATGCAAGTTCAATATATTAAGCAATACTTTGGCTGCTTTTAAATTCAAAAAGTAAATATGCATTTCAAGATTTTCTTTTTACGTGGAAAATGAAAAGTTCTATCATTTTAAAGACTGACGGAAATTCAGTACACTTGTATAGAAGAGAATTATATCAATTTCTCGCACACTAAGCATGAAATATAAATTGTGGAAGTATATCCATGATGGGAAAAATATTGCTTAAAATGAATTTTGAGAAATGCGTTTATTCTTCAAAAAGGAATCAGTACTGTTGCTGCAACAATCCTAAATTTAATAAAGCCATCTGCTTAATTCGTCTTTCCGTACCAATAATTAAAAGCGGAAACGTGAAATACAAGAAAATTTTGCAGTATTCTTAATTTAATTGCTTAAATATTTCTCTCTAATTTCCATGTATAGTTAAACAATATAGCGTGTTTTATGTTTATCTTCGTAGTATAAGGAACACAATAGAATATGCAATTGAAGATGTCTTCTTTGGGACCAAATGAATCCGAAAACGAAGCACTGATCTTCAGTTTTGATATAAAAATAATATACGAATAATCAACTATCTGCTCTACTTTATTTTAAATATATTGCCTTCAATAAGCCCTATGTTTGACAAAAATCCACAGATTTAGGGTAAAACAAAACAAAGTAAATGTTATCCTCCCAGCTCCTTCCTATTATGAATTATCATGTATAATCGAATTCAATTATTTTGATTAAATTAAAAAAATACTAACTTTAAATTTTTTCATTATTCTTTTACTCATTTTGAAGATTATCCCTCTGAGTGTTTCACACGTATTTCTACGTTGACCTTGGACTAACCCAAAAGCGTAAAACACGCATTTCAACGTGTGGTCAAAAACACCCCGAAATCGGTTTGCACTGAATTTTACGTTCATTGTGAACTGTCTCTAAAGGGTAACACACGCATTTTTCCGAATTTCTTACCCCCATTCTTGGTTTGACATCTTGATTGATTATCTGGGGAGAGCAACGGTCAACACAATGAAGACTGATAAGGATGTACTTACTGCAAATTAGGGATGTCACAGGGTCTGAGACCCCAACTCGCCTGTGGTTTGGGGAATTTTAATGCTATTTGCAGTGAGGTTATTTTTCAGGAAGAATTGCGGTGTCCGATTTTTTTTTTCGCATTGTGTGTTTCGGAATTTGGAATTGCATTTCCGGATTAGTTCGGTTTAATGTCAGCCTGGTTTGATGCTGTATTATGTTTCAAGTGCTATTCTTTTAATACAATTTATGTGATATAAGATTTTTTTCAATGCATCAATGTTTTAAAGATCCATCTCTAATGGTTATGTAAAATAGATATTGTGGCTTAAGTAAAATAGATTTTGTTCCAATACCGCATTCAAGCATAAAAGAATTGAAAGCCTGGGAGGTTGCTAAGAAAATCTGCTATTTACATATAGTTGAACAGTGCCCTTGACTCAACACATTTTACCCGCATTCAACTAGTTTTATGATATTAATCTAAACTTCTTTCATATTAATAATCTCCATCTACTCATTTTTCCTTTATAAAAATAGAGTTAAATTAAATTTTTGTCAAAAAATAGCTCAAATTTTAAGGTATATGAAAATGATGCATTATTTTTATTGTTTTATCTTTCAGATCAAATCGAAAATTTCAGTTTTACAATGATTATTTCATTATATACATTTGATTTTTTATTTAAAAATTAATTTTCAGGTTTAAGTGTAATTTTTTTAGACTAGAACAGATTTTAACTTCATTATTACACTATTTAGAAAAATATCTTTTAAATTCATAAAAATTACAATGAAAAAATTCATTGCAAAAAATAATAATTATTTTATTAAATAATTATTAGTCGGAAATTTATTTTTAGGTCACTCGGAACTGAAAAAATAGCGTACATGGAAATAAATATTAAAGAAAGTGGAAGAAAATTTTATTTTTTACATTGTAAAATATTTTCTTTTTGTTAAAGACAGGGGAAAATATAGTTTAGATGAAAATGTTAAGAACAATATCGACTAAATTTGATGTTTGGGTGTGTGATCTTATCAGACTTTTAATAATCTTATTATGAGACTGATAATATCTGCAGCCCAACTGTCTTACGGTTATTTCAATAATCAATGAAGATGTTTATTTCTTGCTTAAAATAAAAGAAGTCAAAAATATGTCTCAGAAAATATTATACGAATACTGTATTTGCGCATTAGTTCAATACAATACAACAAAGTACAATATTTTTTCTGATGTGTTATTAAGCATTCTTCTATAAATGATTAATTATATATATCTAAATTGAATTGCTTTCGGTAAATGCGATGCCAACTGCAAGTTAAGTTTTCATTAATGCTCTGAGAAAAGAAATCCGCTAATATATGTTACAAACCTTTGAAACATCCAGATCCACTAATAACAACTTTGAAGACTGTTCTTCCAATAATAATAGCAGTCTCTGGCTTTGGATTATTTCAAAATATTACCGTCACATGTGTTTTATCACAATATCTTATGTGTGCGTGCTGTAATTTGTAAGGTGTAATTTTTTTTAGTAAAATTCTGTTTATCTGCACCATTTTCTTAATTCTGAACTTTAATAAATAATATTTCAACTGTAAATAAAATATTTATTTTCTATGTGTTTTGACATTTTTGAATCATATATACATTTTTATTTTATTTCACTTATTTGAAGAGTAAAGGGTCAGTTTTAAGCTTGTTAAATTTACTTTATATTTTCGAACAGAACGGTGGGGTACGAAACGGCCCCCCAAATTTTTTGAATTCCTCACGAAAAACGGCCAAAACATCTATAAAGTGTTACTATTTTGTCGTCAATTAACAATTTTTACCAATGCAACTGATCTTAAAGAGCGCGGGAATTTTGTCAGAAGCATTTCTTCAGTGAATCAATCATCATATACCAGTCCTCTGCTACGACCTTTCTCAAACCGCTTCCCTATCTATTTACGTCACATGTTTTTCACGTACAGATAGACATAAGCATCTGTTAAAAGCACTAAATCGGGGAACATCTTTGTATACTGCTGATACTATTATAAGAAAGATTTCAGTTCATTGTTAGTTCTGTTCCAAGTGATCACCTAAAAATTATAGTCGAAAGATACAGACATCTGGGAAAAGATCGGTTCATTCAATTCTTTAGTTTACCCTGTCTGTTGATACTGACAATTGTGAAACGGGCCTAAGGGGCAAACGGAGATTCTTTTTGAGGTTGTATTCATTGTTGCGTTTTGAATGGTCTATTTAAAAAATAATCTGGATTTGTATTCGTCTTACCGTTTCCCGTAAAAGCGTAACCAAATCGTAGCGACTACCATTTGCTCGTCAACGTTGAAATTACAGTGTTAAGAAGTGCTCTTGTGCCTTAGTTTTAAAATGAACAGTGATTCTGATACAGAATATCTTATCGAAAAGGAAAGCTCGGACGAAGAATTTTCTTCCTCCGAAAGTGAATCGGATGATGACTCTTTAGAAAGCGCCAGAGACTGGTGCCGAGTAGATATTACTATTTCTCATCCGAGTCATCCTAAATTTCCATTTACAGGAAATCCAGGGTTAAAAGTGTTAGATTACTTCAACCTGTTTTTTGATGATGATATATTTAACTTTATTGTGTCAGAAACTAACAGGTATGCTGAATTACAGTTCCAGAATGCCGAACTGACCCCTTCTTCTCGAGCTCTCAAATGGAAGAATATCAATAACCAAGAGATGAAACGATTTATAGGTCTTTTGTTACTACAAGGCATAGTACAAAAGCCTGTGGAAAAGTGGTTTTGGTCAAAAAGACCAATTTTATCAACTCCATTTTTTGGAAAAATCATGAGCGAGATAAAGTATGGACTAATTATGAAGTTCCTACACTTCGAAAATAGTGACGCTTTCGACGAAAACTTGAATCTAAACCCAAAGCTTAGGAAAGTTAGTGAACTACATAGTATGCTTGTACAGCGATTTAAATCTGTGTATGTGCCGAAACAAGACATATCGGTGGATGAGTCGCTCATTGCGTATAAAGGTCGTTTGGGATGGAAGCAATACATTCCAAACAAACGAGCTCGTTTTGGGTTAAAATTATTTCAACTATGTGAATCCGAAAGTGGGTACATCTGGAACTCATGCATATACACAGGAAAAGGCACAGTCTTTCACAATGACTACAATCATCTCGGTGTTTCTACAAAAAGTGTGATGACTCTACTTCACGATCTAAAGGGAAAAGGATACTGTTTGACAACAGACAACTATTATACATCCCCTGAATTAGCTGAATTACTAATAAATAGCAAAACAGACATTTGCGGTACATTACGGCCAAACCGAAAAGGCTTACCTGCATTATTAAAAAGTTCTTCAGTAAAGAAAGGCGAAATTATAGCCTTTCAAAAAGGGAAAATGTGTGTTATGAAGTGGAAAGACAAAATACCACTACATATGCTAAGCACTTTTCATAATGCTGATATGATGGAAAGTGAAGTCTAAGAAGGAAAATTCTGCCGTGAAAGTGAAACCCAAAGCGGTAGTGTTGTATAATGCCACCATGGGTGGAGTGGATAGATCCGATCAATGTCTGTCCTATTACCCTGTAGCAAGAAATCAACAAAGAAAGTATTACAAAAAGAGTTTTCGCCATTTGTTAAACCAAGCGGTGTGGAATTCTTTCGTGACATATAAAAAGAATGGCGGGAGATTAAATCATATCGGTTTTCGAATGAAATTGGTTGAACGGTTGATCGAAGTAGGAGGTACTGATCCTAGTACTCACAGGTACGTTACCCCTAAAGAATCTGAAAATGTAGTTCGTCTAATTGGCAGGCATTTTCCTTCATACGTGGAAAGTGATTGTTCTAAAAAAAGGAAGTCAGTGAGAAAATGTGTAGTATGCTGTCTTGCAACAAATGAGAATGGAAAGCGCATTCGAAGAGAAACGCGCTTTGAATGCAAAGATTGTAATGACTTTGTGCAGCACCATGTTTTGAAAAATATCACACTGTGACGGTATTATAAACACTTTGACTAAGTGAATTTATGTAAGTTTTGCTCTTTAAAATTGTATGTTTTTATTTATTTTTCAATTTCAAAATAGAGTTGTATATGCATTCTGTTAAGAACAAGAATTAAAATTGTTATTTTTACTTTTGTTGGGCATTTTTTTACTACAATTAGAATATAATTTAAATTGAATCCCTTATGCATAATTTGATATTTATGGTTCACTTAACAAAGTAAATTTGAAACTTAAAATTGTAATAGTCATTTAACTAGAGTTTTTTAGGAGTTGTGCACATGTTCTGTTTATTGTTTTCACTTTCTCATCCAAAGTTTATATTTGATTTAAACATAAAAATGACGCTGCGCATATGCTAATAAAGAGAATTAAAACATAGCAACCATAAACATTCAGCTTAATGGATACACTTCCTAATATATTTACTATCTTAGAGAACTTTGTTTTCAGAGATCCAGGAAAACTGGTGATATGAAAAAAGGAAAGAAAATTCATTAGGATACAACAGTGTAAGAGAAGCATGAAATGAATATTTGTTTTAACAATGAACATGGTTTGAATTTCATTACAACAATGAAAAGTATTGTAAATTATGCGTAAAATTATTTTTTTAAATTATTAAAATTAGAGAAAAATTGTACAGTAACTTAATTGATATCATTATAAAATTAATTTGTTGCACTTTCAGATGGAAAAAAATGAAAAATTTGAAAATTTCAGTAATATAATGATATTTCCTTATATAGCTTTGATTTTTTTAATTTTAAGGTTTAAGTGCAATTTTTTAAAACTACAACAGTTTGTTTTCTAGATTAATTTCGATATTTCAATACTACATTCATAAAAAATTACAAAATGAGAAAAAAATTCGAATAATAATTTTTATTTTTTCAAATAATTATTATTCCATTTATTCTCAGCTCACTCTGAATGAATATGGAAATAAATTTTAAAGAAAAGGGGTGAAAATTTTATTTTTTATGTTTTAAAATATTGTATTTTTGTTAGAGAAAAATTTGGTTTACATGAAAATGTAAAGAATAATATCAACTAAATTTAATGCTTGAGTGATCTTATCAGACTTTTAGTTATCTTTTTAAGAGTCTGATAACAACTGCAGCTTAATTGTCTTAAGTTTATTTCAATAATCAGTGAAAATGTTTATTTCTTCCTTAAAATGTAAGAACACAAAACCATTTCTAAGAAAATATTAATGCTTACTTCAATGATACTGTATTTATGCATTAGTTCCTTGAGCGTTATAGTTTTGATGATATGCATTCTTCAGTAAGTGATCAAATCTAAATGCCCAAATTGCATTGCTTTTGGTAAATCTTATGCTAATTGCGAGTTGAATTTTAATAAATGTTATGAGAAAAGAATCCACATAATGTGTTACAAACCTTTGATGCATCCCGACACGTTATTAACAAGTTTGAAGACAGTACTTCCAATAATAATAAAAGTCTCAGGCATTGAATTATTTTCAAATTCCACCGTCACATGCTAGACAATGTGTTTTATCGCAACACCTTGTGTGTGTGCTGTAATTTGTAAAGTATAATTTTTTTAATAAAATTCTGATTTATATATACGTATTTATTTTCATGCTGAACTTTAATGGATAATAATGAGACTCTTATTTATTTTCCAAGTTGTATGACATATTTGAATTAGATCTATAATTTTATATTTTTAAAAAAAGAGTAAAGTGTCAGTTTTATGTTAGTTAAATTTCCTTTATATTTGGTATGAAAGGCACAAAAATAATTTTGAATACCACACCGACAACGTCCAAGACATCCATAAATTGTGAAAAGGCACCTGAAAAATTTCGAATAAGTGTTAGATTTTTCTCTTTATTCTTTGATTTTGCCAAGTTTGCAAAAAATTGTCAGTAGAAAAAAAATTCAATAATGTTTTACTTCGTAGCTAGCGCATTTTCTTAAAATTGATAGAAAAAAGTTTGATCGTTTTTACTTTCTAGTAAACGAAGTATACAAACAGAAAGTATTATAATCGTCGATCGTAAATTTCAACACGAGATTTTGATTAATCTCCACGTTTTAGACCTCCCTGAGTCCGAAAAACACAATTTTGGAATTTTGTTTGTGAACACAATAACTCAAAAACGGTTAAAGCTAGAAAGACGAAATCTGGTGTATAGACTTTATACAAAATTAGTATATTTCAATAAATTTTTGGATAAAGTCCGTAAACGGGAAATTTGTCTGTTAGGGTTCATATGAACACGAAAACTCAAAAACTTAAATAGCTAGATAGATAAAATTTGGTACACAGTTTCAAAAATTAGGAATGTAGGTCCGCATTAAATTTTGGACGAAATTCCTCGAAACGTTGACTGTCTGTCAGTTTCTGTAATCGCATGCTTGTGAACACTATAATTCCTAAACGCAACGACTTAGATAAATGAAATTTGGTATGTGTTCTTTTAACCCTAATTGTCCAATTTTCGTTTCAATCGGGTAAAAACAAACTCTAATACCCCTGAAACTCAATTTGCCATTACTTTTCGATAAAAAATTATAAATAAAGGATTAAATTTAATTTTGAAAAATTGGCGACTGGATGCTCTAGTACCTGGACCTAGCCCCAAAGTTTCAAATTTCAGGTGAATTAAATTTCCGTTTATTATAATAGAAGATAATCTCTTGCGTACTAAATAAAGGTATATGAATAAGCTATTTCTTCCAACATTCAGTGCATTGGTTTTCTAAATGTAATCTTTAGTTTGAGGATTATTAACTCGCCCTCTTAAAAAGCATGTATAACAAGTTTCAGTATAAAAGGCTTGTAGTATATTGTTTTATTTAAAACATTATTCAGGGTTTAAGAAGGTTATTTATAATCCTTCATATGTATTAATTATTACTGGCTATTTTGGAATATAGATTACTATGTGACTATCTATAAAATAAATGTTTATGTTCTTACAAAAAGTATTAATCCAGTTAAGCTCCGCTTATATTTGTGATCGGCTCTAAATTTTTTACCTTTTACCGAATACTAAATCAAGAAACAATATGAAAAGTTTTATAGTGCCATCAGAGATTAGTAAAATATATATAAATGGCATTGTTGTTGATCCTTAAAATTAAGGAAATAATTTTTACATTCGTAAACTAATATGCTGACGTGTAGACTGAAAATAAATTGAAGTCAAGAATATAAAAACGACAACTAATAATATAAAGTACAGCCAATATCTAAAATACAACTATTAATGAACATCAAATAAATTGAAGTCACAGACATCTAAAGAATATCAACTTTCATGCAACTTCAATGATGTTCATATTTTTAGAAACTCACAACATGAAAAATAAGTAATATAGCCTTCATTTTTTGGCCCAACGGTCATGCATTTGTCTGGTCTAACGGTGTCTTGGATCATCTGGTGTTATGGACACGGGCAATATGCAGAATGAGGGCAGTGTAATTTTGTCACACAGCAGGTGGTATCTCCGAAAGCAGTAAAACCTATTTTGAATAGGTTCCAAGCTGAATAGAACGGATTCTTGCGGTTAGCCCGCCCCTTCCAGGGGGATTGCTGATTGTCCACAGTTCAGAGGGGGGGGGGAAGAGACTTGATCTGCTGCGCTTTTGGGAAAATCTTCTGTTGGGAGGAAGACACTTTTATAAAAGTGTCATATAAAGGTTATGCAGCCGCTCGCTTTTCGAATCGCTTTAGAAAGAAAACCGAACCACTCAGAGGGTTATAAATATAAAATCATTTTTAATATGTATTGGATTTCAGGCTTAATTGACGAGAGAAGCTGTTTTATTTTTCTTGTTCCGCATTTCGTCTGTAAATGTGCTTATTACACAGTTTCCACAGATTCGACATTCTTCGAATTCGGCATAAACGTTCCTTGAAGACTTTAAAAATGGTGTATTTGTAAATATTTATATTTTTTGTTCCAGTTTAAAGATGGTTACCGCTTTAAAGATTCCTTGCGAAGATGGTGACCATTTTAATGGTTCCATTTCATGGAATGTTCAGATTTTTTCAACGTTTTTAACCAAACGGTTCGTGCTATAATAATTTGAAGATTTCCTCCAATTTTGTTGCGGTATATTTTTGACATAACTCTTATGGTTATATGGCAAATATTAAAACTAATGTTATAGAAGTGTTTTGCTGACTGATCGAGAACGAGATTATGAGGTAGTTAGTTCAATTTAGTTATATTAAGGTCCAGTTTTAAAGCAGAAAAAGGGCTATTTTAGGACGGACTTCGTAATTTTGAACCGCTGTCAGGTGACGAGGACGAAGGATGATATGGCAGCCTACTCCCCAAACTTCCGCACCACACCAACGGATGGCGATTGACTACTACATATGATTAAGCGTGCAACTGGCCGCCATACGGCCGGTCGTCAGTGTTATCAGATTTCGAAACTGGAACCTACCGGCCCCGAAGCCGAGACCTTACCACTAGGCCACCGCGGCCCGAGATTGTGAGATAGATTCCTCTCGTCCGCATCTATAAAATTATGAATCTACATGAAATTTTTGTTGAAAAGAATTAATTTTACATTTTTTTTCTCTCCTAGTAGAACTACTAGCATAATTCAGAGGTTGAGGATCATGAATGGCATTAAGAATATGGTTCAAATTTTGAAATATTTACTCATTTTCCTTGGAAACTCGCGCAGTTAAAATGATTTTCAAATTATAAATCTCAATAGTAACTTACTTTATTGCATACATAATTATATGAAAAACAACTGAACTTAAATAATTGGGCTTGAAATATTGAATCTTTTGCAGCACTTTATTATTCCACAGAAATGCAGGCCAGAAACAAATTAGGAAGAATTTTTCCTCGTGAATTCTGCAAAAGAATCGTCTAGTAATTCAACTTCCTGTTGCAAAATTAAGTTATGCCTAATGCGATTTCAATGACCACATTATTCAAAACGGAATTGGGATTTAGTGCGACTAAAAAGACAGCATCATTTTCAAGTATATTATTTCTGCTGATAGAAGTTTTCTCAACTATGATTTACGCAGCAATTTTATGAACGAGGTATTGTTGTGGTGTTTAAATGGATCTTTTCAAAATACTTAATACTCTTATTTGCATTCACTACTTTCCATATTAAATACCTCTCTTCGTAAGAAATGCAATTAGAGTCATATTTCACGATTTTTTCCAAACTCATATATCCTCATATATTATGACGAATAAAAATGCATTAGAAAAGTTTCTGTAACTTTAAACTCTAAATAAACTGTAAAAGAAGCGGATGACCAATTTGGCCAGTAGGAAGATAACGATGAGTAATGAAGTTTATCTTTCAAAACAATATATTTTAATTTGAATGCAAATTTTTGTCAAGTAAATCTGTAACAATTATTTCTGCAGAAGAAAATGTTATATTTATAAATGTTATGTTAATTTTTGAATACATGATATTGGTGCGAAGCTGTAAAGTTTTTTCCAAAACATGCTGAACATATCACAGGAAAGAGAGTTTTACAAAGGTTTTATTAGAAGCCAAGCCAATGATCCCCGATCTAGTTGACCGTTTTGTCGACTTAGCGATAAATATGGTGTCTTTGGCTGCAAAACGAACTTTCTAGAAAATACTTGAAATTTGAACCTATCTCTACAAGGAGCGGAAAGATCAGGAACATTCGAGAGATTAGAATGTGACATCACTTCCAGTTGGAAAAGGTATGTCAGTGGCGATATTTAAAGAGTTGTGACTGTTATTTATCAGTGATTTGATTCCTGTTTGAGCTATTAATTTATATAAGTGCTTCTTATCTTTGTTACTTGTGCTACATTTTATTTTTCTGGAATATTCGTCAAATAAAGAGTCATTTTGTTTATAATCCTGCGTGTTGGACAGCGTTCACGTACACCTACCACATGGTGTTTTTGTAAAAATATGCTATTACATATAACTTCAATAAAATTTCTTTGTTGTTTGGGAATATTTTAAAATATCATTCGTTCATAAACTTTAAAGAGACGTATTATTGAATTGAACAATCTCAAAATTTTGAAGTAAGAGTTCAATTATGTTAGTTGTATATTAAAATGAAATCAGTCATTTTTCCCGAGATTTACTAAATTTGCATATAAATATTAGGAAGGAGATAAAAGCACATCAGGAATATTTGTTTAAAACTTCAAACGTATTTTCATTAGATAATAAGAAAGCGAAAATTTCGCACTTATTTTATCCACATACAACATGCGAAAGATTTTGCACGTAAGACATTGTCCGATTTTTTAATATTTTATATTTAAGAGAATTATTTGTCACTCAATATCAGGATGATAACTTTGCCTTTTTCCTCTAATATAACATGTTTCAATTCATTTCATGCAATTTATAGCAAATTTAATTTAATCTAATGAAGTAAACAATTACCCTTCTTAGATTCATATTACATCATATTTGTATCAAAGTTGAATTTAATTCACAAAGGTTTTTTATTTATTCTATCGATATTAACTTTAAAATAAACTTTCCTGCGTTTTTTATTTATTCTAAGTAAGTAACGTGCTTTTTAAACACTGCTTATTTTTTATATTATTTTATTATAATCTTTAATTATGGATTTATATTAAATAGGAGAATGTTTCTATTTTCATTCCTCAAATATGTGATGCATTACTCATTTTCATTAAAAGATCAGAGAAATAATAAAAGTATATTTTTGATGTGTAATGGAGTTATCTTTTACTTTATTTCATCACGGTGGATTACATTTTATTTCCGTGCAGATGTTAGTTATATTTTTTAATTCAGTTTGTGGTTGGATTGTCTCAATAATAGAATACCATACGAGTTATAAATCCTACTGATGCTGTCTTGTTATTAATATTATAAAATACTTACACAATTAATAATTAAAATAGGTACTCAATTGCATAACCTTTTTCTTGTAGTTGCTGTACCAGAGGAAATTTGTATGTGGAGTTTATACACAGATAGCACGTAAGTTTGCAGCAAGTTTGATTTTGACTTGATATTACCTTGCCATGGCAAATTTGACGCCTCAAGCTTGAAACGAACTTGTGGCAAACTAACAATGCAGAATCGTCACCCCTCCTTGCAATGCAAGCTTGCTGCAAGTTTGCAAAACAAGCTTGATGCAAAGATGATAGCACAAAGAGATAATTATCTTTGTCTCTGTTTTAAAAAAAATCCGATTTTTAATAGCATCTCCTAGACCGTCCTTCTTTTTATTAATTTAATAAATCAATGATAATTTGTGAAAAAACTAACTTTTATATAAAAAAAATTTTAACATTTTCCATCTTTTACTAAATATAGAACTCGCACTTTAAAGAAAACTATATCGCCTTTTTCTTAATGTTTAAATTTTAACGTTCATAAATAAAATTAAACCTAAAAAACAGTCAATGTTTGTTGAAAAATAATAACTTACCTTTTGTCTCATTTTAAAAGTAATTACTTTTGAAACCTAATTTCTTAATTTATTCTACTAGCAAAACGTAGTTATTAGCGAAAATCGCTCTCTCTTTGGTTTCAAAGCATGTTCTCAACACAAAATTTTAAAAAATTAATGAAATCAAGAAAAGAGTTTAAAATAAATCGTATGCGCGATGTATTAGCGAAATATATCTTCTCCTCTGAGAGTTTATCTGGCCGAGTGGTTAAAACGTCCTTAGAAAAGCGGCTTTGGAAGCGGTAGGTCGCGAGTTCTAATCCGAGGTTTTTTTCGTACTCTGTTTCTGCTATGTAATGCAATTAGTTTGACGTGGCAAGCTTGCTGCAAGTTCGTCGAGTGGCTGCAAGCTTGTTTCAAACTTGTTTCAAGCTTGCACTCTTGTCGTGTCAAGCTTGCAGATCTGCAGGGCAAGCTTGCTGCAAGTTTGATGCAAACTAAAATTGCTATCTGGGTAGGTACCTCTGAGCAGTTGGGACTACATTCCACTCCTACACAAATAATCTACCTTTCCTACAATCGTTATCCAGAAACTGTTATTCCTAGTCAATCACTCAATGAATGAAGAATATATTTATTGCTAAAGAAATTTAAAACAATTGTATCTTCGAGCGAAATTGAGTTGCAAACTTTAGTTTTTGGTGACCTGAAAATGGGAGGATATTTTCTATATATTTCTTTACTAAAAGTTCAGTTTGAAAAAGATATTTTGGGATTTAATCTTCCCATGTTGTACACATAAAGATATATGTTTAAATGAAAGCTGTGTGACGGATGGAATAGAATATTTTTAATAACTTTTAAGATCAAGTTTGGAAATCGGAACATACTTAGGTATTAGTAGTAAGCAACTCCTTCAACCAATGCAGTAATAATAATAATATGAATTCCTAAACTCTAAGTACGTAAAGTTATTACTAATTTGATAGAATAATTTTAACAAGATAAAACACTCAAGGTACATTGCAAATGTACTTTTCAATAAATTATTTACGCCAGTAAAGAAAACCCCGAGTGAGTGTTCTTTCATCGACTTTCTTGTATACTGTCACAATATGTAGTGTTTTGTGTTCAGCTTCGTCGTATAATGATGAGAATCGTATAAGTATTTTGGTCCGATTTTATTGACTGATTGCATTCAAACTTTGACACAGAAAGTATAGACCTATAGTTTTGTTGTCAAAAACACATACCAAATTTCACTTGATCTCTCTAGTTACGCTTCTGTGTCATCTTGTTCTCATACATAGGAAGAAAAAGGACAATCAATCATCTGAGACGGTCGAAAATTTGAAAGTCTTTTACCATTCTGGTGACAAAGCAATATACTAAATTACATTCATCTAGCTCGTTGTGTTTCTGACATATCCTGGTCACTTGCACTTGAATTGATAGACAAATGCACGGATTTACTTTTGTTGGATTTCGTCTAAAATGAGAAATAAATCCGCAATTCTGATGTAAAAATTACACATCTAATTTCAGCCTTCTAACTCGTTGAGGTTTGGTTATCTTGCTCATAGACAGACAGACTTATTACTAAAGATATCCTTTTCAGACTCAGGTAGTTTCAAATCATGAAGATTCATGAAAATCTTAAAATTAGTAAAATGAAATATGTTAAACGAGTTGAAAGGATCTGAAATTGGCATATTTTATAACTTTTGATGTTTGTCAATTTTTTAATACCCATGGCATTAAACATGGCATGGTGCGTGTCCCTGTTTACGAAACATAACTCAGAGAGAAGAAAATAGCATTCCATAGTAACATTTTCGCTGGAAAACCGTGTATAGAAGTTGTTCATGCAAGTGCTTCAGAATTCTCGCCAAGCGCGGATTTAGTTTCGCCAGGCACCTTTTTGTTTACCACCCTCCAGAGGATTCTTTCAAAAAATAATTTCGCTATTGGAAAGAGATACTCCACTCGCGGCGGGGAAACAGCTCCATGACAATTCACTGAAGTTTGTGAGCCTGGAAGAGAGTTTTATAAACTAGTTAAGAGTTATCTTAGCTGGAGAAGGAGATACTTTGTTTAGGAAAATGCTGTGGAAAACTTTGGATATTTTCATCTTTCCTGGCAATAGATTAAATTGAGATAAATGTTCAAAAATGCTTTTCTTTTATCTAGTCTCCTCATTAAACTGCCAGAAATCGTGTCAAATTCATCTCTCACAATTTATTTGCTGCTTAGAATGGAATTTTCAAACCCCCATTGATATTCTAAATTTATGCCTAATTAATGTGACGGTGTGCAGTACACGCATGGCATGTAATAAATGTATTTAAGTTTCAAGTATTTCAATGGATTTAAAATTGGCCACCCAAATATAATGCAATACGATAATTAGGAAACAATCTAAGCATTAGAAAATAAATGTTTTTCACCAACATTTTCTCGTGGTCCATAAATTAATATACACGTTTTATTCATAGAAAAAAATGAAATGTTTCCGTAAATGCTCTGAAAAAATATACCTTTAAATCAGCACCAGTGAAACAAACTTTATTGAGGGGTAGGGTGTAAAAAGACGATTAGGAGGCACATGACATGTTGGGGTCGGTAATGAATTTTTCATGCTGGAGAGGGCGTTGCATAAGGAATGAAGTACACATGCTGGCAGAAAATCTTTCGGCCGCATTGTTGGATACAACCTCATAACATAACACCACTCCATGCCCCTGCAACCATAACCATATGGTTATTTAAGCAGTGACGTGGTCATGAAGTGGAAGAGAAATCACAACACCCGAAGGGGTGACCTCTCTTAAAACTTGACATTTCTCTATACCGCTGCCTAATTAAAAACGCAACAAGTCTACAAACATTTACAGGAGCAAAGGAAGGATTGCTATTGTGCTATACATTTAAAAAAAATATTTTGGAAACATGGGAAAATAAAACCTTGAAAAACACAATATTACACAGTTATACATGAAATAGCTAGAAAATAATAAAAACAAAAATGCAATGGAAAGACTAGACGAAGAAAAAAAATACATTAAAAAACAGAAAATGAAAGGAAAAAGATGAAAAACAAATTAATACAGTAATAAAAATAACATAAAAATGTACACAAGAACAGAGACCGCACAGTATTTTAAAAAGTTTGATTTTGAAGAGGAGTTGGCTGATGGAGCTCTATTTGAAGGAGAAACACGATGGATCTTGGAAGAAAGTCCTGAAAGAATGACAAAGCTGTTCTGAATTCATTAGGGGATGATGGTCTGAAGAGGAGGCGAAGTTGAATGTTGAACTGGTGAAACTATACAACCTCATAGGATCTCATGCCTCGAAAACTGGGCAGTAGAGAAAACTTTTTCTTTTAACAACAAGTCCCGCCGGAACTTTTCGAAGAGCATGTTCCTCAGTTGCTGCTCCGCTCAATGTGGTTCCAAGCATGTCCCAACATCCCCACTTATTTCACCAATAAATTTCGGCAACATTTAAATGTTACATTTAGTGGATAGGTCAATGTGGTGGACCCGGCTTAATGACTCGGTTAATTTGCCTTCAAGACGGCCAGATCTAGCATGTCTTAACTTCTTCTTCTAGGGTCAAATGAAAGAAAAATTTGTATAAGACCTCAATCGAATTAATTGAAGAGCATGTTCCTTAGTCACTGTGTCGATCAGTGTAGTTCGACCATGATGCCTTTCCATTCATTTCACCAATAAATGTCGGCAACAGTTAAGCGTTACATATGAACAGCATTGGATCGAGCTTAGTGGCCGGATTAATTCACGCACAAGGTCTTCGGCTCTTAAATTCGTTTTCTGAGGTGGTATGAAAGCAAAATTGTGTGAGAATTCCACCGAATTAGCTGACAACCTTATCTCTCACATATTTGCAACTGCTGGAGAGTTCGAAAGTCAAGATACGGTAAGAATCTTCTGAAATTTTAGGGATTCGAAGCAGAGCCGATGTAAAGCTTTGTGCCCTTAATTTCGATCACTTTTTGCAACATTCCTACTTTTTTCTAATACAAATTTCAAGATTAAAATGCTTTGTTGCACTTAAATGTTCCATTTCTTCTTGCTTTCTCTTTATTTCTTTTTGTCCTATATCAGAAAAGAGCATTTCCGACCCCTCAATACTATGTAATACCTACTATGTATATCCTACATTTCCCTACGATTTTCGGAGCGTTACTTAATCATCCCGTATAGAGAAGTTTCATATTTTAGATGATGCGAAATGGTAACCAGAAAAACTGGATATAACCCCGCCCTGCCGAAGCGCCCGGGTCATCTGAATGACGGCCGTTTCAATAGCTCGAGTACTCAGGCCGAAGTCCTAATAGCCTATCACCAGGCCATGGGCCGACCCATGACCTGAGGTACATACTATCACTGGAGGAAGGCCCTCCATGTACTGGTAAAGAGCCATTAAAAATAAAGCCAATTGTCTACCCACACATGAAAATGTTGTAAGTAATACGCAGGTAATGACATTTAACTTTAAAATTTCTTGGTATATCCGATAAGGAATTTATGTAAAGAATGATAAATCTAATACAGCTTTGAACTATATACACATACTATTTAAAATATTAGCGGATTATGAAATTTATTACAAGGAAATATTTTTATCTAATACATTCAGATTGATTACAAAAACTAATAACTATCAAATACTTGAACCATCAATTGAAAGAATATGTATGTTTAATGGAATTTATTAACCATCTTTGAATGGTTAATTTAAACAAAATTTCCAAACTATATGGAATTCATATTTCTGAATGAATACAGTAATGACCGACATTCTTCGAAACAAATTAGCCCTATTTTCATTTTTTAAAAATCTACATTTCTCAAAATCAAAGCAATTTACGCCATTTTCATAATTATAAGAGTTGCTATGATTTTTCAAGAGACAAGTTATATATTACTTTCCTGATGTCCTGAAAGCTCAATTTGGGAACTTAAATATAATCATCAATTCAAGGAATATTCACAGCCTTCGCAGAAAACTAGCAAACTAAAATCTTGGTTATCTTACGAAAGAGAACAGTATAAATCTCAATTTTTCTTCTTTTCTTTCTGATCTCGAGAGAAACTTTGGAGGAAGTTACCATAGTAACGCGATGTCCGATTTTGTCTTGCTGTAAATTAAAATCGCCTCTCTTTGTTTATTTTTTAACTGCAACAGTGATCGTAGACTATTTTTCCTTGTGAGGGTTTTTGTGTTTCCTGAAGAGCGAAGTTTAAACTGTTGTCAAGAAGATTAAAGAAGTGTTTCTAAGTTAAAATGTCGTACAGCAACTGCGGTATTTTAAAGAAAAACTACGCATGTTATTTCTATAGTTTTGATAAGGGATTTGAGTAAGGAGAATAAATAAATCATCCTCTGTGAAATTATATTAACTTTTTTCATAAGAATATGTCAAGTTGTAATACTGAGATTTTTAATTCAGTTTTTGAAGTAAACTTACGTCCCTCCATAGTGGTCCAATGGCGTGTCGGGAAAGGAAAAAAATTATGACGCTTTTCGCGCTAAAGCTAAACGCTTATAGATCCGTAACCAAATAATATAAAGAATTGCTTTCAGTTTCATTGAACAGAGAAATATGTACATCGAAGATTGCAAAAAGGAATTTAGAATTTGGAATGACGGTTTAGTTACAGTCGAGTTTCAAAATTGGTGAAAATCACGAAACATTTTTAAGACGTCACAGCGACCGATGTGCTCGCACGCAGACTGTCCAAGTACATTAGGCAATTCATTCATCGATTTTGTGTTCACGCGAAATATTACTCCAGAAATGTTGAATTACGTCGAATTTCGTGCTAAAGTTAAACGCTTATGGCTTTGCAACCAAGTAAAATAGAGAGTTGGCATTAGTTTCAACAGAAAAAGGTGGACATTGATTATTAAGTTTATTACTAAATAAGTTTACGCCCCTCAATACCAGCGGCCATTTTGCAGAGACAGCCTCCCGTCGAATTTTTTGGTAGATTCATTATAGGAAGTCTACCTATTGCAATGGTTCTCATGACACGACTTCCGGAAAATTTCTGCAGATCTTCACCCATCATGACCCCTAGAAACCACCCTTGGTTAAAAGATATATATGTATATATATATATATAAACAAGATAACTTGAGTAATTTTGATTGAAATTTAACCAGCATGCGATATGTTGTAAAGATAGTGAAATTCTCGATCGAGTTTGTAGATTGGCTATCCAGCTCAAAGGGGGTGGAAATGGTGGGGAGTGGAAATTTTCTTTTTCCCATAATTCCTTTACAATTGAAAATAGATAGAATATTCAAATTATGCGAATTATTGCCTTATCATAACGAAAAACTTTTGCATTTAAACTTTTCGATAGCTACAATTGCTTAGAAGTTATAAGCTGAAAAGTGATTTCCCTCCCTTCCCCCTTAACTTAAAGTACCTTTCAACCTATGCATGTTGCCTCTTTTTGGAAAGCTCTCGTCATTTGCAGTCTCTTCCACCCGCTTTCATTTTTTCAGCTTTAATCCTTATGAGAATAGAGGACAAAATGTGCTTTTTCTTAATAATATTGGTCGAGACGTATATGTATAACACTTTTGCCCATGTTATCTTGTGAACACGATAACTAGAGCAATTTTGATTAGATTTTAACCGGCGAGGAATATGTTGTAATAACGATGAAAATCTCGACCGAGTTTGTAGATGGACTAACCATCTCAAAGGGGGTTTCAATGGCGGGGGACTAAAAATTTCATTTTATCATAATTCCCTTAAAATTGAAGATAGAAAATTCAAATTAGACGAATTTTTGCCTCTTCATAATAAACAACTTTTGTACTGAAACGTTTTTGATATCTACATTTTTTTAGAAGTTATGACCTAAAATGCCATTTTTAATCCTCTCCTCTATTTTATCATTTCCCCATAACTCTGTTACGACTAAAGATAGAAAAAAATTCAATTAAGCGAATTATCACCTTATCATAACCAGAAACTTTTATATTAAAAGTTTTTCTCAGCTAAAATTGCTTATAAGTTATGAGCTGAAAAGCGATATTCAATCCCTCCCATTTATCATTTCCGGATTACTCTGTTACGATTGAAGAAAGAAACTTTCATTTCAACTTTTATATTAAAAATTCTTTGACAGTTACAATTGCTTAGAAGTTATGGGCTGAAAAGCGATATTCAATCCCCCCCCCAATTTTATCTTTTCCCCATACCTCCGTTACGATTGAAGATAGAAAGAAAATTTCAATTAGGGGAATAATCACCTTATCATAACAAACTACTTTTATATTGAAAGATTTTGACAGCAAGAATTACTAAGAAGTTATGAGCTCCCATCAGCAGCATTCACTTCCACTTTTTATACAGTAAACAAGCTGATATACCTGGCTTTGCTCCGGATTAAAATGCTTTCATGTCTAATATTTTTAATGTGAAAACTACTATTGAATAAAAATTATAATACACAAATTCCTTTTCTGATCTGAAACGTTTTTAATTAAAATGAGAATATCAATTGAAACAGACGATTTTTAAAAACAGCCGTTTTCTCCATAAATTATTATTTGTTATATAGTTGCTTCAAATTTTGTTAACAATTACTAAAGTAAAAGAAAGGTTTTAATGAATATTTTGAAACATTTAAATTAACTAGTTAATTATCATTAATGTAAAGAATGAAAATAAATCAAATAAATTGTTGGTCCTGATATAAATTGTTATTCGTCTACTTTTAAAACTTTCTTTTAGCATTCGTCCAGAATTCTGTTAATGTATTCTGGCAACTATATATATTCGTATTATTCTTGTTCTTCAACAATAAAGAATATTGTTACGAATTCTGTATAAAATTAATTTTGAAAAAAATATTAAAATGAGAGAAACAAATTGTATCGAAATGACATTTTTGTCACTGAAATGCTAATCTTTTAAATTTAATAAAGTGTAAAAATAGTTTCATGAGATAAAATTTTCCAAAGATATCGCGGAAAACGCCTTGCTTAGTTTTTAAATAACTGAAATTTTAAGTAACTTTTGGGCTTTGAAAAGTTGAAGGTAACCTATCTCTTGTCTTAAATAAAAAGTGTGCAAAGTTGGGTTGAAATTAGTCTAGTGGTTTAGGAGGAGATGTAGAACATATGCACATAGCCACAATGACTTTTATTTAAATTAAGATAATTATTAGATAATTACAAGATTAAGATTGCTGGCTATAGCCATAAACAAGGTTTTAGTGAAGATTTCGTCACAATTAATTAAATATTTAATTTCAATTAAGTAAATAGCTAATTTTAATCAATCGAACAATTAACTTTAATAGTTAATTTGATAATTAGTTAATTTGACAGATTACTTTAATTTTATATTTAACTAAACATGACGGCACCAAGATTTTTTAAAATAAATTTAATATAAAATAGCCAAAAAAGATAGATATTTAAATAAGAGTTTCTTTTTCTTTATTGATATTGAAAAATATATCATTAACTTTAAAATTGTTTTGGGGTTTTCTACCTGTCTATTTGCTTTTAACTGTCGATGGAGACTTAAATTCACTGTTCAAAATGGCTGCATTCATTAGCAGGGTTAAGAATTTAGTGACTATTATATCTGTAACTAGGGAATTCTCTAAATGAGCCCATTCTAGTAGTGTTCAGTATCATGTGATTTTAGTATATGGCAAAGTAACGTTCGCACAATTATATGATAACCTAGATTAAATAAATTAATTTTTAAATCTAGAGTACTTCTTCATTCATGGCAAGTGTCAATTTTCTGTTATTGTTTCACATTGCCTGGCTTAAAGTCATCTTGGGGATATTTGCACTGCTGGGATGTTTATTTCTTTATGACTCCTACCTGTTGAATGATTATGTGTTGGGGCATAAAAGAAATTGGAGCAATGTACTGACCAATAAATCTAATATAACCTTTTGAGTAGAATGATAAAACCTTGATATAGTAAAAAATTAACGGCGCTATATTCACCAAACAGCGTGTTGGCACCAGAGTCGAGAAATCAGCGATCGAGCGTTGAATCTTGTTCCCGAGAAATTCTTATTCCTGAACAAGAGTTACTCGTTGCCCTCGGTATCGGAGTCTACGTAGGTCACGCCCCACTCTGTTACGTAGGATGCCAGCTATTCCTGTCCCATCATTTTCAAAGTAGATTTGCATTGGTCCAAATATGTCACATGATTATCAGCTGATTTTAGCGCCTTCTAATGTTTATTGTTTTGACTGTTGTCATGTAACTTTTAAATATTTTTGTAGTCTGAATTTAGGATTCTCGAAATAAATTTTTTATAAAAATTTTATTCTTCTCCATATGTTTTCAGCACATATGGATAAGATTCGATTTTCAGATGTTAGTATAATTGTATTGAAATGGAAATTTATAGTGACAATCCCATATAAATACTTGTATGTTTCTGTGTCTTGATACATTATTAAGCAAGTTCTAAGCATGAAGTGTTTCAAAGCATAAAAGTGTTATCAAAGAAGGACCTTGCATTTTCAAAAAAAAAACCTTCTGCAAAATATAATACTCTTTTCCATTGTATAAAACATAATTAAACATCCATCCATCATTGTCCATCATCGTAAAAAATGTGGATATTTTAAACTTATCTGACCAATAAAAGATTTGCTTCTTTTAAAATAAAAATCAATATAGAACATAAAACAAAACTGTGCAACACTGCAAATTAAATACATAAGAAAGAGGTCGAGATTAGTGATACAAAGGGGCTAAATAGGATTATACGAGAATGTGTATGCTGAAATACTTATATACTGCTGTGTATTTTTATAATTATTCAACAATATAATTTTGTATTGGATTTTAAGAGAGCTACTGCATATTGAAATGCTTTCATAACTATTTAATAGTTCAGATATATCAAATAATTTATTAATACTCGGAACACAAAACACAATAATGCAGCATTAATGGACATAGGGGATAAAATTTCAATATAAGCTGTATAACTTGAGAAAGAAATCTAAAGTTTTAAATACTGCAAAAACTAATTGCTTAAACACAGTAATATGAATTAATTTCTCTGTAAAACTCAATTTTATAGAAATAAATGCCTTAACTTATGAAACTGTTAATTACACAATCAAATATAAATATTTTCCTTATGGAAAATTTAATTTTTCTTTTTCCACTGAAGTAAGTGTTATATAATCTAAATCCCACAATGCAAAACATGAATAACACTATAGCTAATGTAATAAATAAATACAACTTTTTTTTCTCATGAAATGAGACATAGAAACACAGATTTCAGAATAAATAAAATTATGCATTTAAATTTATCAGAACAATAAGAGATTTATATTCTTAGTAGTAAAAATCATATAGGATAAATTTAATAAACAAGAGTAGATAGTATACAATTGGAAACACGGTACAGAAAAAGGATTCATTAAAAATAAAGTCAATTTTCTGAATGCGTCACCAGGCACAGTGAAAAGATTCATTTTATTTATGGTAAATATGTGTAATTAAATCTACCTGAACAATAAACAGCTTGCATTCATTGGAGTATACAGCAAATAACCTAAAATTAATTGTCCATCTTTCTTTATCACATCAGTTCATTACTCATGAAGTAATTATGTGTCAGCCATGATGGTTGCTAATAATTGCATACTGAAAGTATAAAAATTAGCTTGTATTGTTGAAACCGGCAAATATTAGATAATCCTCTCGAAATCGAGATTTTCTCTTCCAGGATAAAAAAAATGAAATATATTTCAAAGCATACTTATTGAAAAGGAAGAGCCAAAAAATAGTAGTGAAAAGAAGTTTTCTCCACTTTACATACGAAAAAACTACACTATTAGTCATGCTATTTAAACTGACACTATTAGTCATGCTAAACACCAAAATATTCTTCCAGATTAATTTTTCTCCAAAAATACTACTTTTACAAGCTATGCAAAAATCCAAAGCATTGAACCAGAATGATTTTTCATTCCACTGCACATGCAAACAATGATTAAATAATATAATTTTGAATTCGATTTTAATAGTCCTACAGCATATCAAAATATTTTCTGCAAGTCTTTAATGGTTCACATACATCAAAATAGTTTATGAATACCCAAACTGTTAAAACGAAAATATAATATTGATTAATAAAGTGTATAAAATATTGATTATAAGCTGCATAGATTGAAAGAAATTAATTCTTTAATACTATAAAAAAAACTGATAAAGCACTCTAGTTTCTATGTAAAATGCAACTATATACCAATGAATGAATTTATTTATACAGTTTAATATGCATTCAAACAATATTTTTAAGGAGATTTCCAACTTCACACATTCCTAAATAAAAATATGATGCACATTATTTTCCCCACTGAAAATAATTACAATTATAACAAAATCCCATAATGAACTATATAATGAATAACTCTACAGTACATTTAATAAATGAGGATCAATATATTAACTTGGAAACACACCACAGAACAAAACTTTATTAAATACAAAGACAATTTTCTGGATGCCTTTCCGAGTAAACTGCCTCAATACAGATAAAAAGTGTTATTAGCATATTTACGAGGGAGGAATACACCTAGTAATTTCAAGAAAACAATTCTTTTGCAAAATATAAGGCTTTTCCATTATGTATAAGACATAATTTAAGATACTGTCCATCGTGTAAAAAATATGGATATTTTAAATTTATCTAACCAATAAGAGAGTTACTTCTTTTTAAATAAAAATCAATATAGCACATAAAACAACTAAATAGTACAACACAGCAAATTTAATAAGTAAGGAAGAGGTATTTATTAGTTATATAGAGTGACCAAGATGGAATAATGTTAGAGAATGCAGTTTTGGTAGCAAGGTTTGATAACATAATATAAAACTACTTATCATCAATTAAGACATAACTAAACACAGCTTTAAAATATAAAAATATGAGCATTTTAAATTTATCCGAACAATTAAAGATTTGCATTCTTGTAGTAAAAATCTTATAGGAAATAAAACATCATGCATTACAATACATTAAATAAACAGGGATCAATATTTTAAACTTGGAAACGCACTGCAGAAAAAAGCTTCATTAAATATAAAGTCAATTTTCTGAATGCATCACCAGGTACAGTAAAGACATTATACTTTTAGTTAATATGTATTTAAATTTACCTGAACAATAAGCAGTTTGCATTCTAAAATAGACAATAATCCAGGATAGATATTAATAACATGAAATACGTTTCAAAACAAAATTTAGCGGCAAGAAGTTATTATTCTTCACTCAATATTTAAAAAATTACATTATTAGCTAGGCTAAACACCAAAATATTCCTCAGATTGATTTTTCTCCAAAACAAAATACTTACAAGCAATGCAAAAATCCAACGATTTTTCATTCTACTGGCACATGCGCACAAACTCAGATCAAACGCGGATTTCGGAAACTCGCCAATTTTCTAGGATCGAAAAACGAGGGAAAAAGGCGCCCGACAACGCGCTCTTTCGACGTGGAGAATAAGAAACCCTAGTGCTGACACCAGTGTCAGTGTCAACACGCGTTGGTGAATAGCGCCGTAAATGTGATGGAAACAGAATCACGACGTAAATATTGCAATGTGTGGAAACAAAGTCATTGGCAATGTCTTATTGATCAATATGTAATATTTCATTAATTTTGTAACATTAACGTAGAGGAATCTATCTACCTTTGCCTTCCAGCTTGCCGAAAGGGATTTTTTTTCAGAATTGTCAATTTGATTTTTATTTGAAGAGTTTCTTTTTGAATCTTGCATTTTCAAATTTAAAAGATTGTCTACAGAATACACTTTTATCTTTAACTTTCAGATTTAATCAAGTTTATAGTAAAGTTATAAAGATGAATATTTTGTCTGTCGATCGTGACTATAAAGTGAAGGAATAGCCTATATAGATTGAAATGCATGAAAAACATCAGTAATTTTTTGTAATTTGCAGTTGTATTAATGTAAGTCGTATTTTACTTCAATAAAATATCAAGTACGTGCATTTTTCATGCAGTAAATGGAAAGAGTATATTAATTTTACACAATTACTTCTTATGCAAAATTTTGATGCTCATTGCTATGCAGTCACTATGCATGATTAATAAATGCTTGAATTTCGAAAGAAATATTCTGAATTTTAATTATTTTTTCCTGAATACAAAAATTTACACACTCTAGTTGCAGTTAATAAAGTGATTGAACTGCATTTATATATTTTAATTAAGTGTTCGTGTTCTATACAGACTTATTACATACGGTTACTTTTTGTCAATTTATTTGCTGAGTAGAATCTAAAGATGACTTTACAAAAAATAAGTGAAATTATATTGCATTAATTTAGACACTTAGACTTAATTTAAAAATTATAATACCTTCATTCATGTACACAAATGCTTTAACTTTTTTTTATAAAAAAACTAACATATTATCTGTATTTGTCAGCTATATGCAGATCATGACTTTGCGTATATAAGGTACCTATGTTAATTATTTGGGAGAATTATTAAGATAACGAAGGAAGAAAAGAAAATAGAAACTATTTACTCACAGCAGTTTTTCATCACACGCTACATCTTCAGGTTCATTGTCAAAAATTTTAAATATACTGTATAATCAGATTTTATGAATGGAGTTCCTAGATATATAGTAAGTAGTTTTAAATTTTCTTAAACCTAGGAAATTTCTGTTTGCAACATTATTCTCACATAATCCTCATTAATCCTAGACATCCTATTGCTACTAACTTTACACAGCCGAATTAAAATACACTTTCAAAATAAGAAAATATTTCAAGATGTAATCAACTTTCATTATGAAACTTCTTTAAGTACTAAGTTAAAATAATATTCAAAAATTTTTCCATCCCACGAAATCCACTTATCTTATGCATAGCTTTCAGAAAACAATAAACCTGATAATCTCCGAAGCAAATTAGACCTATTTTAACCAAGTTGAATTCTCCACCTTTTCCAAATCCTAGCAATTCACACGAACTTCTTAATTATAGGAGCTGTTACGACTTTATCAGGAGATAAGTTTAAGTCGTTCTTTCCATAATGTCCTGAAGTCTTAATGAACTGGACTTAATTAAAATCGGCGAATAAAGGAATTTTTCTCGCCCTTCCAAAAAGCTATAGCAAACTGCATTCTTATCTTAAGAAAGAACACGAAAAATCTTGTTTCCAATCTCTCTTTCAGAATTGAGCGAAACTTTATACAGAGTTATGATAGTAATGTAACATCAAAAGTTTGTTTGCTATAAAGTTAAAATCGTCTTTCTATATTAATTTTTTTTTACTACAGTTGTGGTCATAGTAAATGTTTTTGAGTTTTCTGAAGAGCTAAGTTTAAAATGTTGACCACGAGAATAAGAAAATATTTTCAAGTTGTGGTAAAACTGTAGTGGATTTTAAAGCAAAATTCGGAATAGATTCTCTTTTACTTTAAATGTTTTAATTAGAGAAAAATATAAATCCATTTTGGTATCTAAAAATTGTTTTTTTTTGTCAATGAAATTAAAGATGTTTGAAGAATTTACCATTTTTAGTATTTAGGTTTGTGAAATTTATTTTTTAAAAACAACTTTGCAAACTCAAACGGTCATAAATTAATGGGCATGACAGGAATAAATATTAAAAATAAGTAAATATGAATTTGTAAAATTTCTGTTCAATTATATTTATTTTATTTTTCTATTTGTATAGCTATATTTAGTCAAGACTTATTCTTAATTAGAAAGAGATTAGATATACGAACAGAGTGCTGACAAGTTTCACTGCCCACAAAAATGAAGAAATTTGACTCAAGACGATATATTTAATGCATACACAAGGACTTTTGTTTAAACCTAATCATAAACTCGGTATCCTCTGATCTCGAAGCTGAGACTTTACTACTTGAGCACAGCGTACACAGAAGAGACAGTTGTAGCTGAAATCATAAATTTTGATGCAAAACTACTTTAGATACAGACAAAATGTACTTTCCAGTATTTCTTTGAAATCTTTCACCATTATCTAAATTATTTATTTTAAAGCAAAATTTGACACTAATTTTAAATTCCAAAACGCAACCATTTTGTTCAGTATGAGAAATTGCACATCATACCCTGATTTTAATTATTATTTTTTTGATACCATCATTTTGGAAACAAAATTAAGCATTTGAGGACGACTGTCACGCGACTGGCTTCGTGTCGGCTCCTCATAGCGTTAAGCATGCGTCCGTCCTTAAAGGGTCAATATTTGGAAGCTCAAATACATTGACTTCGACTCGGTTATATTTGAACCTGTAAACTAACGATATAATTCCTACAAAAATCAATTTATTATTCAGGAATCTTGAAAACGTAATAAAAATGTTATACTTGATTATCTTTAAATAAATGATAATTTTTCTATCCATTATAAAATATATTTTATATCTATTTTCAAGTATAACAATTCTTGTTATTCGTGATAATTACTAATTTCTATCATTATAGTCTAAGAAACCAGCGGGAGTGGTCTCCCCTAAACTTCCTCGTATACTTCCCCAAAACAGTGCTCTTTCCCTCCCCCCGCGTGGATAAAAAAATTCGAACCTACTGTAACCCAAAATCCAATGACTATCAGAAGGTTTTTTTCATTGTAGATTAAAGTGATTGTAAAATATTTAGGTAAAGAATCAAATTCAAAGAGATGTGTACCGATTAAAAAGCAACTACCACACACTGATACGTTCCACTCTTGCCGGTTCAAGGACAAAGTGACGTAATCCTTCCACGTGCACAGAAATTGCAACCAGTGCGCATGCGCATGGAGAATCGGATTAAAAGAATTGAATATGCAATTTTAACGCCTTTTTTAACCGATTGGAACGAAATTTGGGCACAGATCTATTATTAATGTTAGCATCCGTGATACCAAGTTTTATTTATGTAAGCCAAAAGGGCTTAGATAATGAGATTTAATTTTTAGAAGTATGCGATTATACAGACCTGCAGACAATCAACCCGTTGTCGGATTTGGCCCAAAATTTTATACCGACCTGCATTCATGACGATAAAACTGTGTACCACATTTTATCCATCTAGCTATTCAAGTTTTTGAGTTATAGTGTTCACATGACCGTGGACATACAGACAGACTTCCCGTTTACGGATTTTGTAAACAATTTGGTAGAAACCTACAAATTATGTTTAAAGACCACATACCAAATTTCATCACCTTAGCTCTAATAGTTTGTGAGTTATCGTGTTTACAGACAGACACACAGACAGTCATAATCCCAAAATTGTGTTTTTCGGACTCAGGGAGGTCTAAAACGTGGAGATTCATCAAAATCTCAAGTTCGAATTTTTTGACGATTACAATACTTTCTCCTTGTATACTTAGTATACGAGAAAGAAAAAATTCAGATAAAGAATAAACTTTTCCGTTTCGGAAATTCGGGTTGTTTCCTGTCCACTAGACATCAAGTAGGTTAAGGAATGGATTGGCTGAGGACAGATGAAGAAGATTATGAGTTATATCCTCTGGCCGGCCAAAGAAGCGTTCTTCAAAAACTGATGCACCGATATATGCTTTCACAACGAATTTCTCACTGCGGTCGGGATGGTTGCAGAAGAATTCCGTGGTTTTCCTCCAAAGGGAACACAAATATGGTTCATATTACCCTGAATGTTTTTCAGGAAAGAAGCTAATCCCATTGTTTTGCATCTATGTCATGTTCTTACCTCAGGTGCTACCAAAATATTCCGGATCGTCTCGACAAACAGAAGATGACACACATCACCTTTACCATGAGTATTTTTCTCTTGAATTTGGCTGACTGTACTGGATCAAGTGGGATCACAACAAAAATCCCGGCCCTGCATAGGAACCCCGGTACTTCTTAAAGACTGGCCGCCGCGACAGAAACTCCGGCACTAAGTGTGATATGAACCAATTCTTCCTATTTTAACCTTTTCAAGTTCACTACATGTTTTGCTTTGAAAATTACTAAATTTATTTAAAAAATGAGTATTAGACACGTAGTTGATTATAAATATGTGAAGGAAAAAAATTTAGCGTTTTTCATTTTCACGAAATTCGTGGTTTCACAGTGAAACCAGTGAATAAACGGTAACGGGCTATTTTTCCTCCCAATAAGTTATCATTGAAATGCAATTTAAATTATGTTTTTAATTTATAAATATATAAGAGCATTCAGGATATTCAAGCTTCATAAAATTCAATATTACTTTCGAAGATTCAATTTAAAAAAAATATCAGTTTGTGCAAGAACCCTCATCATTTTGTTTCTCTTAGAGATCGAAAACAATTTAGCTCTTTCAATGCCGTTATCTTTCTGAATACTAATGGTATTGAACTGGAATTTTTATTTAAGTTGGCCTATATATCTGGGCGGGACGAAAAACTCGAAATATCTTAGATCTTTTGGAGGTAGTGCGGAAAATTTGCGAACTCCCATCATTAAAAACTGCAACTCTGAATTGATATCTTCTGTCGCCTCAATGGGCAGAAAGTTGAGAAAATTGGACTAAAAATGGTCAAAATTCAAAAATTAATAAAAAATCACAGATTTCGTTGATCGGTTTGCGGTAGTACTTAAAATTTAATATTTATTAACAACATTTTAGAATTATATTTTAATAACTTCTGCCGCCTCAACGGCACTGAATTTTGGAAATTTATGGCGAATGTTTAAATAAATACACGTTTTACTTACCTCATTATAATGCGAATAGCAACTTAATTCAACCTTTGAAACATACAAAATCGCCAAAGCACTATGTTTTGTAATCTTTTTTGGACTCAAATTTTTACATTTGTTTTCTGGATTCTAGTGTAGATGTAATAAATCCATCCCTGTTCTGCGGTCCAACTCTTTTTCTGGAGGCTTCAGTGACGAGTTTCACAATTCGTTCAACTGCTTGCGTATGTGAAGGAGATTTAATAAAGTCCCAGCCGTCCATTGGCACATCGTCCGGTATCATCTTCAGAAGTTCACGACAACTGATATGTCTGAGAACTGTAGGCGGTGTGCCATTACAAGCTTGCCAGTCAATGAGATCTACGTTGTCTGTAGCTCCAAAGTTAACAGCAAGAACAAAGAATCTACGAACACAATTTCCTTCTGTGCCAATTTCACCATTTATGAATATGTAACCAATGCACTATTGGATGATTTTAGCAACTTTATTTTTCGGGGCTTTGACGGCACAGTCGTGAACACTGGAGTTTTGAATGGTGTAATTCGCAGGCTTGAATTGAAACTTCAACGACCAATCCAATGGATTATCTGCTTGCTTCATTTCAAAGAGTTACCAACACGACACCTATTTGAGCGCAAGTCTTCTGGCCCCTCGTCTTACACCGGAGACATTGGACCAAACCTGAAAGGATGCGAGAAGCTGCCACTTGTTGCCTTTAATAGTATTGAATGTGACTTCCCAGGCATTGATCCCACCAACCAAAATTGTGATCAGAAATACTTATTGGACATTTGCACAGCCATTAGTTCTGGCTTTGGTTCTTCAGATCTAGCGAAGCTTCAACCTGGCGCGTTGAATTTGGCCTGCTGGCTAATAACTGCAAATCGAATATTGAGGCTTTATATATGTATCAACATCAGACCCATCAAATGAGTTGCTAACTTTGGTTGTAATCATTCTAAGAGTTTACGTACCCTCGTGGTTCCGAATTAAGTTTCATCACTCCATAAAGGATGGTGCTAGACACTTGTGGCATTTCATAAGCTCATCTCGATACTTGCCTAAGAAGTATCGTGATATAATTGAACCAGTTATTTCTCGCAACACTTAGTTTAAAGCTCCAGAAAACATGATTTTGACTATGTTAACTTATGAGAGATGCCATATTAGAACCCTTGCAGCTCGGCGAATTATCAAGGCAAGGGAAATTGGCCCAGGTGGTAATTCTGTTCGTAGATTCGTTATTCCTGCTGTTAACTTTCGAGCTATAAACTACGTAGATCTCATTAACTGAAGCTTGTAATGTCACACCGCCTACAGTTCTCAGACATATCAGTTGTCATGGACTTCTGAAGACGATACCGGACGATGTGCCAATGGACGGCAAGGACTTTATTAAATTTCCTTCACACACGAAAGCAGTTGAGCTAATTGTGAAACTCGTCACTGAAGCCTCCAGAAAATGAGTTGGACCGCAGAACATGGATGGATTTATCAGAGCGACAATAGAATCCAGAGACCAAATGTCACAATTTGAGTCCAAAAATGATTACAGAAAATAGTGCTTTTGTAATTTTGTCTGTTTCAAAGGCTGAATCAACTTTCTATTCGCATTATAATGATATAAGTAAAACGTGTATTTATTAAAAAATTCTTCTTTAATTTCCAATATTCAGCGCCGTTGAGGCGGTAGAAGATATTAACCTATAATTCTAACATTTTGTAAAGGTGTTGTTGTTAATAAATAGTTACTTTTAATCACTGCCGCAAAACGATCAACGACATCTGTGATTTTTTATTAATATTTGAATTTTGACCATTTTTATTCCAATTTTCTCAACTTTCTGCCCATTGAGGCGACAAAAGATATCAATTCAGAGTTATAAAATTTTACACACTTTTTAATGATGGGAGTTCTCAACTTTTCTGCACTACCGCAGAACGATCTAAGAAACTTTTCGGCCCGCCCTAACTGGCTCTTAACTTATGGAAAAAAATTACTCTACGTTTAGCCCATGCGTGGTAAAAAGTGCTCAATGTGTGGTTTCACTGCGAAACCAATGAATACGAAAGGGTTAATTATTTAATGTACCCTAAGGTATTCAATAAGATTAACTTAAAAGTAAAAAGACAGAATATGCATTAAATATCAAAGCAAAGAAGGGAATAAACATAAAATCTTATCGGATAGCTAACTCTAGCAAGATGGAGAATATTAATACACAAAAGTTGATTTATCACTTCTCTATACTCAAATTATTTTAAAAATAAAGTTAGAAAAAGTTATGACATTTCGAACATATCGTAAGAAGACCACAGCTGTTGTACGACGTCATGATGTAAAAATACTTGCTTAATCTCCATAACAATAGTTTAAACTTCGCTTCTTTAGAAGACATGAAAACACCTTAGACAACAAACTTACAGGAAAAAGGCTACCGCAACAATTTCAGCCAAACGAAAATGCTAACACAAAGCCTATTTTAATTTACAGCTAGACAGCATTTGACTTCACGTTATTATGGTGATTCCAAAACTTTTGCTGTATCTCTGCGAGAGAGTTGGGAGGATGAGAAACAATGGTTTCTTTCTTAGGATATAACGAGACTGCGACAAAATTTATTTTCTCATCCTATTTAGTTTCTAAATTAAGTTCTTAGGACACAGAGAAAGTAAAGGTTTCACTTATCTCGAAGGGATCGCAACATTCTTTATAATTAGAAAAATATCATGAATTTCCGGGTTATGGAAGAAGTGGATTTATAGGTTAAAATATGTCTAATTCGTTTCGTAAAGAATCAATTTTATTTCTTTGTGTATTAAACACGTTCTTCAATTTGATTCACATTGATCAGAGGAAATGCGCGATTAGAACATTCAATAAACAGTCAGAAAAGGTTATTGGGATCAAATAAGCGTATATTTTTAAATTGAAATATCATAAATGATCGTAATTAATAGTGCTTTGCAATTAATCTGAAAAATAGGATCGCAATAGAATTTTTTTCTGATTAATTCTGGAAAATATTTTGAATGAAATATTAATACAATTCTGACTTACGTTGAACCCTTTATTAAAATTAGTTCTTTTGTATATTAGTTGTACAAGGCGGCGTTCCGAAAATCAGTTTTCCCATCTCAAATCCCGTACTTGATAAACGGAGACCCAAAGGGAAGTCTGCAAGAGGCAGCACAAAACATCTTGGAGCAGATTTTCCTTTCCCCTGCCATTCTCACAAATTACAGGGTGTCCAACAAAGGGCTCCCTGATTTTAAAATTAAATATCTCGGCAACGGAGATCGATAGAAGAATGAAACCAATGGTATGTTCATTTTGAAAGCCACAAAAATTTAATACCAAAGTTTCAGAATTAGTTACAAATGTTGCCAGCAGGTGGCGCTGTACGCTGTAGTCGTCGCACGGAGTCAGGAAAAAGGCTGTAAACAGTCCATTGCAAGCAATCGTTGCAATCACAACACAATCGATTCAAAATGTGCACCTTTCGCAGCACAGAGACTGTTGCCTTCGTTCAGTTACGTATTGCTGTTCAGATTTGGATTTTTGATTAATACCCACTTGAATTGAAGCAATAAGAAAACTGCCGGAACAAACTCAAAATTTTCTGTGCATTCTCATATGGAGAAGTGATTCCTGAATGTGATTTACCCATCGAAATTATACACCATTCAAATTTGAAAACATCAACCTTAGCGTAGGCATGATATGCGTGAGGCCTATACGGGGCATGCCCGTATTGTACTTAGTTGCAGAAGAGAGGAAAATAAGCTCTTTTTGTCACGGGATACGGATTCGGAAATTCCATGTTCAAGCCCTCATAACTAAGAAAGATTTGAAAGATTAAAATTAAGAAGAAATGAAATGAAATGTTAAAACGTTTTCACTATCTGCTTTTACAGTTGCAGGTGAAATAAGATCACTACACCAATATATCATCTGTATACACGGACGCCTGAACATTTTCAGAAATTACTAAGAAGTTTATCAAAATATTTCTTCCAGAAGCAGACTGTCTCATGAGGAGATTTTGTACTGAATATATTTCTGGTATGCATTTTCATGAGGCTCTGAAATTCCCTAATATGTCAATCTGATCCTCGGCGTAAGTGAGAAATAGGTCCATTTTCATCAATCTAGTGATTACTAGGACTAATATAGACCTCTTTTTTTATTGCCAGCACGCATCCCTGCTTACGAAAGGGTGTAAAGCATGTGACGAGAGACTGGCCCTCTACTATCTAAAACTACAATCGGACATTTCTTCCATGGAATAAAAAAAGTTTATATTTCTTCGGTCTATCAAACTTTAAAATATGGCCCGTATTTTCCTAGAACACAATATGCATTCTTCTGAAGAACAAGGTCTTTAACCTATAGTTTCCAATGTTATGATTCGGTCATTAATTCATGCTGACAACTCTAAGAGATTTGTTGGTTAATGTTGTTCATTGATACATTATTCACCTTCGGTCGGGCTCATATTCGAAAAGTTAGATTTTGTTAAGAAGAAAAGCGTATCAAACTGAACTATTCAGTCACACAAGTTATATTTGCGTTCTTACATAACTTTTTTGTATTTCCTTGCAATTTTAACTAACCAAATGTCCATGAATTCAGGAGGGTTGACGTTTGTTTTCCCTTAAGGTTTCTAGCAATGACAACTCTTTTCGTTGAGACCTGAAATTATTCGACATTTTGAAAAAAAATATACGTAAATAAACATCAATATCATTCAAATAGGGGCTGAGACACAGGTTTACGACTTTTTTCAAACATATAAAAGAAAAATTTGGGAAATAATACACAAACGTAATTGGGCGCAAGTCATGTACCAGATTAACTCCCTCACGTACATCAAGAGAACTAGAAAAATCCAAAGATCCTTCAGTTC
>BGPR01000037.1:2492130-2517757 GCA_013235015.1 Araneus ventricosus
CTAGTTCGAGTGGTAGGGAGCCAGGAAGCTGCTAGAGGTCTCACACCTTCCTGGTAAAACCCGCACTTATGCACAAAAATGTATAGGTGTTTTATCTCACAGATTGGATGCGCTTGACGGAAAGTTAAAGTTTTATAATTCCAAATTTCATCATTGCTGTTCTTTTTCCCCATTATTTGCCTTGTTTGACTTAATGCCCTGTTTTGAAGCTGCGTAAGAACTAAAGGTAACCCTTTTGTTTTCTGCTCGCAGACATCCAAGTCTGAATCAAATCTCCAAGAATTTTCACCATAAAAATGTGAATTACTTTGTATTTTAACACTTAATCCAAGACATTAGATTCTTAAAGATACAGGCCGTCATCATAGATTTGACAGTATTGACGGTGGGATCAAAATTTAAGCGTATTATTATGCCTTGACTTCACCAAACCATAACATCACCATTTTACGAACCGCCATTGTGCATAACTAGTCACTTGATTAAGCTTGAATGTTTTGTCAGTCAATGGCTTCTTTTATTCTATTCCTTTTAAATTCTGATTGAAAAACAATTTACCAACTATGCTTCTATTTTTATTACTAACTGTATTATAGGTAATAAGTTTAGTGACTACGACTGACTATTTTAATGGTTTTTAAAGTTATTAAATTTTATTCCAGTAATTTGAAAATTTTTATTTTTGAGCCATTTCGGTGATCACACGTTTAATTTTTAAATATCTTATATTATTTTATATAACTCTGACTATATAATTTTTTATTAACTTCAATATATATATATCAATACGGAAGTCCTACTAATCTTCGTTATGGAAATAATTATTAACTTCAAGTATTTTTAAGGAATTATATAGTTCAAAAGCTATTTAACAATTCGCAGCACTGGCTATATGATTATTATTTCTTACGAAAATCAATCGGTAAAATAGACATAAGCGTAAAAATATAGGCATAGTTTACTAAGAGTGGAAACTCATTAACTGAGTGAATTGTTTCAGCAATGGTGTCAAAAAGTTTTTGTTAGTGAATGGATAAGAAGAAAGATACCTTTGAAACAAACTTTTAGAATGTTATTGTAGATTAATTAATGAATTAAAATACAGCATTATCTTTTTCATACAAGGAAGTTAAAATTTTAACTAAATATTGAGAATGAATTCGGAAAATGGAAAAAAATAACTTTCGTCAATTGCATTTTGTAATAAATTTATGAACATTTCGTTCTAACATTATTTTAATTCGTGGCACGGAGAAATCAAACTTATTAAGGTTTTCGTAAAAAGCCTGATTTAAATTTTTTTAAAGATGTTAAACTTCAAAATTTGAAAAAAATTTTTAAACATGTAGCATAGAGAAGCCCTAATGTTAACTGAGGGGCGGGGGAAGGGGAATGGATTATTTAAAATGTACCTCGAATAAATATTAATATGCAGGGCGGTTATTTAAGTCAAAAATTGTAAACCATAAAATTTAAAAAGACAATTATATATATTGCATTTATAAGAAAAACTTATTCTTTGATATTTCTAAAATTTATTGTAACCAAGGTATCCATTTTAAACTTTAGATAATAGGAAATTACAATACTAACTTTTCTTTAAAGAATATCCTGCTAGGAACATTGACTGATTGGCTCAATTTTTGCACAGATAAAATTTCATACATTTTGTTCCTTTATATTTATCCCCAAAAAGCTATAACCTGAAGTTCTCATATATCAGAGGAAATCTGAGCATCTTTCGACGTTTTGCAACTAAGGAGTTATATTACTCTCCTAAGATAAAACTTCAGCCGTTATACTTGGAAATATATTTGTAGTACAGAAATACGTTGCAGATATTGTCTCGGACGACGATGTGAATGTTTAAATATTTCAAAAGTTTCATTTTTAAAAAATGGGTGGGTTTTTTATTTTTGTTACACACAGAAATAATTTTTTTTCAGCGCATTATACGAGAATTACGCATTTATTTGATGTTTTTCAAATAATAAATTTAAAACCAAATACTAAAATTTTCACTGTCAAATTCAATTCAGTTGCGGTACTTAATTCGATTTGTACTTCCATCAAATTAGGAGAAAAAAAGCACATTTATAATTTGTTGAAAGCTCCTGCACACTTTTTTCTCTTCCAAATTTCAAATAAACTAAAAAATCCAACCAGTACATTTATGAAATTGTATTTAACGAGAAAGAATACACAAAACGAGAATTAGTAAGGCTTGTTTTTGACCAGCTTTCCAAATGTATTGCATCTGATGATTTACAATAAAGCAAACATCAACAAAGTTGGTTGTTTTAGATTAGTAGTTTTAGATTGGGTAAAAACATACTTTAGCTTTATTTAACAACAGAGTGTATAAATGAAAACATTATTCAACAAAATAAATCGTAATACATAGTCAGAAATACTTCATACATGCAAATACAATGATATAGTAATGCAATACAAATATCATGATTATATTAAAAATATGGAAGTTATTACACATTGATGATGGCAACGAAATTACTAAAAGATTTTTCGTAACACGGCGAATTACGTTTTAGAAGAAACCTTTACAAACCGTTCATCCAGTCACTTTGGACGATTGTTTCTACTTTCTCTTATACGAATTGTACAATGAAAAAGTATTGAAATCGTCAAAATATTTAACTCCGGAATATGACGAATCTCCACGTTTTACGAGCGATTTTTTGCTGTGTGAAAAAGTTGATGGTCGGTGCCGGAATGAAGATTAGATTCTAAGCAATTGACGCAGCATTTGGTGGAAGACTGATACTGAGATGAAGGATGGTGTCCTGCGCAATTTCCGCAGGACAGAATTTGGTAGATGCAGTCCTTCGTTGTATGGCCGAAGGCCTGACAGAAGTTTCATCTTTTAAGATGGAAAAATTCTGTGATTTTGAACATTCTCCATCCTATTAGGACTTTGTTGACTGAATTGATGGAATTTAGAATTGGTGCAGGGGCCTCAAACACCAGTTTGTTGATGTGGGAGAATTGCCTTTAAACTTGAACCGTGATTTTAATGGGCTTGCCAATTGAAATTGCGACTTCATTGCTGCCTGGTTCACACTAGACAACAGGTTTCCTTGATTGGGCCGATAACACAAGTTTTTAAGCTATTTTTCTTCTATAAAGTGCATTTCATAAAAATATTTATCACATTGTTCTGAAGATAAATAAACTAAAAAAATTCCTACACCATGTTTTTTATTAAAATCTATCACTGTACATTAAATAGTGTCAAGGTGCTCCAAAATCGGCGGCAGTCCCCTACTTTGTGAGAATTAATGACAAATGAAATCAGACTCATAAAATATTTATTAATATGTCAAATTACTCATGTAATCAGAAAGAAAGTTTAGTCATGCCTAATTTAATATCAGGACTTTCGCTCAAATACCTGTGTAGTCTCAAAGGTGCTACTTTTAATGCAATAATTAAAAATAATCATTGATCAAAATTTTTCATTAAGTTTAATTGAATGGATCATTATAAAAAAATTCAAGAATAAAACAAACCTTTTTTCATAACTGAAGCTGGAGGATAGTTCTGAGGGTAAATCAGAGCAGTGGACTTTTATTTAAATAAATTTATTATAAACAAAAACAAACTATCAAGGCACAATTAAAAATAAATGTTGAGGTAGTAACATTTAAAGCGAGACGATTCACATTCCCAAAGGCGAATACAACACACGGGTCTGTTCACTTAGGCGATCCGAACGAGAACGAACTCAAATCAACTTCGCACTCCCAAGGACACGAAAGTGGACAGCTAAGGTTCATTAAACTCTGCACCCTCAAATTGCGCGAAACTCCGCGGTCAATGGAAGGCCGCGTAGGTGTCAACGGATAATAATTAAGAGAAAGAATTTTAATTTTTTAATGCAATGAATTTAGATTATTTAATGCTCAATGTTTATAATTTTTTTTTACAAACTTAGGATTGGTTTTGAAAGATATTTTATAAATTCATGGACAAGAATAATTGAGAATGGTGTAAGGAAAATCCTTGAAATGTCCCTCAGAAATAAACCATGAAAATAGAGGGCTAATTTAAGCCTGAGGAAGGTATTAAAAATTTAATTAAAAAAATTCTGGATATAAAGAAACATACAAACATTGTTGGATTGCTAATTTTAATAATCCAACAAATTTTGAATTATTCGTTTTAATTGTTAAACAAAGTGAAAAAAAGTAAAAACACACTCTCGCGTGCGTTTTACCAATACTTAATTAACTCGGTATATATCTTGTACAGTAAATATTTGAATTTACAACAACCGCATTTATTTTTTTCCGAGGAAAGATTTTAAAAACTAATGTAATGTTAAAAATATCATTTAAATATATTCGATATAAAAACAAAAAAAACAAAAGCATCAACAAAGGCAAAGAAAACATAATTGCAGCGAAATTATTATTAATCAGAGTATATTTCTCTTGAATTCGTTTTAATCCTCAAAAACAAATATTTATCGCATTTTCTGGAACAATAGGAGACAATAAGAACCGGAAGCAATAAGAGAAAAATCCCTAAATTCCTCCACTGTGAAGCCTCTTCTCCGATAAACGAAAAGTTTCCTTATTCCCCAAACTCCTCCCAAAATAACAACTTTTCCAATTTAAATGTTCAATTGGTATCCTCTTGAACCGTTGCTTCCCCTTTAGTGATGGAAGTCCGGCCATTCCGTTCAGGAAAAACCGGACAATACTCCCAATAACCGGCCTCTGAATCTTCTGCAATGTCTAATAACACAGTCCGGCATCCCGGACTGACATCAGGAATCCCTATTGTTACTTTTGCTCGCGATATAAATCAGGAACAGTTCCTTTCAGTGATGAAAGCGTTGGATGGGTAGCAATTCTCAGATCACTATTATGGGAAGGATGCTTTTTTTCCTTTTCCCTTCCCACACCGATGGGGTGATATACCATCATTTTTTATCTCTCTTGGCAAAGCAGAGATTCCTTCATGGCAGGGACCTTTTGTTATATTATAAATGTTTCCTTTGCTTTTTCTGTAGTTAAATGATAGACCCGAGAGGGTTCTAAAAGCCTGTGTATCGCTGACAAAACATTACTTCTAAACCGGTGTTAAGTATTATGGGTAACTTTTGAAATGCATTCGAGTAATAATCATTCCCGGTATCACATTCTTCGCATGACATTTTAGAATATTTAATATAATTTGCAACATTTTGAGATGTCGCACAACATCGTAAATTTAGAACAGGAACAATTCTCAAATCTCTAAAATGTCAGAATCAATTTTCCAGGCCAATTTTTAATGCTCACCTATAGTGAATTTTGATTTTCCCTTATTACATTAATTGTTCTGAATTAGAAATAATAAATAGCAAATACCTGTTTTATAAAATGTGATGGGATTTATTTATAGCTTATTTTATGAAAAAATTATTTATGAAATGTCAGATATGACGTTTAATTTTAAAAAACGAATTTGTTTAAATAAGAAAAAACTTCAGAAATATGTAATTCTTCGTAGGTGGATTTATAAGCCGGACAGTGCGCAGATCTATTATGAAACAAAAAGAAAGAATGCTTAGTCATAAAATATATAGATATATAGAATATTTGTTACCATTCACAACAGACTCATGAAAAATATCTGGACAATAAATGCCATAAATTATTTGTCAGATTACATAATCAAGTGATACATTTATAAAAGGGGGTGAATATTAACTTTCGAAAAATGGGACAGAAGTTTCAAAACTATAAATTTCAACTAGAGTTAATAAAAATATCTTCAACTAAAATCAGCAACTCCTGATCAATTTTTTACATTTTTTTTCTTACAAGATTTCCAGAAGAATCATATCACAGAATAAATAAAACTCCTCAATGTTTTAATATTTCATATGCAGTATAATCCTTAGATCCATCATCGGAATAATTCGTCATTGGCTTTTGTTATCGCTTGGCTTGAAAAACCAAAGCAATATTGAAACAAAATCATATACAATATGAAAAATACATTAAGTGGTTTTTAAAAGAAAAATAATGAATTGTCGGTTACTCTCGTAGCAAACAGCCCTCCTGTTTCACATGTATTTAGTCAAAATATTTAGTGCCAATTTAAAAAAAAATATTATGCTGAACTCTTCGTCAAAATTATTTGCACCAAAAATAAGGTGAAATTAATTAATTTTAAGTGTTACATTTAGATTTAAATGTTTTTATATTTAAACAAAGAGAGTACCGATTTTATTGAATTCCGTTTGCAAACTTTTTATTTAACAAGAAAATTTCGAAAACTATCGGCACAAAAATTTAGTTTTGGTGTTAGCAAGAGTTTTATTTTTTTTAAAAAAAAAAACTAAACCATTACAGTATATTTTGAAAAATAAATAAAATAGTATTGAACCATAAAGTATAATAGCCAATTACAAAATTCACCTATAGATAGCGCTAAAACCCAAGTGGCATTTATTTGTATATATGGAAAATGTGAAACGTCATTTACAGCACATGCCTATTAGCATTATTATAAAAAGGCTGATTCTACACGACCATGAGTTAATTCTCTGCACACATCATGCCGACTTTGTTAGAAAAAGGATCAGATTGATAATTATTTATTCAGGCTTCAGTTGCGCATAAATTGTTGAAAATTGTCAAAGTTATATTTTAAACATCTATATATATAATTCTCTTACGTGGCGACAAAAAAAGGGTCGAATTTCTTAATCGCCGTTTGGCAACAGCTCGCAAGTTTGATTTGTTTACATCCGCGGAAAGTCCGAAGTCGCTTCGTGTGATCACGTTTATTGAAAACTATTTTTAGTAGTTGGAAATTTGTAAAAATAATGAATTTAAGTCGTGCTGTTGGATATATTATACGAAATGAACAAAGGCGTACTGAACAGAGCCAGGAAACAGTTCAGGAATCCACTGTAAGGCGAAGTATTCGAAACGAAGCAGATAATCGCCGTCGCCCAAAACGTGTGTGTATTCGAAACGATGTTGAAGAGCATAATTGTGGAACTATGTCCGAACAGTGCGGTTTTTGTGGGGCTGTTTATTGGAAGGAAGAGAAAAATACTGCCCATAAGTATACAAAATGTTGCCATGATGGAAAGGTTCAGCTACCGACATTTCCTGATGCACCGGAACTATTGAAATCATTGCTAACTGAAAATTCACCTGATTCTAAAAATTATCGATAGCGAATTCGGGAATACAATTCTGCCTTTGCATTCGCTTCGATGGGAGCGCAAATTAAACCACCACTTGGAACTGGGCCATACTGTTACCGTTTACATGGTCAAGTGTACCACAGAGTTTCTCCCCTGTATGCAAGTGACCAACATAAAGAAAGTTACGGACAGCTTTATATATTTGACTCCAGTGAGGCAACAGAGAAACGCTTGAGTAACAATCAAAATTGCTTGCAACATATATTTTAAAAACGTGATTTTATGTTAAGGGAAATCAATCCCTTTGCTCAGTCTTATCTTCAAATGCACCGATTGGTACAAGAGCACCCAACTACATCAGTGAAAATGGTATTTTTGGAAGATAAAAATTTGGATATGCGGCGCTATAATGCTCCTACTGTATGCACTGAAGTAGCAGCTATATTTGTAGGTGATAATGGAGAGCCCCCAGCCAATCGAGACATTTGTGTGTACCCAGTTGGGGATACATGCCAAAGCATTTCACCTTTAAATCAATGCTGTGATCCAATGACCTATCCTTTGCTATTTCCAAGGGGCGAGTGTAGTTGGAACACTGGAATGGAACATGTAGAAGAAAGGAGAACAGCAAAGCACACCCGTGTCACTCAACTACAATATTATGCATACAGACTTTCCCAGAGAAATGGTTTCAGTATTTTGCACGATAGTGGTAAGCGTTTTCAGCAATATATTGTTGATGCATATGTTAAAACCGAAGGCTCACGTTTACATGTTTTGCGACAAAATCAAAAGGATTTGCGAATTGAACTTTATCGGGGGCTTTTAGATGCTTTAGAGTGTCGATCACATAATGAAAATATACGCACTGGAAAACTTATAATACCGCCAGCTTCTTTCCAAGGGAGCCCACGTCATATGCAACAGAATTACCAAGATGCAATGGCTATGGTACGCAAGTTTGGTAAGCCAGATTTCTTTCTGACGTTTACTTGCAACCCATCTTGGTCTGAAATTTTAAATAGCATGGAGGGAGTACAACGTCCTGAAGACCGACCTGATATTATTGTAAGTGTATTTAATATGAAAGTAAAAGAACTTTTAGAAGATATTTGCAAGCATGGAATATTTGGAACTGTTTTGGCCTATATTTATGTTATTGAGTTCCACAAGCGAGATTTGCCTCATGCCCACATTCTTCTAACATTAGATTCAGAAAGCAAAATTCGCACTAAAGATGACATTGACAAGTTTGTGAGTGCAGAACTTCCAGATCCTTGCACTGATCTTAGACTCTTCCAAATTGTGACAAGATGCATGGTACATGACCCATGTGGAAATATAAATATAAATTCTCCATGCATGAGAGATGGACAGTGCTGCAAAAGTTTTCCGAAACAATTCAAGGATGATACAGAGGAAAATGTTAATGGATACCCTATTTATCGCAGAAGAGCCACTGAACCTGTCCAGGTAGGGAAATATTCCATCGATAACAGATGGGTTGTCCCATATAATCCTTGGTTGCTTAAAAAATTTAATGCGCATATTAATGTTGAAGTTTGTGCCTGAGTTAAAAGTGTCAAATACTTATATAAATATGTATACAAAGGACATGATGCAGCCTCTGTCAAAATACAAAAAGAAGGTGCTCTGGATCATGATGAAATTTTAAGTTTTGTTGAAGGTAGGTATGTTAGTGCACCTGAAGCCATGTGGCGTTTAAATGAATTTAATTTGTCGCATAAATCCCACACTGTAGTGCGCTTAGCTGTGCATTTACCACAACAACAGCCGATTGTGTACCAAGACGGTCAAGAAGCCCAAGCAGTTGAACGAGCTGCTTTAAGAAAAACAACACTAACATCATGGTTTAACTAAACAAAAATGATCCTTCAGCTCATAACATTTCTTACTCAGATATTCCACAATATTATGTGTTTGATAAGAGTACCACAAATTGGAAGAAGCAACAACGTGGTGGACAAAATGTTATTGGGAGACTGCCAGTAGTTAGTATACTGGATACTGAGAGGTACTATTTGCGGATGCTACTACTGCGCAAGTTTGGGGCCATTAGTTTTGATGATATTTTGACCGTAAATGGATTAAGATGCATTACATTTTAACAAGCATGTCAGGAGTATGGACTTCTTCGAGGTGACCAGCAGTGGCATGATGCTTTGAATGAAGCTGCACAATTTCAATCTCCGAGACAGTTGCGCATGCTGTTCGCAATGATTTGTGGCTTTGGAGAAGTGGAGGATGTTCCAGATTTATGGGTGCAGCATCAAGTTTCACTTTGTGAGGACTTTGTGCATCGTTATTCTGAGCAGACTGGACCTCACTATGCACTTGCAGATAATGAGGAACTGCTTACATCCTACAATTTAAGTCTCCAAAAACTGCACCTACCAACTGTAGATTTGCCTGCAAGTGTTTTGGAGAGAGCGAACTTTGATGTTGTGGAAGAGCAGGCTAAAGCTAATAGTTATGCTATGCAGTTAAATAGTGAACAGCGGAATGTTGTGGAAATCTTATTAAGTGCAGTGTACAACAACGCTGCAGATACACCCAAGTGTTATTTTTTAGATGGTCCTGCTGGGACAGGAAAAACTTTTTTTATTCAACTTTGCTTCACACAATACGTGGTAGAGGTGATGATGTTATTCCTGTTGCATCTACAGGTATTGCTGCAACTCTATTAATAGGGGGGAGAACAGCCCATTCTGTTTTTAAAATTCCAATTGATTTAAATGCAACATCTACTTGCAATTTGAAGCCTAATTCAAAAGAAGCTGACATGTTACTGAAAACAAAGTTAATTGTGTGGGATGAAGCACCTATGACACATGTTCATGCTTTCTTATCTGTTGATAGACTTTTACAAGATCTCACAACATGTAAAGAACCGTTTGGCGGCAAAGTCATTCTACTGGGTGGAGATTTTCGCCAAGTTCTTCCAGTAATTTTAAGAGGTTCACGAACATTAACTGTTGCCAGTTCCTCAAAAAAACACGTTCTTTGGTTGAAATTTCATAAGTTATATCTGACAAAAAATATGCGTGCCCTTGAATCTGAAATGGATTTTGGTGTTTGGTTGTTGGACATTGGAGAGAAAAAAAGTGGCTCAACGATTCAGTTGCCTTTGCCATGCTACCCTTCAATACAAGACCCTATACATCAATTGTACAGTGACATAGATTTTTCCAGTGTGACCCCACAGGAGCTTAAAGGTCGAGCTATCCTTACTGTTAATAATGAGCGATCCATGGAAATCAACAATAAAGTGTTGGAATTTATGCCGGGAAATGAAACTGTTTATAAAGCAGTTGATATGATCATGAGTGAAGATCCTCAAGATCAATTGACATTTCCTGAAGAATTTTTAAATTCTTTGACACCAACTGGTTTGCCTCCATATGAGTTAAAGTTGAAAATAGGTTGCATTATAATGCTGTTGAGAAATGTAGCTCCCTCTAAAGGATTATGCAATGGTACACGCCTAATTATCACAAAATTGCAGCAAAACACTATTCAGGCAAAATCCATTGATGGTACAGAGATGTTTCTCATTCCCCGAATCCCTTTGATTCCATCTCAGACTAACATGCCTTTCAAATTTAAACGTATGAAATTTCCCACTCGTTTAGCCTTTTCCATGACAATTAATAAGTCGCAAGGCCAAACTTTTGAAAAGATATGTTTGGTGCTCAATGAGCCGGTTTTTAGTCATGGACAACTCTATGTTGGTTTATCAAGAGCACGATCTTTTGAATCTGTTTCTGTGGTAGCTCCAAAATGCGAAATATTTAACTGTGTTTATGAGGAAGTTTTCTGTGATTGATTGTCAAGTGTATTTTTTTGCATTACATTTCTAATTTGTTTCAATGTTGTATATTATTTTATATCTGAGTGGATTGAATATACCTGCTTTGATACAATTTTTTTGTAGAGCATAATCTTCAATGTTGTATATTATTTTATATATGAATATATTGAATATGTATATACCTGCTTTCGTACAATTTATGTTTTCGTAGAGCACGATCTTTTGAATCTGTTTCTGCGATTGATTGTCAAATGTATTTTTTTGCATTACATTTTTAATTTGTTTCAATGTTGTATATTATTTTATATCTGAGTGGATTGAATATACCTTCTTTGATACAATTTTTTATGTAGAGCACAATCTTCAATGTTCTATATTATTTTATATCTGAGTGGATTGAATATACCTGCTTTGATACAATTTTTTTTGTAGAGCACAACCTTCAATGTTGTATATTATTTTGAAATTTGTTGTATATTATATGAAATATTTAATTGTGTTTATGGAGGGGGTTCCTGATGCTTTCACTATATAAAAAACGGCTCTTTTCAGGGCCAAAAAATTTTATTCCTTCTTTATTAAGGTGAAAGCATTAAAAGGAAATCAGCTTTACTTTGTAAGTTTTATTTGAAGAAAAATATCTTTTTTGAGGCAAAAATTTTATTCTGAGCTGATTTAAGTTAAAGCATCAGAAGCAAAATAAAGCTGATTCATATATATATGAAGATTTTATAATAACTTGTAGGACACACAGTGTCTTCATTATAGCGAGCGAAGCGGGCAGGGTCTGCGTAGAAAACCTGGGAGGATTGCAACGCAATCCTTCTGGGGGTTGGCGAGTTTTAGCGAGCAGGGGGCAGAGCCCCCTAGTATTAGGAAAAGTATTAGAAATATTAAATTTTACACAAAATTTTAATTTTTTGAAATTTACTAATCCTACCGGAAATGTGAGAATTTATTTACTTATATTATTAGCTTTTTAAATGCAGTATATCTTAACCCCTTCCACCCTAGCGTCCTAGTATTAGGGCACATCTTTATATTACACTAGATTCCACGTTTTTAAGAATTTAAACTTCAAATTCCTAGGTCCTGCTAATTATGCCTGCAACAATAGAAAGGTGCTTTTATTTCTGCTCAATAAATGACAGCATAGTCCTAACAGAGGAAATAATGGAGGCTTCTGACCATCTGCAGTCAAAATGCAAGTGCATGTTTTTTGAGTCCTCTAAAAAATTATTATATTTAATCCTCTGATTTTTGACAATTTCCATAATATAAATCATACAGATTTCTGCCTAATTCAGTGCTTTGAACATAAAAACAATGAGAAATTGCACCACAAATGAGAATCAATATTTGTTCTACTATTAGGACATCAGGGCTTAGAGCAAACAACATGGATTTTTATACTTGTTCTATTATTACAACACCAGGTGCCTACAGTACCAAACTTTTGCTTTGTTTTACAGTTTACGATATTTCTTCTAAAAACATAGTTTTGTATGTAAATTTTGCATATTTTACAGTTATTATTCAATTATTAACCATTAGCATTGATGCAAAATTGAAAACGGAGGGATGAGGTAATTCAGATAAATGTGTCACAGAAGCTGGCAAAATCTCTGTATTGAAATGGTACGGCAATCGTGCGGACGTAGTTAAAAGATGGTGCAAATTTTGACACTTTTGCTGAAGTTTCCAGACCTGAAATTGTAAAGTTTTAGAATAAAAGTATGGGGGGGAGGAGAGTGGACAAACATGACTTATTAATTTCATTGTACCAAATGTCAATAAGGAGCAAAAAATGAACCCTCTGCATCATCTTTCATTATTTCAGTATGGCTATAATTAATTCTTGGTCATGGTACAAAAGAGAGGATAATTGTTCTGGAATTCCTCAGAAAAACTGAATAGATTCATCGGACTTCACATTTCAAATATCAGAAGCTCTCTCATTTCCAAATCAGTTAGCAGCCCCTACCAAACCCGCAAGTCCATCGGGTAATAGCCCTGCTGTACCACCACTAAAGAAAAAATTAAATCTGCCCGACCTTGCAATGACGTGAGATTTGATGGGATAAACCATATGATTGAAAGAAGTTCAAAGCAACAAAGATGAAAATTGAAGGGTTGTACTTTCAAAACTTCATCTTTTTGTGAGAAATGTGAAGCATATTTATGTTTTCGTGCTCAAAGGAATTGTTTCAAATCATTGCATTCAAAATAATTGTGAATAGAATTTAAAATTAAAAAAAATCTTTTTACTTAATTGAAGCCTGGTGGCCTATTATTAGAGCATGTTTTAATTAGTTCGCTAATTGACAAAAATGATGATATTTCATATTTATGCTACTTATATAGAATATAGCAAATTTAACCAATCACTGATTCTTTATCTGTCCTGTGCATAATTTAGGTGTTAAGGAGTTAAGATATAGAAGTTAAATTAATTTTAGTTATTTAAAATTTACAGAGAGCTTTTGAATAATTTACAAAATTCTCACTTTTCTTTAAAAATTTAATATAGCACGAATGCATAACTTTAAGCACAATAAACTCATAAGATTCTAAATGTTTAACCTTAACTGAAAAGGAAGCTATCTTATCTTTAAGAATCGTTTCTAAGTAGTCCGCTAAAAGAACTTCATTCAAAAGAACCTACCTTCAAAGAATACATTCTGGGATCGTCCGGAGAAACTCTCGCTGTCAAATCTCTCTAGCAAAAAAACTGTTTGAACTGATCAGGGAAAATAAATTTATAAAAACGGAATAAGATATTTTAACAGTTCTTGTTTTAAATCCGACAGAAACGTTCCAGTTATAAGCTGAAAAAATGAAAATTATAGAGTATATAAATATAGTTAGAATGTCATATGCCAGAATTTGAAGAAATTCTTACAAAAATTACCGTAAAAGTTACTATTATTTAAAAATTTCTCAAAATTCAGTAAATTATATTGGAAATTCAAAACAAACTTCATTAGAACGAAAATTGTTTGTTTTATCCGATGGTGCGTTGATTGTTTTTCAACTATCATTAGAAAAGATACTACAGCCGTAAACGTATCAAAAATGACCCAAAACAACACAAAACATTAAATAAATAATTTCTAGATTAAATTTTAAAATTCTGGCTTCGAGGTGCATTGAGTCACTATTACATCTACCTCTGTGCTAAATTTTATTGCTGTAAGTGCGATAGATTCGTCTGGACATCGCACACAGACACACACGCAAACATTGCCTTTTATAAGTACAGATTTATACTTTGAAAAGAAGTTATCGGGTCCTTATAGTGTATAATATCTCCACTATTCTGAAGATTTGTTTCAATGGTAAGAAATTGCCAAAGAGAAAGATGTTTTCTAATTTACCCTTAGCTAAATGAAAGTAAAAATGAAGCCAAACAACAATCGAAATTGGACAAAAGCAAATTCCAGTTGGCATGATCACTGAATTTAGATATGAAGTTGATGACAGTACGGTGTGCATGAACAGATAATTTATGATACCTCTATAAACTAACATCTATGACTGAGTGGTGACAAATGAATTGAAATTTGTCTCTGGAAGTTGTCGTTGGTTAAAAAATATCAAATCTAATTAAAATTAACAATATTTCCCAACCACGTGTATTTCTTCAGAAGTATATAACATAATTTAACAGATCCATTTGAATAATGGATATTTCTAAAAGTAATATCTTTCATGAGATATTTTATGTTATTTTCTATTTACTAAATTACACATCTTTTATTTTTACTACATTTTTTAATACTCAGAACAATTAAACATCAAGTGAAATCAGTAACAAATGGAAGCGTGTTCCTCAAAACTCCACTTGGGATGCACCTCGGCACTCTGCTAGACTGAAGAAATTATTTACCTCTATATTTGCCCAAGCATTTTTGTAGACAACAACAATCATCTTCTTCTCAAAGCAGTATAAGTTGGCAAAGAAAAATCTGTTTTTTAAGCAACTGAAGTATTATATAAAAAAGGGCTTTTAAAATGGCACCCAGAAATTAAAGCTAAAAATCAATGCTTGTAGTCATGCACGATATCTTCACTGATTGAAACCCTCATTTTCTTTAGAAATCTATCTCTTAATCATCCCTTTTCATTCAAAGTATCCATAGTTAGGAGGATTCGAATAAATACCTCATCCTATTTTCAAGATATCCACGACTTATTATTTCCTTAAAGACGTACGAAGAACATCGGCATCGCAATGAATTTTAAGCACTCTCGTATTTGAATAAAATGCTCATTAAATTAATGAGTTTAATCTGCGAGAATAAACATTCAAATTGGTAAGCAGTGAACATAAAAGTTAAAATTCAAACATGGTTTCCGAAGATGATTAGATTCATTGAGAGTAACCTGTGGAAACGAAACCTGAGGAAAATGACGATGAATCGAAATACTGTTCTGAAATAGTTTGCATAACGAGTAGTAATTTAATCATCATTAAATTCCAAAACTTTAGTAGACCTTTTAGGTATCTTTACAGATATTATAATCGGATTAGAGGGAACCTGTTGTTTTTTTTAAATTCTTTTAATCATTAAGTAATCTTTTAAATGCTGTTAACAACGCCATTAAAAATAAAAAGAATGGTGAATGGAAAATAGTAGCTGTTTTTTAAATTGAGAATCATATGAAACATTCATGAAGTAGCCGAAGTTAAGCAAGAGAGAAGTACCGATAAAATTTTGATTAAAGTGTGCAGTTTTTTAGGTATTGGTTTTAATTTTAATGTTTTTATTTCAATGGTCTTTAGCTTAAGAATAATTCTCATCGTAACGTAAAATGCCGATTCAATTAAGATCTGTTGAAAACGTTCATTGATAAATGTTTCTTTCTTCTTGATAAATACTTTGAATCAACAGTCTACTATTTTAAGTTAATAAATACGTTTGCACAAATTCGAATAAATAATGCTTTCCATTCCTAAATATTCTGAATTTAATAAACATTAAAATGCTACTGGTATTGAATGTAACTGTATGTGATGGAATCCTTTCATTATTTTTTATGTAATCAGCACCCATAAACATCATCTTAATTTACTGACCATTATTTATCGCAGACTTGTATAATTATTTAATAAACGTTCTTAAGTAATTTGTCGAAAAATGAATAATTATATTTTAATCAAGTGAAAATAAATAATATAAATGAAAATATTGTTGATTACATGTTGTGTTAAGAATGTAATAACAATTAATTTTTAGTTGTTGTAAAGTTTCTTTGCAACAATTTTGTCGCTGTTTCACTCACTAATGAAATATATTAAGCGAACATAAATTTCTTTAAACTGACATAGTACGAAAATTTGTTTTTAAACAGACCCTTTCGTAGATTCATGTAAGGTTAAATTTACATTTTTCTTTTTCTAATTGTTTTTCTAGATAAATAGAAGGAGACTGTCCAAACTGTAGACAAAACAGATCAGTATTTATTTCTAGTACAAATAACTTTTTTTCATTTGAAAGAGTAAACTTAATTCAATAAATTCATTTATTAAAAACACCCTTACATTAGCATTTTAAACAGTACAGTTATTTTTTATTTTAGTTATTTTCTGTTTATTAGTCTTTAATTTATAATTCATTATTATAAATATTCTGAACTCTTTTAAATCAATTTATTCTCAAATTCACTACAAGGTAGCGCCAATTGTACGGAATCAAAATTCAATTAAAGTATCGATTATCGAATAAATAAGTTCTAAAAATATTTATTTAAATAATGTATTATCTTCTTGAAGATTCAGTTGGTTGAATTTCAGAGCTCCATCACATCAGGAAGTGAGTGAAAAACCAAGTACAAAATCTCTACTTTGCAAACATGAAATAAGTACAAATTAAATAGAAGTCTTTTATGAAAAGAAAATACGCTGAATTAATAAAAGGTTTAAAGGAAGAAATTGCATGTAATTTTGAATTTAAATTACAGTCTCATCTGTATAATTTCTAATATTCACCTTACTTGTTTCGAAATGAGATTTTATTTTGAACAAAGAAAGATACAAATTACACTTACATCGGAGTGAATATCAGATAACTGGAAAAAATATAATTTTATCTGAATGCATTAATTTTTTCTTTTCTAGCTTATACCTAACGAACATTTAGATAAAAGAAGAATACAGAGAGAATTTTGCTTTTTTGAAGTTTGTTAAATCTTCTAAGATATACTTTAGTGTCGTTTTCATGTAAGACGAGCTAATTTACATAAGTTACCTTAGCTTCGCATGATAAAAAATCAAGGCAAAATGGCAAGCAAAAATATGTTGAAACTAAGATTATAATCAGTTATTGTATAAATATGTTGTTCTTAATGGTTGAATAATTTCCTTCCTTGTAAATATCGCAATTTTTTTTTCTGTTTTAAATGCGAAATTTAAATAGAACAAATACAACAACGAAATACAACAAAACAATATTACAAATTTTTATTTTAGGTATTATTTATGAGCATCAATAAATTATTATTATACTGATAATGTAATTTTTAATTGAAAATATGCGCTTTTAATTAAAATTGAGATTTGATATTTGCAAAAATAAGAGAAAACACGTAATAACGAACAAATGACTATCATTGTTGTGAATTTCGATAAACACATGTATCAATTTCTAACTCGTAGAGTAATTTTTTATCATAGACAGTTTTAATCAAAAATAATAAATATGCGTTTCATAGAAGATCAAATGAGGATAAGCATGTTTTTAATAGCATTTTTCAGTTGAATGATGTCTCCTAACTATGCATCTGAAGCATGTTTACAAGAATGTGTATTATATTATATGTTTACAAAACTGCATAATATTATTGAAATAATTTTCTGAACAACATAGTCTTTTATTATGTTTATTTTATTTTCTATAAAATATTACCAAATAGTATGAAAATAGCGAGTCTATGGTAAAATATATCACTACGAATTTTATTGCACCCATATCTTTCATATTTATATAAATTAGGTTTAAGAAAAATAAAACTGGCAAATAATGCATTTTTAGTTTTATGTGCTACATAAAATCATTCTAAATTTTTGAGTTAAAAAATATTTACATTTTTGTTAATTTCATCAGTCCGATTATATTGGCATTTGCTATGGATAGAGCATCATTTGCTAGGTTAAAATATTACAATAAAGAAGCATTAAACATTGTATAAATTGTATTGTCTAAATTGTATTGTTTAAATTTTGTTATTTTGTTGTTTCTGTTTAAAGTTCAAATTAAATATATTAATATTTATATTTATAAATTGTTTAAATATTACATAAGAATATTCAAATCATTGAAGAAAACCACTCTTTTTAGGTGAATTCCTGTTTTCAGATGGCACTTATAGTGTTTAAATAGCTTACTTAATGTGGGCATTTAAATTTTTAAGCATTTTATTTTTTATGCGCATATAATACGTGAACACTGATGGTTTATAAAAAGATAGAATCAACTGTTCTTTTAAATCTGAAGAATTTGTTATTTCAACTTTCCTCGAAAACTTTAAATGTTTACAAAATAATGTACTAAAAATAATGTAATAAGCTATTCTTTTAGAAAGAATTATGTTTCCTTTTTCACATAACGTAAATGTTAGTTTGTATTTAGAAAAGCAACCGCACTTGTGTCAAGGACAAATTGAAATAAAATTCGTCGAAATTAGTTATAAAATTCTGAATGCGTGTGGGTTTATAGAAACAAAAATAGTTTCAAGTGTTTTCTAATGCAATCAATGTTAATGGAAAATAATACAGTGGGTTGCCAATATAATGTGGACACTTTAGAATTTGTATATTTTTCGAATATCTTCCGAAAATTTGAATGGATTTTCTTAGAATTTCGAACATGTAAATATTAAGCTTGAGCTCACATTTTTCAGTGAAGATCACGAGAGTATTTAGGGGACCGACCAGAAAGTGATGAAGATAAAAAAAAATTCGATTCATCCCGTTTCAAAGAAAGATGATAACAAAATGAAACTTTCATCAATGATTATGTTTTATGTACATAATATTTACATGTATTTTCGTAAACATAGCACAAATATTCGGGAAGGTTTCAAGGTTTCTTTAAAAAGTCCTTATTTTTTCCGCATGTTTTTGCTTATAACTTGCAGAGTTTTAAACCAAATTGTATGGAACTTACAGAATACGTGGCAATGTATTGGAGAAGTAGTGTATTAAAATTTGAAGTAAATACTTTGAATATTAAATGAAATATGCGTAGTAAATTTAGTAGTATTTTTAGTAAATGATTTTTTTACTGCTTTTTACTGCACATTTGCGAAATGTAGCGTAATCTTACTTTCATTACTTAAGAGCCAGATATATAGGACAACTTATATAAAAATTCCAGTTCAATACTATTAGTATTCAGAAAGATATCGGCATAGCAACTTTGTGAATTTCGGTTCACTCTATAAGAGAAGATGAGGGTTCTTGCTCAAACTGATATTTTCTAAACTTGAATCTTCGAACAGTAATATTGAATTTTATGAAAGATGAATAACCTGAATACACATGTATACTTATAAGTTAAATATATAATTCAAATTACAGTTCGACGATTACTAATCGGAGATTCAAGCTTAAAAAAAACAGTTCGTGCAAGTACCCTCATTATTTAGCCATTTATCGGTCAAAAGTTGACCGGAGTGATATTTTTCTGCATATGCGAAATGTGGTTTTTTTGCTTCACTTATACTCAGATGAAATATCAGGTCATTCTGACCAGTATTTCTTTTTCGCAGCCTTTTGAAAGTGCAACTTTAATTATGATCACCCTATATATCGAACACGTCAGCTATTCTAAACGTTCCAATGTACGCATGCCGTGTGCTTTTGAATCTAAGTCCCACTCCTGTCTTATTCATCCATTTATGGATTTTTAGGCGAGTATTGACATATTTTTTCTTCATTTTTGTTTTATATTATTGGTTTTAAAATTTGTTTTCATGTATTTTATTTCAATAGACATGGACTTTGTTTTTATTGTTCTTGTTGTTATTTCTTTGTTTCAAAATATTGTTTTTTTAATTCGGTGTTCCGGGGAAACAAACTCTTTTTAGCATTATGGCTAGAGTTTGTGTTAGAAAACACCGATAATAAGTATACGCTCGTTCTAGATTTCCCTGCTGATAACGCATCCCGGACTGGTTCTGCTTCTTTATTTTGGTTTTTTTTTCTCTTCCTGAAATTTTTTTAATCTTTTCTTTTGTAAATATATATATATATATATATATATTAATACTGATATATATGATAAAAGAAATGCATTTGCCTTTGATATTTAGAGATTTCCTTTCAGGAATAGTAATCTTAGCAAGTCTATAGTTAATTACTAAGTTTCTAAAAATATACTTAGAAATAAAAGATTAGTTACAGATAACAATAATATAATTAAAAACATTACATATTTTTTAAGAGTACTATATTGTTTGGAATCCCGAAAACATTTTTATTTTCATATATTGATAGGAGATACTTAAGTTACTTAGAATGAAAATATATATTTATTTGGATAAAAGAAATATTTTTCTTTATTAGAGATGTGTTTCTAAGAATTTTACTGCTAAGAATATGCTTACAATTTTAGTTAGGATATTCTAAGTCGTTTGAAATAATTCAATTTCCTGAATATAAGTGGTGCCACTAAAATTTTTTAATATAGTTTCTCTAAAATCGTTACATATAAATAATCAAATTTTTAGTATATTTCTTTTAAAATTAGGTTTGTAAATTATTTTTTAGAATTTTTAACTTATATATGACATTTTAATAAAATTTAAAACATATTTATTAATTTTCAAGAATATAAATATATTTTATGCGGACTATGTATTGATCTTTAAGAGTGGCTAAAGCGGATGGATATGTTGATGGCGGTAAAATGAATTTCTCACAATTTCATTCATAATTCCTTGTTAATATATTTATATCATAGATGTGGAATTAATTGACTTAGTACAATTTAGAATAATGAGCAATATTTTATGTTAGTAAATGATAGATATCTTTCTGATAGTATGACATTTAGGGTTAAGACTCTTTTCCTTCTTTCTTCTGCATATTTAGGGCAATTTACTCTTTATGTTTTCAACAACTGATCTCATTGATGGTTTTGCGCAAATAAAATCAAGATTTTAAAATGACAAGCTCGTCCAAAGTCAAACTCATCACTTAAATTGTTGAAAACTCCATATTTGGATTGTCTTATTCCATTATTAATTTATTCTTAACAGTAACAGAATTAATATTAGATGTTCAAAAACTTTCTACACGTACTTTTGGCAGCAATAAGTTAATAATTTTGATTATTGGATAAATTAAATTTAGATATATATTTAGTTAAAATTCTTAAAATGGATGTTTGATATGTTTTTTGTTTTGCTTGTGAATAAATGTGTTATTATATATGTATATTACTTGGCGTACAGGTTGATTCAAACATAATACTAATAAATTTAAATCATCCCGCATGATTATTGCCTGTCTTTAAATCACCTTGCGGTGATTATGTGCGGTGAGCGGTTCAAAAATTTACTTTTTAATAAAAATAGACATACCTTCTTTTTTTCTTTTTCCTCATCTAAACTGTATTATAGAAATAGTTCTTTTTTTCCTTTCCAAAATTGATTTATAGTCATTTTTCCCTCTCTTTTCTAAATTATATTAAGGTTTTCGAATATGTTTTTTTGTGGATGATTTTGGGCGCACCTGTTGTTCCTAGCCCCTGTCATATCAGATTATACTTCTCATAATTTTTTTTTATTTCTTCTTCATATTTTACATTTATAAATTTTATATATTTATTTTCATTATATATTTTATTTTTAATGTATCTATATTTATTTATTATGTTTATTAATATAGAAGTATCTTCCGTCCAAAACGGTTGTTTGCATTGTGTTGTATTTATATTGAAATTATTATATTGTGTTTTTATTATACTATTAATGCCCAGTTGTAAGTATTGTATTTGTATTGAAATTTTTCTTCTTGCCGACTCGTGTCACGCTTTGCACTCTTTGCCTAAGCTGAGTCGGCGTGGGAAAGAAAGAAAAAAAACATTTACCAGATTAATTTATGATTTCTACCACGTGGAATAACTCCGCTTCAGCCTCTTTATTTGTGCACCCCTTATATTTTAGATTTAACCACGCGCATCCAAAGTTCAAAAGTTAGAACGACTTCATCGTGTTGAAGTCTGTTTCGAGTTTAGAATGTACTGTTTATAAATATTTTCCATTTTCATCTATTCTAGGGATTATGAATCAATTAAAATAATTCCTGTAAACTTTAACAACAGTTCGAATGAGATATAATATCAGCATATCTGCTGTTGATAACGTTATTATTCATACTAAAAATATAATGTGAAGCAAATCTGATGTAATATTTATTCTAAAACTAGTTTATTTGTACAGAAATCTTTTCCAATTTACTGAATTTAACGAAAACTGCCAACTGGTAGAATTCTATTTGCATAAAGTAACCCAAAAAACAATAAATAATTGAAACCGATTCGCAATAATCCAATCTACATAACAAGCAAAATATTTAATCCATGTTTAGAAAATTTTTCTGAACAAGTCCACCAAAAAAATGACGGGAGGCTGTCTTTTCCAAATAGCCTCTGATGTTAAAGTTAATTGTCTGGCTACTTTACTCGCGTGACTCTTTGTTTCTCGAAGTTTCTCAGTTTCTCTTTTTTACTCGCGATTCTCTTTTCTTTCTCGAAGCTTCTAGGATTCTCTATGTTACTCGCGATTCTCTTGTTTCTCGAAGTTACTCGTGATTCTTTTTTGTTCTTTCGTTTCTCTGAAATATTAATGTATGGAAAATTGGCGAAATAAAATGAAACTAAGGTTACAATGAAAATTGTTTTATTTCTTAATAAAATATATTATGTCAATTCTTTTGTTTTGAATTCTTCAATGGTGCGTGGATATATTACAATTCTGTGTAGGATCGGTCGATTATATGAAAAGTAACGCACATAATTTAATAATTTTTGTAACTTCTTTTGTTACCCTTTATCTCTAAAATAAGACACTAGTTATGTTTTTAACATATGTAGTTACCGAGATATAGAAGATCTCCTATACAACTTTTTTCGTGGCGTTTTGGCGAAAAAATTCCAAAAAATCAAATTCCTTCCTGAGATCCCAATGGGAGGAACGTAGTCCTACGTTAAAAAGCCAAAAATTTAATTTCAGCCTCAGAATAAATCGCAAGTAACACAGATGGCAAGAACATATTTATAAATTTTAATAAAAACCTTTGTCACGTGAATCAGTTTCATGAATTTGTTTTGTGTTTTTCCGAGTAAAGTATTATTAATCTCTAAGTATTTTTATCCTTCTTATACAGAGCAGAATTATTTAATATATTGGAAGGATTCAAAACCAGACAATATTGAACTGTCAATGCATATAGTTAAAAGTCCACCTTATTCTCCTGCATCGTTCGACCTTTTGAAGGAATCTGCTATAATATTTTGTATCTTCCTTTTCTATTTAAAAGAAGTCTGAGTTTTTCTACGAACGAATGCTATGCTTTGTGAAATAAAATTGATTACATATTTGTTTCAGTATCACAGACATGTATTCTTAAAATACAGAGTATCTCAAAACTTTACTTCCAACACTTTCGAAACAGCTTTAAAAACAACACGATATTTTAAGTTATCAGACTTATTAATACATTCTTTACAGTTATAATAACTGAACGAGCGAAGTGGGGTCCTAATGCAACTCGATCATTAGGACTTCGTATGTTTGTCTTTAAATTTGTTTGTTTCGCAGTAACGGACAAACACGTTGTTCGATTTTCTTCGAATATTCATTGAAGCCATTAAAAATAGACTTATATATATATATAAAAGGATTTTTATTTTTTATTTTCATTTCAGGGTGGTGGCTGTTTTAATGATTTCACTGTTAAGCGAGTGAAGAGCGAGTTTGGCAACTTTAAAATAATCTGAGTCATTTTCGCAAAGGCGAGACATTTAATTGTAATTTAATTTGTAGTATTGAATTTTAAATTTGATATTAATGATAAAAGCAGACCTTTAATTGCATTTTTGTGAACGCTGATAAAAGCACAGATGAGTGTAAGTGATTCTCATACTGAAAAAAAATGTGATGGTGCGCAAATCTTCTTTTCTTTTTTCGTTTGTTTTCCGGACTCGAGGTCTACTGTTCACAGAACAACTAGTGGTAATAATTAATATTTTCCAGGAGAGACTGAGATCACTGAGCGGAAAAGTACTCAGTTTTTTGCAGTAATTGTTTTAACACCCACCCCGAACAAAACTACCCAGAAGAGTGCAAGGCTTTTTCCATGGGCTGGAGAGGACACAGAAATCTCAAAGTGAATGCAAACTTCACCCAAAAGAGGGGTAGCAAATAATTACATAGATATATTAAATATATTATTGACAACAGTAGGATCAAAATAATTAGACGCTCGGAGGCTTAAAATTTGTTACTTATAAGTAAAACAGATTCTTCGCAACCTCTTCTCAAAAGAACCAATACGAAGACCATAAGATTACGAGAAAAGTTGTTTATCGAAGACCAAAATATCAATCTTGCAAATTTCATGACTTAAAGATGATAAAATTAAAGTGATATTCTCGAATGCATCCTGCATTATCGAAAATCAAGAAAATATAAAAAAAACTCTAATTTGAAGCTATAAATTCAAAATGTTTGTCTAAAAATTTATTTGTTCTATTTTTTCGTTGCCAACTGAATATTACGAGAATTATCTCCCTGTTTAAGATTCAAACATATTGAGATGAATTCTCAGTTTAATAATTTTGTCGTTAGTCGAGGATAGTAATTACGTTAGAAACACAAAATCGATATATATCGATATGAAAGGCCATTTATTATTCGTCTTTTGTACCTGATAACTGAGAGCATTACGCACTTTTAAATTTCATTTGCAATATAATTTATCTCTAACAATGCATTTAAAATTGTTGCATTTACTCTTTTTAATGTTACTTGTTGCATAGGTTGTTTTTAATCTGATTTTTCTTTTGTTTCAAGAAATATTGAATCTTTTATTCAGTACTTCTGTTTGCCTACAAATTCTGCGTGTTATGCACAGGACGGCAAAAGTTATACTTTGATAACTGCTTCGCATCAAGCCTCTGGATTGGTGATAATATTTCTTTAAGGTATGTGACTACCCAAAAATCCTCGTTTTGGTGAAAATTTTCGAATTTTTTTTTTATGTGTTCATTTCATAGCCCATACATTTAGGATTCCAAAACTGCTTCAGTTTTGTTTTTACGATAATTAGAAGCGAAGTTATAGTATAATTAATAAACCGAAAATGGGTTTGTTGATACCGGAAGTGGCCGTTTAAAGAGACGTGAACATGCAAACAATTAGTTTGAACGACTATTTTGTGACTTTTAAGCAATATAAATGCCCAAATCTTTTTTAAAATATAGATCTACGTTTCCTTTATTTGTTTTTCATTAATTTTATTTGCATCTGGCAGCTGTTTTTGTATTCAAGTTTGTGTTACTGAACGGCAATACTATTGTTGTAAAGTGAAGCGAGAAGTAACCGCCACCAGG
>BGPR01000037.1:2517767-2532058 GCA_013235015.1 Araneus ventricosus
ATGAGATTTATGAACTCTATGATTCTATGTTAAATGGTTTTCGAACAACTATTATCGTTTGCAGTTTGTTTACACTGTTATTGTAAAAGCGTTATTCTTGTTTACTGGCTATTTCTCGATATTTTTAGTGTCAACTCTTTTATTTATCTTATTTTTAGTTTAATTTATTTATTAATCACTTCAAAATGCCAAAAGCTAGGTCTAAGAAGTTTAAGAAGCGTAGCTTTCATGGAAACAGGCACAGAAATTCTGTCCCCAAGAATAATGTGTCTACTGCAAGTGCAACAAAATTGAACACTTTGGAAAGTTCTGATGGGCTAGAATATGGCTTTCAGGAGTTAAAAGGAAACAGAATAATTGATATCCAAACTTTACTTGGAGTATTTTCGATTCTTTCTTGTCCAAAATGTTTTGCAACTGGATTGAAACTGACTGAAGATTCTAAAGAAGGACTTTGCTCAAACTTTTCTATAGTTTGCAAATATGGATTTATGGCTGGATTTACATCAACTCCCAAAGAGAATAAAAAGTGTTCTTTAAATACTTTGTTGGTATTTGGCTTGAGATTAATGGGCAGAGGATTTTCTGCTGGGATGAAATTGTTATGTACTTTAAATTTGCCATATGTTTGCAAGAAAACATTCAGAACTCATGAACTCAAACTGTTGGAAGCAGTGAAGTATAGTTGTGAAGAAAATATGAAAGCTGCATCAAAAGAAGTGCAAAATTTAAAAAAAGCACAACTTTTTGTGTTTCTGTTGATCGCACGTGGCAACGGAGAGGCCATATGTCACTAAATGGCTGCGTATCAGTTATTTCCATCGATACTGGGAAAATATTGGATTTGGAAGTTATGACGCAATATTGTAAAATGTGTGAAATGAACATCAAATGCGACCATGAATGTTCCAACTACAAAGGTTCATCTGGAAATATGGAATCTGTTGGAGCTTTCAGAATTTTTGAAAGATCCGTAATGAAACGAGAATTACAATACACTGAATACTACGGAGATGGTGATTCCAAGGCCTTTTTGAAAGTGAAGGATATCTATGGGGAGGACACAGTTACAAAGCTCGAATGTATAGGACATGTACAAAAAAGAGTAGGCTCACGACTTAGGAAATTTTAAAAAAAACCAAAGGACTCGGTGGAAAAGGTAAATTAACCGATAAATTTATCGACAAACTTCAAAATTATTACGGCATTGCTATCCGCAGCAATGTTGGAAGTATCGAAAAGATGCAGTCTGCAGTAATAGCTGCTTTCTTTCACTGCTGTTCTAGCAATCGAAACCTCATGCATGGGCAGTGTCCAGATGGGAAAGACAGTTGGTGTCGATATAAGCGAGCTTTATCCGACAAAAAAAAATATTTGGAAAAATCACCAGGTCTCCCTAATTCTGTCATGAAAGTGATAAAAGCAACTTATCTAGAACTGTGTGACAAAAACTTGCTAAAAAAATGCCTGCATGGTATGACACAGAACAATAATGAAAGTTTCAACAACGTCTTGTGGACTATTTTACAGAAAGAAACATTTGTTCAGCAGAAAACTGTTTTTAGGTTCATATATTGCAGTTTTATTGTTTAATTCAGGATATTTAGGACTGTTACCTTTTTTCAATTACTTAAAAATACCAATTGTTCCACTGACACTAAAAAGATATATGGGAATCGACAAAGAGAGAGTTATGAAATCGAAACGTCAATCGTTACCTTCCACAAAACTCTCCAGAAAAAAACCAAAAGCTAAAAAAAAATCAAAATTAGTTAAAAATGAAGTTAAAGAGGGTTTGACATATAAATATGGTGAATTTTAAGAATGCAAAGTGGGTAGAAAATGTTTTGTGCTGTTTTAAAATCTTTAAATGTGTTTTCTGAGAAACTGTGTTTTTCAGTATTTGACTTTACGCTAAACATCACAACAAAAATTCTTTTTAAGATATTGAATTGAAATTTTGAGAAAATGTTTTAATCAGTTCTATCTGTGTTATGATCTAGAATCTAACCCCTATCTACATATTTATTTATTTTATTGCCTTTTTTGTAAAACGAAACGTTGGTTTTTGTTTTTTTTAATGAGTTTTGGCACAAAATTTGGAATATTTCAAAACTTGTAGAAATTTTGCAAATCTTTTAGTTCATAACACAGATAAGGATGTTATTAATGTACTGTATAAATATTATTGAAATATATTTATAGGAATTTTTAGTAGAAGGTTTGCCGTAATTGTAATTTTTTACTAAAATTTTACTAAAAATTGTCAATATTTCCAAAGTCAAAAATAATTTCATAGAAATTGCATTTAAATTCATAGTTTTATGTTCCATTTTAATTAAAAACATATTTCTTTAATTGAAAATTCAAATATTTAAAAAAAGTGCTCCGAAGGTAGTCACATATACCTTAACTACTTAACTATTTTGTATGTAACGTTGTACATTCGATACTTGCTTGATTTGCCCGTAAGTCTCAAGTGAAACAAACATTTCTACAGCTCTTTGCTGGTTTGCTAGCATTTTTTAGGGAAAAATTAGTGGTAAAATTCAGATTCCATTTTCTTGTGTCTTCATGACCCGAGAAATGTCATTTATCATTATTATTTGTCATTTATCATAGCCTTCATTTATCTTTTTGTTACATATGCGAGCGCACATATCTACATATGCGAAAAGTATGTCGCACTATCTCCCAGCTATATGGAACATATGTGGGGCATCGTATAGTGAGTAATAAGAAGGTGATAACACTTCTTAGAATCCATTCCTTTTATTGTGCAAGATAATATTTATAATCATCTCAATTGGTTGCAAGTATGAAGAGAATTTTTTGAGTAAGTAGTGATGTTTGTTATGCCCATCACACAAAATCAGACCTCTAATAAGAAAGAAAATAAGGGTATGCCAGATTAAAGTTTCTCATAAATAATCTCCGATATTCAATTCTTTATATATGATTGTAAAGCTTATTTACTTATGTAATCCATGTCTACGGCCATAATGCCAGCCTTTTAAATTTCATGATAATATGCTATATTCGATTAGTAATTTTTAATTTTTTATGCATTGGTTTTGGCCTGAAGTGCAGAAAAAAAGAAAAAAATATCGTTTTTCATTATAACGAAAGTATATGACAGTAATCATTTCATAACCATGTTTAAAACATATAAAAAACATGAAGAAAACAACACTTTGTTCAATTTTTATAATAAAGAGAAATTAAAGAACTCCTGATAGGAAATATATAGTGACAAGAGCTGGGAAAATATTCTAACAAAAAACCAGTTGCCCAAAACGCAATGTAGGAAAGATACCACATCGATTTTACGATTAATCGATTTTTCAATTGCTCCTCATCATCCAACTCAGAGGAACTTTTCCACTTCAAGACATATTTAAGAACAGTTTTTTTTAAAGAAATACTCTTGTAAATAATATGATTAAATTATACTTTCGAGTTTTTGAGAGAGAAAAAAGAAGCCTTTTAGAAAAGAATAAAAAATAAAATGAGAAATGGTGGCAAAAAAACCCCTCCTAGTTTGTTCCCTAGAGCTAATATTTCAGAAAGCAGTTTTATACCCTTTTTACCCTTCACAGTTTGTAAAAAGTGTTTAAATGCTAGTTTTGGTCATCGGATAATAGCTCTAGAGCGTTTTCTTTTTCTGTATTCAATTAACTTTCGATGCTGAACCTTCTTTCTATTTAATGAAGTGAAAATTTACTAATAATCAGAAACGTTCCCTCTTTGCTTTAACAATGCTTGGAAAGCATTTCTCTTCATCTCATGAATTAGTTTTTCGTGCTGCCTTTTTCTCTCTGTTTGCGAACCTTTTATTGAATTCTGAGATTTTTTTAAAGCCAAGTTTCTTTGTAGGAGCGTTGTTTGTTTGAATTCCTTTTGTTTGACGACGTGACAGAGGTATGTAAAAAAATACATCGTTTTAAAATAACGCATTTCCCTTTTATATAATTTAATAAAATTCATTTCCTGCTTTAATTAGAGAATAATTAAGGATATTAGAAACAGTAGTATTATAAATGAACATTTTACGCAACATGGAAATGAAGAATTATATCGCTTTTCATGCGCGAAGAAGAAACGCTGCTTTTAAAATTATATTTACGACGCTTATTAGCATTCTTAAGCGATAAAAATTGTTCAAAACCAAAAATAGGACATAAATGGAAGGAAACTGGAAAGGTTTTGATATGTGAAATCTTTAAGCTTTCTATTTGACATAAATAAAAGGAAATTATTCGAATTAAGTATAAAAATTATTTGTTTCCCTTCTGTATGTAGAATTGCATTTCATTTTAAAACTAAAGTTTAATAAGAAATATTTCTCCAAAGAAACAAATAAGTGAATTTCTTAAGAAATTCATTCCTTTTTCTTTACTCATCCTTTGTCCTGTCGACGAATTCATTCGATTGTGGTACTAATTTTGTAATTTGTTGTCTAACAAGTTAAAACATTTTTATTCAATGAATTCAAATTCTGGATTTTAGTTAACTGTTATATAGAGGAAGAGCTCAAATATCAGTATAATGCTTGAACCGTTGGAGCTGAGGTTTCTCTTTTATCACACCTTGTTCAGTGTCAGAATTGAGGTCATATTTCATTATGACCGCAATTCTTTGAAAAATAATCGTTTTGCAAATTTAATCTGCAGACGTCAAACCTGCCGTGGTTGATGCTATTTGAAAAGAAGGCAAAGAAGGCTCATGTATTGTCCTCATCAACTAACCACTGTTCAAAATTACGAGGTCTTCCCTCGTCCTTTCATATCTCAAGTGCAGTTAAAAAGTTGGGCACTCATCTCACCTATTGTTCTTTAAATTGAAGACAATCTTATTCAAAATTATAACTGCATTTTGTATTATTTTAAACCAATAGATACAAAAAAACAGTACAGATAGAAAATTAAATCTTCTCCAAAAGATTATAGTTTTCCCTTTTCATATTAATTTTCTTTTTTCTTAAGTGACCAGAGCGCCGCAGCGACCTACAACTCGGCTTTGGTGTCGGAAGCATCCAGGTTCGAAACCCTATTACATTGAAGTGCCTATATGTGCCTATTACACGTTAAGTCGTACGTAATGTGTCAAACATCCTTCCGCTGGTGTGGTGCTGAACATGGAGATGGGGTTGCCAGCTCAGGCATTGTCCTCATCATCTGACAGCAGTTCAAAATTACCAGGTCCCTCTCAAAATAGCCCTCGCGTCGTTTTAAAACATGAGATTAATATAACTAAACTTATGTGACCAGACACTCGGAGTAATTGAAATGGTCTCAAATTCTACTCGATGTTCTGGTTCGAAAGGGTGTCCTTCATTTGAATTATATATCTCGGATTGTTCGTAAAATAACTTTTATTTATATTTCATATTGAAAAATTATATTTATGTTGTTTTTAAAAAACAGATGCTACAGGAATTTTTTCTTAACTTTTAATACATGTAGAATATGGTCTTCCAAATATGGCCAGCGTGGGTAACCAAACTGCATAGTTTAGTGTCGTCAGATCAGCCTCTCGTTTTCGATGGTGAACAGATCTCGTAGTTTTGAACAGTAGTCAGATGGCGGAGATGAAACCAGATCCTTCCTCACCAAATTTCCAGACGGTAGGAAGTTTAATTTGTCACTGTAGATTAAACTTGTGTCAGGCCAGACAAACTGCCCATCTTCGGGGGACAAAAAACCCATTCGATCCTGAAACCCAGATGTTTCCAGACCAATCCTTAATAGAGAAAACAGAAGAAAAGAATCTTCTGTTGAATCATCGGTCCAGCCCGTAAGAACACAGGTTAATCGACTCACCAAATAAAGAAAATAGAAATATCAATAGAAATATTATAAAAAAGGCGGCTAAGTGAGATTCCTTTGAAAGATGAAGCCAATGTTGCCGTTTCTTTGTGTTATATATTTCTTTATTATTGCTTCGATGATGCAGAGTCTCAATAAAGCTAGTTTTCAGTGAGCCATTCCCCTGCATCAGGAAAGAAATGTTTACTTGCAAATTGCTTTTACCGGTTCAGGGTGATTGATTTTTGTCCGATACAGATATCTTTTTCCGAATGCATTTTATAGTTTATCCCATTTTATAACAGCATTCTTGATTTTTGAAATCTGTTGTGTTAACTCGCATACAAAATAGTAAGATTCTGTCTATTTGTTGCATTAAGCTGTATTTTGAAAGAGTGAATTTTCTTTTAATAAGAAGAAAATGTGTTAGCTTTGCTTTCATTATTTTAATTTATCAATTGATTTAATGGAAATCTGAGAGGTTGCATAATTTCCTGAAAGATATATTTTATTACATAGAGAATATTTCATAAAAATGCCAGATGGCTGAAAGTCAGCTTGTCAGCTTAGGCATGAAACCCGTCACACGGTTTAAAAGGTAAAATATGAAAAATTTCAAAAACAGTAGCAATTCCAATTAGAAATGGGAAATTAATTATTCTATGAAAGCAACAAAATTTGAAGATTTTTTTATACAAAAGTTCCTCTTTGTATCTATATGAGGAAATCCCCAGTGGCAACGATTGAAGAACACTTTCGAATGCTAGCTATACACATTTTTATTTAATTTTACATGTTTCCGGCTTGTAGCAATGGAATTTTGCAATCGAATTTTCACTCATGTGCTAATGTTCTAGAACTTTGCACACTTGTTCACTCAATTCAATTACATTTTGCATTTAAAATATCTAAAAGTGAAATTTTCGAATGCCAGTTGTTTCATTATAAATTTTTATTTAATTTTTCGTGTTTCATACTTGTAAAAATGAAATTTTGTCATCGGTGTTTCAGTCACATCCTTATATTTTAGAATTTTGAAATTTTGTATACTTGCGTGCATTTTTGAGAAAACTTTAATATCAATGTCACCTAGTGCATAAGATAATTAATTATAAATTGAAAACTGAAAGGCAGAATATAATTAACTATTGTTTTGAGTATAATGATAAAATCTTTTTATGAAAAGGTTTCTCTTACATTACTTTATATAAATGTTATTCAAATCAACTCTCGATTTGGAAGGATCATCGATTTAGTAACAATTGTATTATATTTCACATTGCTTTTCAGATGTGAATTTATCATCTCTTTATGCCTTAGTGAATTTCACTTCAATGTATTTTTAATGCTATGTATTCTGCGAAAGGAATATGAATGAAAACCAGACTCATAAGAATCATTATCAAGGCATGGAATGCCAATACTTATTGGGTCAAAGATCAACCGCTGCCACATTTTAAAGATGAGCTCCTACTGTGTTATGATTGTGTCGTCTAAATATTATTTCAAGAATATACACATAACTAAACAAATTTATTGATAAAAAATCATATGAGGAGATTTTTTTTGCCAAAATTTATAAAACACAAACATAATTTTCCAAAGAATGCACATCTCTTTACTTACTTTTTTGTGGATGGTTTTTAAATGACGCAATAATTTCGTAGACTCAAGCATGAAAAGAATTCGATATGGCCCTCAAATTTAGCTCTCAAGCACCTGTCTGTAGTAACTCTAATAGTAGTTGATAAAAAAAATTAATATGACATATCTATCTTTAAACACGCATAGAAACTACACTCTTTATTGATTTTACTAAACCAAAATGTTTATGATTTTTCTTACTTAATCATACAGGCAATCAAACATTAGGGTGGGTAGAAAAAATCAATTTATCGAATAGGTATACACTGTAAAAATTTTTTTCGCAAAATTACGGGCAGTGACCGGCAGCCCAGGGTCCGTCCATTGCCCGTTAAAATACATTTTGCCCGTAAAAAATTCTGACCGTGATTTTATAAATGTGGCCGTAAACCTATGGCCGTAATTTCCTGGCCACTGACTGTAAATTTAGAAGTTGACCATATAAAAGTTCCCGTTAATTCCTGGTCAGTGCCCGTAATTTTGGAAGCTCTCCGTATAAAACTGCCCGTGATATCCTGGCCACTGACCGTAAATTTGGAAGTTGGCCGTACAAAAGTTCCCGTTACTTCCCGGTCAGTGACCGTAATTTTGGAAGCTCACCGTATAAAAGTGCCCGTGATTTCATGGTCGCTGCCCACAATTTTGGAAGCTTAACCGTATAAAAGTGGCTGCCTTTTTCTGGCAACTGCTTACAATTTTGTAAGCTGTCTGTATAAAAGTATTCGTTACTTTGCGAATAGCTCCTTTTAAATCTGGAAGTTTTCCGAATAAAATTATGTTCCGGATAATGCTCACAATTTTTAAAAGTTGACCTAATAGAAGTAGCTCTAACTTCTGACTATGACCTAGAATTTTGGTTCATGACCACAAATTTGAATGCTGACCACCTAAAACTGCCCCTCAATTTCTGACCATGAATCCAAATTTTGAAATTCGCTCGTACAAAAATGCTCATTAATTTGGAAGTTAGCACCCTCAAAAAAAGTGGAAATTGGTTCCTGACCTCTGCTCATATGTTAGGAGCCGATTGTATTAAGAAGAGCCCATTATGGAGGTACTGTAGAGGTTTCTTCAAAACCAGTATACATATAATCAGAAATAAATTAATTATACTCGAAAGACAGAAGCCAAAATCAAAATATCTTAAAAACTTGAATAAATTTTATGAAATATTTAGTACATCATTTCAATATGTGTAATAATGTAGAGGTATTAGAAAATACTAAACTTTTAGTATACAGTTAGTTACTTTATAAGTCATAAAGAAAATTTTAGACCAAAGACAATGTATAACTGTGCAATAGGCATTAAGTTAATGACCAACTACTTCTTTTCCCCAAGGCTAAACTGCTTTTTGTACCACTAGCCAAAGAAACAAAATTGGACTTTAAATTGTGTTTTTCTTTTCGGTTAAATATACTTTTCCATTAATGGAAAGCACAGCATGTTAAATTTAACACAGTTAACCTCAACAAGTTCTCACTGTTCAACCCACATGTTTAAAAACTCTCAGGTACGCACAATTGTATAGCACAGTTGATATATGAATTCTTAAATCTTATTCACACTGCAATGTAATAGAATAAAGAGGTATGATGCCCCACTCTTTCTCCAGTATTTAATGAATTACAAACATAAACAGTGAACAGATATACGAATTATAATTGTATACGCCAGATAGATGAAACATTAAATTATGAAATATAATCTTAAATCACTTAGTGAAATTATGTTCAAATAATAGGTAAAGCAATTCAATTGAATAAAAAACAATTTATTAAAAATATGACTTACAAAAACATATATACAGACATTTATACACATAGACAACGAGTTGTAAAAATATACATACTAGCAGAACGCGCATGGCGTTGCCTGTGGAATCAGCACTTCAACAAAATGAAAAAAAACCCCACAATGATATGAAAAAGTTTTGAAAACAAAAGATACACATTGATTTTCCCACTTATTTTTTTTTTCGTGACAATTAGAAAAGTTAATCCAAGCAATATTAAAAAATTGCAACGTGAAAATCATTATTATACTGAAAGCAAAGTATGTGAGAAGAATAAATACCCGGAAACGTCTTGCGGGAGAAAACTAGCTAGAGAAAAATAACTTTCAACTGCCCAGGGAAAAAAAAAAACGGGAAATGATATTTTAACCATTCTTGTTTTAAATCCGACAGAACCATTCTAGTCATAAGCTGAAAAAAAATAATAGTGTTATTAGAACGTTGGATGCAACTAATTTAAAAACAAAACATTTAGATGGCAAAACAGACTATTTTTTAAAAATTTCTCGAAATGGAGGAAAATTCTGTAAAATGACAAAAACCAAGTATGCATGGCATCATTCAATGGTATCGTGGGTTCCAGAGGTACTTTCTCTACGAAGACGGTGCAAACAAGATCCAGCTGATAAGGATTTCCTGAAAGGATAAAATAAAAAAAATGAGACATAATTGAAGAGCCGAGTGGATGAACATGTTAGAATTTTGTTAACTTAAAAAATCAAAAACATCAGATTTAAATAAAAAAAATCACAAACCATGATTACAATACAATAACAATTCAATAAGTTAGGTACAATTAACAGAATCAAGAGACTTAATATTTTCATTACATATTATAATTTCATTCATGGCACACTTTTTTTTCTTATTTTTGGAAGCTTTGGATCCTTTATCGTGATTCATCCTTAGAAAACACCTGTTAACTACAAATTGGACAAAGAAAAATTCTTCAGTGATTTTGCTATTTTCAAAGTTTAACAAGCTTAATTTAAGTTCATTGAAAAAGAAATGTTAGTAGAATTGAACACTATAGCACCCAACCCTTTTATATATATATATATATATATATATATATACTGCTGTTTCAAAGGCACCAAATACTTTTCTTTTAGACACAGGATACTAGTGTATATTGAAAAAAAAATTGTTTTTAGAAAAAGACATAGGTTATATGGTAATGATGTCAAAAAGTAAATTTACTATTGGCTATCTGTTTAATGTAAAGCTATGATTGGTACAAACATGTTTAAAAAAATTCCAAAAACATACAAACTGACAAGAATTATTAAGCCTTTTACCTACCCACAAAAGTTAATTTTTTTCTCACCTCATGTAAAAGGCTATTTTAATAATAAAATATATATATTAGAATACAATGTAACATTTAAACATAAAAAAATGAATTACTTTGAAATTTATAGCTTTAATACATTTAAAACAAATTTAGTTAATGTTATAATTTTTTTTGTTATAAATACACATACCTAATTGCTTCCAGGCATCAATTAGTTTTCTTGGTTGGATCGGTCGAAGAATTGCTGTTGATACGATTCTTGGAGATATTTATCTCATTCTGCTGCAACTCCAATGTCTTCTATGCTTTCCATGCTGAAAAGTCATAGAAAACTGTTTTTAGAACAACAAATTACTCTGCATCTTAAAACAAATCACTAAATGATAAGCTGACTAATATTTTAATATTGCATAAGATTTTCCCCCAACATCCCATCAACCGACTGAGCTGAAATTTTGCATGCACGTGTACATCCGAAGATAATGCAATAGCTGACAGGAGCTTCTCAAAAATATAAAGTAAACATATATTTGAGCTCATTTCGGTTAGCTGAGCATGTAGATGTGTGCTGATCTGGAGCTGTTTGTTTAGTACATTATAAAAATGGTTAACTTGGAGTTTAGGGTGCATACTCACTACGTTTCCTGTAAGCTCGCCAAGAGAAGAGTGTGCCAGAACATTTATTTTGGATGCAAGTTGAAAATTTTTTCGGCGTTGTTTGAGCATGCGCCGACAGTGATTTGTTTACAGGTCTACGGCGCATGCCCTTAATTTCACCTCATTTCCATTGGTCGGCGTACGAATTTGAATAATACTTCATTTGGAATTCTTGATCATTTACCAAACGATATTTTTCAATAACCGTTTGCTCCTCTTCTGAAGATTTTCGTTCATTCAATTTATTGATTCTCTTTTTCTGTGTTGCTAGTTATGGCTTCCAAATATCTAATCAGGAGTGCTTTTTCTGGAAACAATAGTTCCCTTGCTACGTTTCATAGTCTTCAGATATCGTGCTTTTCCCGTGTGTTTCGTTTCTCAATGAAAAAGCGAAGCTACGAGGGGCCCACTTTTCTGAAAGTGAAGCCGCTGATGTTTTTTTTAAATTAAAAAAATTTGCCCAGTGCACACTTGCAATGCCGAAGGCATTGCATGCTCAATGTCTCGTTTTGAGATGCCATAAGCATCGAATACACAGGAGATCTAAAAAAACTCACTGTGCATCCTAAACAGCGTTTGGCAACGAACAAATTTGTTCCAAAGAAAATTGGCGAGAAAACAGTACGCACCCTAAACTCCAGGATTACCTTGGGCTGCTTGGATGGCCAGTTATTTTATTTTTATTTGCCTTTATTTCATTGGGTTTATTTCTGGACTCATTTCCCAAATAAGAAAATTTCAAAATTATAAAATTTAATTTTTTTGTAAGATAACCATTTTTTTTTCTTTAATAAAATATTTCACAAATAATGGCAAATCATATGAAACGATTCCTTCAGAAAGGTCGTGGCCAAGGCAAGGTGGCAATCCAGGCTCACAAACATGAAAATATGCCAACTCATTGAATAGTAATGGAAACTTAATTCCTTCAAATGACTCATTACCTACAATGTTGACACAACTCCAGTCATATCTTTCTTTTGTTCGTGTCTGACCAACTGAAAATGGTTTATTACGAAATTCATGTTTTTTTATTAGACAGTAACAGCTGTAGGCCATTATAGTCTCTATAACCATCCAGGCCCAATTTTAGTAACAAATAGTTGCCACTGGGAACCCCATACATACATACACATATATATTTGCATATACACACACATAGGGTAGATGCTCCAGTTTTGGCCTCGTTGGATATGTTTTTCCAATAATTAACCAGTAATTTCAAATTAACTAATAAGAAGCAATCCAATACTTTAAACAATCCTTATTTGACTATTTTCAATCTGATTGGTTCATTTTTCTCAAACATGCGACTTCTAAAAAAATTAAATGCATGATCATGTATTGTATACTCACAACTGTTACGGTTTTTGTTAAGGAACAAATATTTGAAGTTTTTCATCATCAAGCTCTCAGAATTAAATGATTAATCTAAAACTTATTACCCTTGCGGTTTATGAGATAAACTTTCTTTTTATTCCGGTTTCATATCAAAATTAATTATTTTTAAGATTAAATGGGTGGTGGCCAAAAGTGGAACACTACATATTCCAGTTTTGGCCACATAACTTCATTATTGCGTTTTGAGCCATTACATAAATTTAAGAATATCTGGATGAAATAAAATCAACTAATTTAGTTTTGTTTTTAAAATAAAAGCAACTTAATTTTATTTCTGAAATAAAAGTAACTGATTAAGTTTTGTTTTCATTTTACATAGTCATGGTTTCAATTAAAAATAAGGCAAGTAGCATTTCCATAAAAAAAATTTGCTACTCGTCATCTAAAGTTGGTAATGCAGTTACGGCCGTTCAAAATGGAATGTCAAAAACATCGCCATTTTGAACATTTACCTCACATTTATGTTAGAAAATTTTAACTTGAGGAATCCGACTCGAGTGATAAGGAATATTCTTTTATAGGCATGGATTGCTCTAATTTTAAAAATGATTCTGCTGAATTTGATTAATGTTGCAATTAAAAATTATAAAAATACATATTTGTGGATATTATTAGAGAGAATAATAATGAAAATTCTTGATTTTTAAAAAAATCTATGCTTTTGCAATGTAAGTTTGTTCCTCTCCCCATTTTTTGTTTCATATTTTATCAAAAAAAATTATGCGAGTATATATAGTTTAAAATTATAGTTTGTATTTTATCAACCAAATTAAATTGTTTTCTGCATTCCTGTTTCTTTTTTTAAAACTGAAATCTGCAGCTAAAATCAGTTTAGGTAAATTTTATTACATATCTTTATAAATTCATCAAAAAAATCACATTTAAAATAACAGAAAATAATGTACTAAAATAAATATTTCATAATGATTTATTTTTACTTAAAATTCATTAAAATGTATCTTAAAAATATAATATTAATGTGGCCAAAACTGATGCAAATTGGGTTAATTTATTTAAAAATTCATAACTCTAAATCTAAAATATTCTTCAGAAAATTTTTATAACTAGCAGAAAGCCAATAAAATTTGCTAAAGAATAGTATAAGTATGATTTAACATGCTTTAAACAGTCATCCACTGTGAAATTTCTATTTCAAATTTTCTCTTTTTTTAAGGTGGCCAAAACTGGAGCATCTACCTTATATATTTTCATATACATACTCAGATACACACACAGATATATAGAATGTATGTATGCATAAATAAAATTTAATGTGTGAATAGAAAGTGCGATTGTTCTATAGCAATTGATCTATTTCACCTGATGAATTATTAAAAACAGTTTTACAGTGCTTTCAACATATTTGAGAAATATCTCCTGAAAAATAGATTAACTACTGCTGCAGGTACATAAAGAGCACACAAAACTCAAAACAGAAATTAATTTTTTTTATTACTATAGATCAATCAATCACACTTTCATAATGTTGAATCACAATCTGCATAAAATATGATCATTCAAACTATGAGGGTTGATTAGTCCAAGGTAAAAATCATCGAGTGTTTCAAAATTTTATAATTTGTACGTACAACAATGCATTCAAATACCGAGAATACTGAATTATTGAATATACTACTGAATATACAGAATATAGTGAGAATACTGAATTATTGAATATAGTGAGAATACTGAA
>BGPR01000037.1:2532068-2566566 GCA_013235015.1 Araneus ventricosus
TGAGAATACTGAATTATTGAATATACTACTGAAATATTGAATTACTATAGAATGCTAATAATCGAAATTATTGTAAAGAAAGAATATAACAGGGTTTCAGAATATAATTTGTAAACTTTTGCTACGGAAATTTGCAAATTTGTCTCAAAATATTTTAACAAATATAACATTAGCGAGAAATTAACACATATGTTAAGCAATTATCTATTGCTGAACAAATTATTTCTCTCCTGTTAAGTAATATTTCAATTTCTGCATCTTAATATAAATAACAGAAATCTAACATCTAATGGTAAACACTAAACAGTCCACTGCACGTTACGTTTGAAATAACGAAGTACTAAAAATAAAACAACAAACTAAAGAAACAACAAAAAGCTAAAGAATAATGGGGGTACTTATTCTTACCTTCTAATTAATAAATACTTGATCCAAAATTTCCTTGAGAAAGTCAGGGTTCTCGCTTCGATTGTCCAAAAATATACGGCATGGCGTCCATTTCTAAATCCTTTCTCTGTGTCTTCTAAATCTTTCCCGCTCAACTGTGGGTACGTCATCCTGATTGACCAATGAAAAGCGTCCGTGATAAAAGAATGGGATCTGACCCTAAAAGTGGGAAATATCCTACAACAATATACGGGTTATGCCCGTAAAAAGGGAAAAGTGGCTGGTGACCGTAAAAATTACGGACAGTGGCCCTGAAATTACGGAAATTTTTGAGAGTGTAGAATAGGGCGCAAAAGTTGTGTATTACCATGCTAATCAACGGAAAAAAAATTTTAAAAATTATACTTTTAATCCTAAAATCAAGCAAAAAGCCTGAAGTTTGGGAAAATAAAAAAAGCAGCAATATTTACAAAATCGTCGAAAAAGTCGACTTTTCTAGTATCGAATTCTAATAGGGCGCAAACTTTGGGTATTACCATGCTAATCAAAGGAAAAATATAGAAAAAAATTATACTTTTAATCTTCAGTTCGCGAAAAGAACCTAAAGTTTGGAAGAAATGACAAAAAACAATATTTAACCCTGCGCTAAAATTTTACAGACTACAGATTTTTGTTTCTAATAGCGTCTAAATACTTCATTTTAGTTGTCTTATGACAGAAAAATTATATTTAAAAACCATGCACTACATTTTAAATTCGCGCAAAAGGCCTCTAATTTTAGAGTTTGGGTGAAAAATGGAGGTTTTTACAGTTTAAAATGAATTCTTTGTGGTATTTTAAGTTATAAAATGCAATCTTTATATATTTAGGACCGTATATGACGAATGGATATCTTTTAACGGCAAACCAGACAGGATTATATGTCTTCATAATGTGGTTAAACAAGCATTTTGAGTTCTCTTGTAGGCCTTGTTTGGGAAATGAACAAACTTAAGACTCGGATTGCACATGTCAGTCATCGGGAGTTACTGAGAGGTTCAGGATCCCTTACGGTCAGTTCTGATGCGCATTGTCCCGTTTTGATTGCTCTGATAATATCCAGAAGGTACTGCCGACCATATCTAAGATCAGTTTTATTTATATTGATTTCATCTAACTCACACACACACACACACACACACACACACACACACACACACAACTGCTTCGAAATTTATAATGGGCAATATCTCACAATTAGTCAGTTGTTTGTCTATTTTCTCAGAAAGTGACATCGGTCACTTCACACCAGCAAGTGGAACCGGTAGTGATATAGCCAAGTGCATTCTTAAATACCTGGAAGATAATGATGTTGACATAAATATGAATGGAATCAATTGGTTTTAAAGGCACAGAAATAAACACAGTATGGAAAAATGGTGTTATCCGTAACATAGGGCTTAAAATTCAGCGCCCGTTGCAGTGGTTCATATGCTTACTTCACTTCAACGAGACATTTAAATGAATATTTGGACGAAGAGACGACGGGACCAGTGTCAAACAACTGACTAACTGTGAGAAATTACCCATTATTAATTTTGAAGCAATCGATTTTATCACAATCAATATAAATAAAACTGACCTTAGTAAAGATCAACAGTACCCTATGAATATTATCAGAGCAATCAAGGCAGGACAATGTTCTTTAGAACTGGCCGTAAGTGATGCTGGACCTCTCAATCACTCCCGATGGCTGCCCTGTGAAACCGGGTCTTAAGCTTGTTCATTTCCCAAACAAGCCCTACAAGAGAACTCAAACTGCTTGTTAACTACATTATGAAGACATATGATCCTGTCTGGTTTGCCGTTAAAAGATATCCGTTCGTCAAATACGGTCCTAAACATAGAACGATTTCATTTTATATTTTAAAATACCACAAAGAATTTATTTCTTAAACTGTAAAAACCTCCATTTTTCACCCAAACTCTAAAATTAGAGGCCTTTTGCGCGAACTCAAAATGTGGTCCATTGATTTTAAATATAATTTTTCTGTCATCAGACAACTAAAGTGAAGTATTTAGACGCTATTAGAAACACAAATCTGTAGCCTGTAAAATTTTAGCACAGAGTTAAATATTGTTTTTTGTCATTTTCCCCAAATTTTAGGCTCTTTGCGCGATTTTAAGATTAAATTATAATTTTTTAAATATTTTTCCGTTGATTAACATGGTAATACACAACATTTGAGCCCTATTTGAATTCGATACTCGAAAACTGATTTTTTTCGAACAGTCCTACCAAACATTGATGTTATCTGTAATTTAAATACATAAATATTTTCTTTCTTATTAGAAACGAAAACTGCAATGCAGCAGAAAAACTTAAATCTTCTACATGAATTAACAACGAGCATTCTAGCGATAAAATGGATTAAGCATTTTTCTGGAGATGCTTCGAGATCTGGACGTATTTCTCATTGCTTTTTAAAACTTTAAAAGAAATATTCATTGCATTTTCCAGAAAAGCACTGAAAGCAATGAAGAGCAATCCAAGTCTTCCTAAAACCGTTAAATTCCTCGCTTGTGAACCCTCTTTTTCTGTAAACGAAATTTGTCTCTTTATTCCCAAAATTCTCTCAGAACAACAACATTTCCAATTCAATTCGTATTATCTTGATCCGTTACATTCTCTTTAGCAATGAGAGTCCAACCATTCCGTTCAGGAAAAACCGGACAAGCTCCCAATAACAGGCTTCTCAATCTTCAACAATGTCTATTAACCCTTAACTGGGGAGGAGAATATTTTGGACTTGACAGGGGAGATGCGGTCTACGAGACCGCAATTTTATAAATTCAAAAAAACATTTCTAATAAAAATGCTGGTATAAAGTTCTGCCTATATATTCTGTTCGTATTTATGTTAATATAAAAATATTTTTTTAATTTTTCAAAATATATTATCACCAGAAAAGTTGACTGCTTTGAAAAATATATTTTTTTCTCGGAGTACATCATATAACTAATATTATTATAACAAAAAAACATATTTTTAACTAGCCGCCTACGGCGACCAGCTGGTCCGCCATTCTTACAATAGTAATACTATATTTAAGCGATTAATAACTGACCTAAATTAACTTCATATCTATTAAGTATTAAAATTCAAAAAAGCCATATAATTCTCAGTTCAAAACAAAATATACATGTTAGGATAATTATTACTCTCTGTATAAAAAAAATTTGCACAGCCATGCATTAAATAAATTAAGCACCTATAAAACATGCGTACATCTAATTAATCATTATTTCTGGGGAAAAAACATGAAAAGTAAACTGTTACATGGGATTTCTTATCAGTCATAACAGTAGCTTTCACGACGTTTGTACCAAGGTGTGTAATTTTTAACCGTGTGCCATTGCGCAGTCTCTGTATATCGCGGTTACGTATTAGTAGTACTGGCACACCGACTATCATTCTAGGCTTGTCGGAAGGTGCCCCTGACAATTCTAAGATCTTGAAGAGCTCTACAGAATATTATGCTCCTTGTTAATGCCCATTACCGTATCTACAGAAGGATATTCTGTAATATCTCGCTGTGAAAATTAAATAAAACATCTAGAGAATAATTCACTAACGTCATTGGATCACTATGTAAACGTATTAAAAGCTGTAAATGCTACCACAACAGGAAACCGGAAGTGTAAAGTCTCCTTTGTTGTTTATGGTCAAAGAAAGCAATATTTCCTTATATTAATTTTAACACTGGCAAAAGCCCGCGCGCGAAAAAGTAATTTGGCTTGAATTTATTTCTAAAAGAATAAAACGTATTGTTAGAAATTACGTTAAAAAATACTTTTAAACCTTTATAGCAATCGGAGAAAAAAGGATTGTTCAATGTTTTAGATTTTGTAAAAAAAAAAGTTAAGTTTAAGGCGATCTCTTCAGTTTCGACTCAGTCAGTGAAATCTTAATCTATTAAGAACCGTTCTTTGCCTTACTATAAGAATCATGCAAAATGTTAATTGAATTGTTCTCCATTTTTAGATGAAGACTTATCACCAGTCTACGCCATTTTGATTGTAGGAATTGTATTGTCCCACTGTAAAGCATTCAAAGGAACGATATCACAGAAGTGGAGGCCAACAAAACAAGACGCAATAGATGGACTTCTACTAGTGCTAAAGTCTGCTGCCGACTTGAATACAATTGATTTAAAGCAAACAGTCTTCGAAGCACGGTATATCTATGCAACCCACTCCTATGCTCGTTCTTGAGGGCATCCCAGTAAGATGCTCTTCATATGTCTACATAAACGACATATATTATGCATGCGAATCGCCCATTATGGCTTTGTATTTGTGCTTTAAGACTTTCCACGTGCTAAATGCTACCTATCCCCTACATGCCAAAATTCCGTGGCATTTTTTTCAAATATTTGTGTACAAAATCAAAACCAAATATGACGAGCATTTCGCATCAGCCAAAAATTTAGCTGTAGCAATAAAAATAAATTAAATGTTTTTACATTATATGTTTTTGTTTAGCAAAATATTTTTTAAGTCCAAACTTTGTATATTCAGATTTATGTAGATTAAAAATTAAAAATTTCTACATTAATAAACACTTATACGATATGAAAAATTATTTTTCTTAAGAAATTTCAAATATATTTTTTGTCATTAAAATTAAAACATGCCTAAGTGCTTCAAATGTTTTCTTCATTTCAATGATTTGAAATGTTTTAGAATGCATATACGCAACCATGGAATAGAAACATCTAATGTTGTATATTGTGTCGAAGATAGCGGCACCAGCAAAAAGTTTAGCAACCTTAGTTCTTCTATACGACATTTTAATACTTATCATGTAACATTAAACACATAAATACCTTCATCTGAGCTTAACAATCCGCTTTGCAGTTTAGATGAAACAAAGAAGAAAATGTTTTGACAGGTTTTGAGAAGAATAAACATTTTGAGGGTACTTGTTTAGACACATGCAAGACAGATATAGAAAACCTTAGAGAAGCTTTTATTGTATTCATTTCAAAATTGTACAAACCCCCCAAAATACCCAGGAAAGAAGTACAAGGGATAGTAGAAAATCTATTTCTAGTTCAAATGATTTATTCAACTCTAAATCCACTTATCGCTCAATTAAAAGAAAACCTCCAAAATATTGAATGCATTTCTGAACTAAGTACTATTATTTCCTACCTTCAGCATCCTTTTCAAGGTTTGCATTCTGAATATTCTAGAATAAAAACTTTTGAATCTGAAGGCACATTTATTGCAACTGAAACTTGTGTAATTGGCGAACATCGAGTTTCTTCCAGGTCTTCAACTAAATGTATAAGACCTAATGAACTGATTGCTCAATTTATTCCACTTCGGTTTTTTTTGGATCAACCTAATGTTTTACACAAAATATTTGACTTTCATGCATATCTCCAAAGGAATTCCAATGATTTACTTAACTTAATGAGTGACAAATCTTGGGAAAAACACAGTAATATATCTGGTAAATATATATTTCCTCTCTTCCATTATGTGGTAATGCCTTAGGAAGCCACAGTGGTTTGCATGAAGTTACCGCTCTCTATGTTAGTTTAAATTTCATTCCACCTGAATATTTTTGGAATTTAAATTATATTTTAGTTGTTTATTTATATCATAGTACTGATAGAAAAGTAATCAAATTTTTAAAAAATCAAAAAATTTGTACAGTAGACTAGTCAAAAAATTTAAATTTTTTAACGAGAAAGGCATTTCCATAAATACACCAGAATATCGTGGACAACTGTTTTTTGCTTTGTCTCTTATAATAGGGGACAATTTAAGTGTGCACCAAATCATGGGATTTGTAGAGGGATTTAAGAGTACCTATCCTTGCAGAATGTGCAAAATATAATCAACAGAAATGGTAACATTGTTCGTGAAAATGTTTCATCGAGAAGAAATACTGAAGGATATGAAATAGATTTGTCAATTTAAAATGAAGTTTAACTGGAGTTAAAGAGCCCTGCATTTGGGAATGGAGTATCCAGTTTTCATTGTTGTTAAAATATTGGTGTAGACATAATGTATGATATTTTTGAAGGTTGTCGTATTTATGATTAATCAGTCATTATTAATTTTTTGTTAAGCATAAATACGTTGATTTGAACTTTTTAAACAATAGAATAAAGTTCTTTGATTATGGCTTGATTGATAAATCTTCTTAAGCCACCTTTGCTAAAAATAGAGAAAAGAAATGCCAATTTAAAAATTTCGGCATCCGAGATGATGATTTTTACAAAATATTTAGGCTTTTTAATTGCTGATTTAATTCCTGAAAGTGATCCTGTATGAGAACTATATATCGTATTGCGTAAGATTATTGACATAATTGTGTCTCCTTATGTGTCTCATGAACATTTAAATTCCTTAATTGAAGAGCACCACAAATTGTATCTGAAATGGTCAGTTGAAATAAAAAACTAAAAAATAAACATCACCACATGATCCATTATTGATGGATGTTGAAGCGATTTGGTCCTCTTATTTATTTATGGTTAATGCGGAATGAGGGAAAGTATCGCATTGGTAAATCGATTTCAACTTCCATCAGCAGCCGAGAAAAATTAACATATTCTGTAGCTACTAGGATGCAGCTAGCTACTCATTCATTGTTGAAATCCAACCTTTTCTAAATGAAAAGTTTGAAAGTGACACCCCTGTTCGAATTTCTTTTACAGATTGCGATTTGTTTGGATTCAACTTAAAAACTATCTTGCCACAAGACTTATTAGAAAATGAACGCGTGAGTTGGATAAACTATAACGGGTTTGTGTATAGGGAAAATATGGTTTTAGTTTTGGATACGAAAGATTTTCTTCCTATTTTCTGTTTAATTAAAAGTATCATTATATACCAAAACCATTATTGCTTTTCTCTGTTGTCCATTAAAAACTTATTATTTTAATGAACACTATTATGGTTACTTGGATATGTTGACCTCTGATTCACTCGTTTTTGCGAAATTAACTAATTTGCCGCATTTATTTCCTACTGTTATAAACACAGTATCTACAGGTGAACAATATATTACTTATAGGTATGGTCTTTAATGTATATTTTTTATTTGGAAAATACTGAGACTATTTTTCGTGCTACCATAAGTCTTAATATTATGAATCTGCCTAACATTTATATCGAAAATCAAATTCTTCTCTAATTACTAATAAGTTTAAATTCTCTATTTCTCTATTTGTAGAATCCTTTTAAAGGATTATACCGAAACTGGTTATATGATCAAGAAAATGAAAGTTGTGTAGATTGTATAATTATTTTTTGATTACCCATTAAAAATAATTTGATTTTAAAACTAAGGCTAAAAACATCATTTAAGACTTTAAATTTGTTATAAAAATCGGGGCTCAATAGCTTTTGTTTTAAATTTAAGAACATAATTGTTTTGGTTGTAGGAGACAGAAGAGTGGTAATAAATCATATTTCAGATTTATGGTTTAAGAACTTCACAATTTGTTCAAAGGGACTCAACACAACGTGACCAATTTTTCTATCCTAATACTAACTGTATAGAAACATTGCGAATTTCTGACTCAAATAACTCGGAAGGTTGTGAACTCATTTTGATGCAGTTTTCTGCATTCGATGAATCAAAATAAAATTTTGTGATTCGCGGGATTAATATTTTGCAAACATTTTTCAAATGTATTTGCTTAAATATTTGTAAAACGTTTGAAAATTCTTTGACAAAAAATCACTCTCACATATCACAAGATTTTATTTTTCTTCATGGAATGTAGAAAATGGCATCAAAATCGGTTTCTAACTTTTTGAGTTGTTTGTGTCAGAAATTCGCACTTTTCCTGTATAGTTAGCATTAGGTAGATATATTAGTCAAGTTCTATTGATTTTCCTGAAAACAATCATTATATTGCTAAACCTATAGCAAAAACTCTTCTCAACTTTCCTCTTTCAATCATATTTTTAAAAAAGAAATGTTTTGTGATAAAGCTTTCTTTGTTTAAGCTAATTTTGTTTACTATTACCTAAGTGACTAATATTCCCAATTTTGTAAAAACGTTCATAGCCACTTGAAAAGAGGTCAATGAAGAGCATTATTTGTTTTTTAAACTAAGTTCGAATGAAAAATTGTAAGAATTGTCTATTTCATTCAAGGCACTACCATAAAACTATCTCCTTTAAAAATATCGTAATACTTATATGTGTTCTTACTATTTTGAAATAATAGTAAGACAAAAAAATTGTATATTTTTGTATTTTGTTGTATAATTGGGTTTTTTGTAATTTTCATTTTTGTTATGATAGAAAGATACAAATGTATTCAGTAATTATTTTAATATTTTTCATTTCCTGAACATGCAAATGCTGTTGATTTATTGTTGCTATTTCTAAATTTTATAATAATTATACATTAATAATTTTGTACTAAATACTGAACTATTAAATGCTAGTCTTAATAGTTTCTTTTAAATAAATATAGGAAAATGCAATAGTTTCTTTTAGTCAAAAGAGATTGGAATTGTGTAATAACATGTAACATATTGCAATTAATGTTCTAGAAAGATTTACAAGGTGCTCAAGGAAGGCATTACATTGCAAATCCTAGCAAAAATTCATCTCAACTTTCCTCTTTCAATCATATTTTTAAAAAAGGAATATTTTGTGAGGAAAAGTTTTTTAGTTTTGTTTACCATTGCCTGAATGGCTTCCCAATTTAGTTGAAACATGCATAGGCATTTGAAAAGAACTCGAGGAAGAGCATTATTTGTCATTTTAAGCAAAGTTTGAATGAGAAATTGTAAGAATTGTCGATTTCAATCGAACTACTGCCATAAAAATGCCTTGTTTAAAAAATATTGTATATTGATATATATGTTCTGCTTTTTTCCAATCGTAGTGATGTTGAGAATTGAGCAAAATTTTACCGGTTAAAAAGCAAATAATAATAATAATGCGATTGGAATTATAAAAGGACATACCGTATCTCAAATTTTACCAGATAAATTGTAATAGAATCAAGAGTTATTCTGGTAAATTTAGCAAATTAAATGGCCTAAATTACCATCTTATTTGATAGTATTATCTTTTTGTACGGTAATAATACGAAATTCCCTACGAAACAGCGTGGTAAATAAACGATATCTTTGATAATTTTACCATAAACTCACTACTAAACTGCTACAGTAAAAAATACCGTACATTTTGGCATTCCATATGAGCCAGACAATATGGTAAATTTTACCATATTCTGGTAGTTTGACCAGATTTTTTTTTCAGCGTTATATCGAAGAAGCAAGTTTTAGTCCCCCTCCCTTTTTATCCTTATATTTTACATAAATCTTAAATTTTCCTGTTCAAATTATCTGTGTAAACTCACTCTGATGCTGTATTTCTCTTTTATTTGTTTTTTTAAGTGTGATATTACTTGAAAACAGGCCTATTCTGGATATTTGCAAATTTTCATGCTGTTTGTTGATTTTTAACCCTCTCTAAAAATTTTAAATATTTATTGGAATGAAAATAGTCTAAAAAGCTTCACACCTTCTAGGCATTCATTTTCATGTGCCTCTTATATGGGTGCATCACCTATTTAATTAGTAAGGTACTCAATTGCAGGGATTTTTTGCCACATCACTTTGTAACGAAGAAGCAAGTTTCAGGTCCCCCCCCCCTTTTATTCTTATTTCGCATAAATCTTAAATTTTTCTGTTCGAATTGACTATGTAAACTCACTCGGATGCTATTTTTCGCTAGTGCATATGAAGGTGCAGTCTCGCACAATATTCCACTAACAGTTTTTAAATCATCAAAACCCACCGCATCAGATTTATGTAACAACAACATTCGAAGGTAGTATCTTTCGGTATCCCTAACAACTGGCAATTACTTTATGTCTCCCGCGTTGTCTTTTTTCCCCACCTTAAAACATATTATGGAATTATTAAACTATCAAAAACATAATAATATGGAATAACTTCTGTTTTACAGGTCGGAGCATTATATCTGCGGATATCTAAATTTGATTGTTCCATAAAGACCATTTTTGCATTCACAGCTGGGTTACCCTGTATTAGTTGATGCATTTCTAAATCAAAGAAACCACATCACTCTCTTGTTTGATATGATAAGAGCAAAATAAAATATACATGCTAGAATAATTACTACTCTCTGTGTATAAAAAAAGTTTGTAGACGCACGCATAAAAAATAAGCACTTATAAAACATGCATACTTCATTATCATTATCTCTGCGGAATAAAACATGCAACGTGAACTTCAGGAAAATACATTGACTTTCAATTGCTACAATATAACATTAACATGCAACATATGATTGAATAATTATCATGCTCAGAGCAAGACAAAATATACTTGCTAGAATAATTACTACTTTGCGTAAAAAAGTTTGTATACGCATGCATTAAAAAAAGCACCTATAAAACATGCAGACATCTGATTAATCATTATCTTGGCGGAATAAACTCACTTAAAGAAAATCCGTTGAGAAATAATCAAAAGTGTGAAAATTCTAAACGAAGAAGTCAAACCGAAATATTATGCAAATTCCAATTAAATCAAAGTGAGCAAGCAAGAGACCAATTGAAACGATGCTCAGTTCACTCTATGTGCCAGACAGCAGTAAGAAGATCAATGCGCGCTCAGGACACTGTTAAAAAGATCAACGTGCATCTAAAACAAACGTTCTCTTCGCGCTAAGCACTCCATTCACGATCATAAGAGGAACGATGCAAGTATGCACCCTTAACTACAGGTTAACCTATACAGGATCTAGCATCTATCTACTATCAAACAAATATGCACACACACTAAGAAATATTTAGGGTATGCAGCCGTTCCTCCCCACCTTCGATCACCAACTTTTTGATGCCAAGAGCAAGACGGTTTAGCGATGTGAGAATATTTGTTTTGGATGAGAAGTGAGCGTTTTATTGGTGTCTTGTGCACGCGATGCCTGCAGCATCCGAGAAGGAAAAATTCCGCATTCGATGACTGCGGCATCTCAAGTAAGTTCCGGGTAAATTTTTTAAACTTAAAAAACAGCAGCGGCTTTGCTTTCAGCAAAGTGGGGGAACCTAGTAGCTTCGCTTTTTCATTGAATGTGATGAATCTACGCTTTTTCTTAATTCCAAAGTTCTCACCTCTAAAGTTCCTTCGTCAAAATGTCAACAGTAGAGAAGAGCACGCCGGTTTAAACAAATCCAAAAATGTCAAAAACAGGAACGATGTCCATGTCAGTCGAAACAAATCCACGATCAAAAGTGTCGAAATCGAACCGTAGAATTCAAAGCGAACTATTATTCAAATTCTATAGAACTTATAAATTAAATCGAAGATAGTACAGAACAAACCAATTAAAACAATGCGCAAGACACCAATATAATGATCGCTGGGCACTCAAGATACGAAAAATTTAATATATCCATGTAGTTTACTCTAAAACTTATTTAATTGAATACAGCAGAAGTAGGAGATATAACCGTCAATGACACAAAAGATCTCACCCGTGACCAAAAACAATGCTTTTTTAAACAGCTTGCAGTTGTCAATGATCGTGAGTCTCTTAATATCACAGGTAGAACTTGATGAAAATCTCCACCGAGTAAGACAACCTTCTCTCCAAATGGATTAGGGCATTTTGTAAGATACTGAAGGAGACGATCAGCTGCTAAAAAAGTATGATAAACAAACGTCTGTCCTGACCCTGCAGATTCATCAAGGAAAAAAAGCTTTGGACCACTGAATTGATTTCCATATACACGCATTCAATACAGTTTCAAACACAATTCTTTGTTTAGTATTAAATTTTTCTTTACTTTTGCTTGCTACAGTAATATGTCATGAGTAAACATCAACGGAATGTCTGTATAGGTAAATTTATGTCTGACAATTTGAGATTTCTGAGCCTCAAACCGTAAGTCTTGAGTAGTATATTAATTTCGGCAAGTGCATATGAAGGTGCAGTCTCGCACAATATTCCACGAACAGTTTTTAAATTATCAAAACCCACTGCACCAGATGTATGCAACAACAACATTCGAAGGTAGTATCTATCAGTTTCCCATATACTAACAACTGGCATTCTTCAAATTACATTATGTCTTCCACGTTGTCTTTTTGTTTTCCACCTCAGAAACATAATATGGAATCATAAAACTATCAAAAACATAGAAGCATTATATCGGCGGATACCTAAATTTAAGTGTTCCAACACGACCATTTTTACATTCAAAGATGGGTTACTGTTGTATAGAATTTTAAACTAAAGAATTTGTTCAAAATTATTTAAATTTTAAAATTTTTCCTTTCGGCTTTGTTTTGCTAAATTGTGATTTAAAAGTTGTTCGTGTTTTTTTTTTAATTGGCAAGGATCTGATGATAAGCCGTTAATATTATTGTATTATTTTATTTTTTCGAGAAATTATTTGTTATGCAACAAAGTATTATTAACTTAATCTCTTTTCATTCGCGACTTGGGTTTTCCTGGCGGAGATTCTCTCTTTATTTCACGAACCAACGTTTCGAGAAGTTTATTGACCCTAGAAAAGAGAATTTGCCTAGAAACACCAGACCCCCTTATTACAGTTCTGAGATCCTCGTGTGAGAAAATTCCTTTTCTCCTAGTACTGAGAAAACGTGCTTTTATTTGCGAAGTAGCAGTGCAAACCCTGATCACTAAACCCTTGCGATAAAAATATTGCACTTTACCACCCTCGGGAAGAAAATGCAAGGCAATTGTGTTTTATTCCTATTGGTTTTAGTGTTTGTATTTTTATATTTATGTGATGTATTCACACTGATTATAAGGCAAATGAGATATGAGCATTATGTTTGTAAGATGGTAGTGTTAATTTTGCTATTAATAAATATGTTAGTTTAAAGTAATTTGGTCTCTGATTTTTCTTCACTGCGTTAATGACACTGATGGAGGTACTATTTGGAACGAATCCGGGTTAATGCTAAAAATATAACATCTAAATATATATTAAAACAGAACGCAATGATTTTTTTATAGTTTTACTTGGAAATGAATATGAATATTATTTCAAGGGTAAATTGTAAACTTTAATTAAATAAAGCTTCACCTTTGCTAATTCTCAGCGCCTGAGTGTCAAGTTGATTGATTGGTTCACTCATCATATGATATGACAGTTTGAATATTATTGCTAGAGTATAGTAGAAAATTAAATGCTAGATTGTGATAAATTTTTGATACGACACTACATTGTATTAGTTGATACATTTGTAAATATGATTCTGCGAATGAATTTATTTTTCTAAGCACTGCAGCTAATTTCTCCATTGCATTTCGTAAACATCTTTCATTATTATCCAAAAAATAACTATTAGCTTCAATGGAATCACAATTTCGATTGGAAAGTCATTGCAATTACTTATTCGTATTTGGCGATATGTAAGCCTATTTTCGCCTATTTCTGTTATCTTTAAGATATTCTTTCCTCCGACTGAACGGAGGTTTCAGTGAGCCCTCTTCCGAGCATTTCTAATTATATTTTGCAACTCCATAAACTAGCTAAGCGAAGGTTGGAAAAAGGTTCAAAAGTTTGTACGGCGGTTTGTTTACATTTGACTGTTGCCATTCCACAATAAGTAAATAAGCACGATTTCTATACCACGTACGATAGCGTTTTTATTTAATTTAAATTTCAATTAGACTTTCTTAAACACGGCTCCGAGGTACACATTTTCAGCATCCAAACTTGATCTGTGCCAAATTTGGTAGCTATGTTCAACGGTTTGTTGTGTACACCGACAGACACACAGACATTCATCTTTATTAGTATAAGATATAATTTTTTAAGTCGTATTTAATTTTTCATTATAAAATGTATGATAAAAATATTACAGTAAAAAAACTTAAACATTTTATAAAAAAAATACATTGGGTAAAAGTGTCTTGTTTTTACACGGAATTATTTCAGTTCTTATTCTCGGTCACATCCATAACACACATCCGAGTGCATTCTAATCATACAGGTTTTTTTACAATGCATGCATAATATATGCAGCTTTCCTTTTTGTCTTTGGTGGACATAAATTGCATGTTTTCCTTACTTCGAACTTAATTAAATTCGGGATTATCAATCTGTCCTGGACATTCAACCCCCTCCCTTCTAAAATTCTGCTCGTTGTCAAGCGCAATTATTGATTTATTCTTAGATTTTCGATACTTCTTGTTTTGAGAATAACAAATTCTCTTGCAAGAGTTTTTAAAATCTGCATTATAACCATAACAGGGTTTACAGGCTAACTTTGATACAAAATGTATCAATTTACAGTACTCGTATCTCACTATAGAAAATAGCCGTAGGATAGCCTGAAAGTCGGATGATATTATGAGCAGGAGTTCTAACAGTTCGTTTCCTTTCAACAGTGGACCGTTTAAAACGATTTTTTGTATAATAATTTTTACATGAAGATTCACTTCTTTTGTTGATGTTCTTCATCTTAAAATTCAAATAATTCAAAATTAGTCCAATTTAAACTTTTATCACTTCCTACTTCATTTAGAAGACTTTGAAGTATGCATCATAACGGGAATCGGAAGGTTGGATGATATTCTGAGGACCACGTTTTAGTGCTATAGTCTAAGCCTTGCACAATATTGGAACACTAACAGGGAGGTGTGGTCTGCTAGACCGCGCGGAAACAATGAACTAGAGTATGCAAAAACGCAGGCGCCAAAATTTCAAGAAAATGTACACGCGTAGTCAAAGTCACGAAATGAGAAGCTACAGGGCGAATCCAATAAATTGAACTAAAAATAGAGTAAGGGTGACGTAATCCATCTCTAGCGGTCTCAGACCACCGCCTGCAATTGTAAGACAACCATTTCTGACCGACACCAGGAATCTCATTGTTACTTTCCTGTCATCGATATAAATCAAACTATCTTTACTTGTCCAGATGCATGATGAAATGCTGATTGGATTCCCAGATCACTTTGATTGGATCCTTTTGTTCCCTTCTTCCTCTTCCCAGTCGACCGGTAGGGTTGAGAGAGCAATATTTCTTATCATTTAGAAAGCAAAGAGTCCTTTGTGGCGAACTTTTTGCTATTATTATAAGTGATTTCCCTGGAATTTTTTTGTAGTTGTTAATTGATTAGACTCAGAGGATTTTGCTAGGACTGTATATCTAGTAAAAACATGTTTTCCCAGATATTTTTACTAATTTTAAATAGTATTGATCAAAGAAAAGTAATAAAAACATTCTCCTTTTCTCGCAATAGTAATAGTCAAATGTATTTACATTAAATATTTTTATTTTTCAGCAACCGCATTTATTTCTTTTCCACAGAAGTTGTAAGAAAGTGCTGTATTTTATGAAAAGTATCCTTTATTGTTTTTTCCATGAGATGACAAACCTCCATCAGATGAAGTAAAGAAGTAAAATAATTTCATGAAATGAATATGAATCATAATATATTTCGTTTTAAAATTACTTGTTCACAGAAACAAATATTTACCGAATTTAAGAAAAATTACAATATCAAAAATCCTTAAACTCAAATTGCTTCCACGTGACGCTTCTTCTCCGTAAGCGAAAATCCTCCATTTATTCCAAACTTCCTGAAAGTAACAGCCTTTCCATTTAAATGTTCTAGTTGGTATCTCTTGATCCGTTACTTTTCCTTTATTAATGAGAGTCAACTTCATTCCGTCTCAGAAAAAAACCGGACAATGTTCCCAGTAACAGGGTCCTCAAATAACAATGTTAATAACACGTCCGGCATCTGAATGACACTACAGGAATCTATTGTACTCTGTTCATCCGATATAAATCAGGAACCATTGTGATCTATTTTCCAGATGGTATGCAAGCGCTGGAGAGTAGCAATTCTCGATCACTAGGATGCTTCTTTTCCCTTTCTCTTCCCAGGCCGATGGATGAGCCATCATTTACTATTCAAACAAAATTCCTTCATGACAGATACTTTTTTTACATAAATTGCTATTTAGGTAGATTCCTTTATAGGAAATATACCTACTGCAATGGAATTCTCATAACTTTGACTTTCGGACAGTCTGCAGATCTTCACCGATCATGACCCTAGAACCCAAACCACCCTTCGTTAAAAAGTCATATATATATAGAATAGTATATATATATAGGTATAATATGTATAACGCTTTTTTCCATGTTATTTGTGAACACGATAACTGAGTACCATTTGATGCAAATAAAGGTTAACCAGCTTGGATATGTTGTAAGGATATGAAAATCTCGGTCGAGTTCGTAGATGGGCTATCCAGCTGCGAAATGGGGGTGGAAATTTTATTTTCCCATAATTCCTTTACAATATGAAATAATGGAAAGAAATCAAATTAGGCAATTATTACCTTATCATAACGAACAATGATTTCATTAAACTTTTCTACTAATTGCTTAGAGTTATATGGGCTGAAAGGATTTTCCCACCTTCCCTCCTCTCCAAGAACTCTAAAAGTTTACGTTTTATTACCTAGCATGTTACCCTTGTTGGAAAGCTTCTCGTCATTTGCATCTCTCTTCTCAACCCTCTTTGTATTCTTGCTCAATACTTATGAGAATAGAGGGCAAATGTTCTTTTTCCTTAGTTATTATTATGAGAATAACCTTTTTGTGCCCGATTATATGATTTCAAAATTGATTACGTCTACGAACCACCCAATTAATCACTGGTGTATTGTATAGCTTTTCGTATTTGTGAACACGATAACTGGTACATGATTAGATTTTAACGGCGAGCGGATATGTCTGTAAGGTACGGTTGAAATATGCCGAGTTGTCACGATGGGATAACCAGCTAAAGGGTGGAAATGGTGGAGGACTGAATATTTCATTTCCCCATAATTCCCTTACGATTGAAGATAGAAAGAAAATCCAAATAGCTTAATTATTGCCCTTACATAATAAACAACTTTTGTATTCAAACTTTTTTGATCAGCCACAAATTTTTAAAGAAGTTATGAGCTCAAATGCCTTTCAACTCCTCCCCATTATCATCTCCCCATGCTCTGTTATGACTAAAAGATAGAAAAAATTCAATTAGAGCGAATTATCAACTCTTATCATAGAACATTAAACTTTTTGGTCTATAAGTGTAGGATGTTTCCTCGATTTGTATTCTAGTTACTAAGAAGGATGAGGAAAAGCATATCTTACCAGTACCCCCAATTTACATATTCCCATACAACTTTAAAAGCAGGATAGCACGCGAAACAAGAAAAAAAGAGACATTATCATAACTACTTTATATTAGAATTTTGGAAGTTAATAATGTACTAAAGTTGATTTCATACATTCCTCTTTATTATATATTATTTGACTTTAATTTATGTATTGTACAATCTTTGTTAAATTTGCTCATTTCAACTGTTAATGGTAACTAGCTTTCTGTTTAAAAATATTTCTTTAATGATTCAATGTAAATAAGTATATATTTTCTGGATGAGCTGTTAATTATTTGAATACATCGAAAAAATAAAATTCCTTTTCTGATCTAACGAAGTTTCAATTAAATGAGAATATCAATTGAAAGACGATTTTTTAAAAACAGCTAATTTTTCTTCATAATTATTATTTGTTATATAGGTACTTCAAACTTTTGTTATGAGCCAATTACTAAAGTAAGATGAAAGGTTCTAATGAATATTTTGAAACAATTAAATTAACAATTAATTATCTTTTAACTTAAAGATGAAAATAACAATCATAGCTGTTTCCGATATAAATGTTAATCGTCTACTTTTTAAAATTTCCTTTTAGCATTCTTCAGCCTTCTGGAATGATGCAGTTCTAATGTCGTTATTCATTGTTCTTTCAAACGAATATTGTTGCCGAATTCAGTTAAAATATTTAAAAATATAAATAGAAAACAAATTTATGGAAATAGAAATTCGCACCAATCTAATTTGAACAGGTGAAAAATCGCTATAATGTCAAAGATATCGGAAAATGCTTTCTTAATTAACTGGAAATTTAAGCACGTTTAGGTTTCTGAAAAGTTGAAGTGAATCCTTTCCTTGTTCATAAATAAAAGTTGCAAAGTTCTAGTTAAATAGTCCACTGGTTTAGGGACGCGATGTGGAGATAGCCATGCATAGCCACAGACTTTTAATTAAATCTAATAATTATTAGATAATTTGATACAAGATTATGTGCCAGTATAGTATATTAGAGCCATAGAAAAAGGTTTTAGTGAAGATATTGTCAACAATTAATTTATTTAATCTTTATATTAAGTAAATAGTTAATTTAATTAATCAAATTAATTTTAATAGTTAATTTGATAAGTACTTATTATCAAATTTTAATTCGATTAACTAAACATGGCGGGACCAAGATTTGTTTAATAAATACTCAATAAAAGTAGCCAGAGGAAAGACTAGATATAATAAAGTTCCTATACCTTTTATATTGAAAAATATCTCCTTAACTTTAAATGTTTTGGGATTTTCTGTCCAAGTATTTGCGTTTTAACAATGGATGAAGATTGTAAATTTGTATTTCAAAAATTATGGCTGCATTGATATCCTATGCTTTAAAACACGTGATATTAAATTTTGCAACGCAATGTTTTAGATAATTTTTATTCTCTTATGTGTTAAAATTTAGTGACTATTATCTGTAACTCAGGGGGGTTCTAAATGAGCCCATTTTAAAGTAGTTTTAAATATGCTTCCATGTCATGTTATTTTACCATAATGACAGTAATGTTCCACTTTAATTATATGTCAACCTAGATTAAATAGATTGAATTTAAATACTATGGTCTTATTCTTCACATGTGCCAGATGTTCAATTTTTACGTTCAGATTGTCTGTCTTAATGTTACTCTTAGGAGATATTTGCACTGGGATGTTTATTATGTTTATCTCCTACCTTTTAATGATTATGTGTGTGAGATATCAAAAAGAATTGACCATGTACCTGACCGAACAAATCTACATAAGCAGGAATGAAAATAAATGTAAAACCTTTGATATACCAAAAATTAAATGACATGAAAACAGAATCACAGCGTAAATATTGAAATGCGTAGAAACAAAAAGTCATTTTATGTCTGTATTGATCAATATGTAATTTTTCATTACTTTTAACATTACGTAAAGGAATCTACCTTGCCTTCAAGCTAGCCGAAAAGGGATTTTTTTTTACATTTGAAATGTCTCTATATTAGGTAGAGATTCCTTATAGGAACTCTACCATTGCAATGGTTCTCTATGACACATTCTCTGACCAGATCTTCACCGATCATGTCCCTAGAACCCAAAACCACCCTTCGTTAAAAAGTTTATATATATATATATATATATATATATATATATATATAACGCTTTTCTCCCATGTTATTTTGTGAACACGATAACTGGAGTAATTTTGATGTAAAGTTAACCAGCTTGGGATATGTTGTGCGATAGTGAAAAATGTCGGTCGAGTTGAGATGGGCTATCCAGCTCAAAGGGGTGGAAATGTGGGGTGTGGAAATTTTATTTTCCCCATAATTCCTTTTAAAATGAAAATGGAAAGAAAATTCAAAATTAGGAAGATTGCCTTATCATAACGAACAACATGTTTTGAATTTACTAACTTTTCGATAGCTTGCCAATTGCTTAGAAGTTATGAGCTGAAAAGTGATTTTTCCCACCTTCTCCTCTCCCCTAACTTAAAGTATGATTTAACCATGTTACCCTTGTTGAAAAGCTTTCTCTCATTTGCAGTTTCTCCACCTCTTCATTCATACTAGAGAATAGAGGGCAAAACGTTCTTTTCCTCTACCTTAAACAAGTTTTATTATTATGTGTGAGAAGTAGTATGTATAACGCTTTTCCCATGTTATTTTAACACGATAACTGAAGTAATTGATTAGATTTTAACTGGCGACGGATATGTTGTAAGGGACGGTGAAAATCTCGGCCGAGTTCACAGATGGGATAACCAGCTCAAAGGGGGTGGAAATGGTGGGGACTGAAAATTTCATATTCCCATAATCCCTTTACGATTCAAGATAGAAAGAAAATCAAATTAGGCTGAATTATTGCCTTACACAACAAACAATTTTTGTATTGAAACTTTTTGATAGCCACAATTTCTTAGAAGCTATGATCTAAAAAAGCCATTTTCAAATCCCTCCCAACTTATCATTTCCATAGCTCTGTTATTACTAAAGATGAAAAAAATTTCACTAAGCGAATTATCACCTTATGATAACGACCAACTTATACAAAAAAGTTTTTTTGTCTGCTAGAATTACTTATAAGTTATGAGCTGAAAAGCGATATTCCAAATACCCCCCCCCCAATTTATCATTTCCCATAGCCGTTCAAGATTGAGATAAAAAGAAAATTCAATTAGTTGAATTATCACCTTATCATAAACTACTTTATATTGAAAGTTTTTTGACAGCAATAAAATTACTTAGAAGTTATGAGTTCTCATCAACCGCATTCACTTTCACTTTATACGGTATAATATATAATTATTTATGACAATTAATTTATAGTTAATATCTTTGTTAAATTTTGTTAATTATAACGTTAATTGATATACTGGTTTGTCTCGATTAAAATGTTTTCATGATTTTTCAGTAAAATTACTATGGTATAAATATTATAATACACAAATCTCCTTCTGATCTAAACGCTTTCAATTAAAATGAGAATATCAATTGAACTAGACGATTTTAAAACATCCGTTTTCTCTTCATACGTATTATTTGTTATATAGGTACTTCAAATTTTGTTAACAATTACTAAAGTCAATGAAAGGTTTTAATGAATATTTTGACAATTAAATTAACTATTTAATTATTCATTAATTTAAAGCGAAAATAAATCGATAGCTGGCCCCGATATAAATTGTTAAATCGTCTACTTTAAAATTTTCTTAGCATTCTTCCTTCTGGAAACAGTTCTTCGTATTATTTTTGATCAACAAGAATATTGTTACGAATTCAGTAATATTTAAAATATTAAAATGAGAGAAACAAATTTATGGAAATGAAAGACATCGCGGAAAACGCTTCGTTTAATTTTAATTAAAATTTTAAGCATCTTTTAGGCTTTGAAAAGTTGAAGGTGACCTTCTCTTCTCTAAATAAAAAAGTTGAAAGTTTGATTCAAATCAGTCCAGTGGTTTTAGAGATGAGGAACAACATGCATAGCCACAGGACTTTAATTAAATTAATATAATTATTGATAATTATAAGATAAAGATTATGGCATATATATAAGCCATGAAAGGTTTTAGTGAAGTTTTGTAACAATTAATTTTAACTTAATTAAGTAAATAGTTAATTTTAATTAATCAAATAACTAATAGTTAATTTGATAATAGGTTTTTTTGACAGAATACTTTAATTCGATATTTAACTCAAACATGGCGGGACAGATTTGTTTAATAAAATCAATATAAAGTAGTCAAAAACGATAGATATTTAAATAAGAGTTTCCTCTACCCTTTTACATTGAAAAATATCTCCTTAACTTAAAATTGTTTGGGATTTTCTGCCTAAGTATTTGCGTTTAACCGTGGATGGAGATTTAAATTTACTGTTAAATTGGCTGCATTGATATTCTATGCTTTAAAAAACACGTATTAAATTTCTACCACATAAATGTTTAATAATTTATCTCTATTATGTTAAGAATTTAGTGACTATTATCTCTGTACCAGGGAGTTCTCTAAATAGCCCATTTTAGTAGTATTTAAGTGCTTCCATGTCATGTTATTTTACCATATGACAAAGTACGTTTGCAAATTATATTGTAACCTAGATTAAATAAATTAATTTTTAAATCTAGAGTCTTTTCTTTCATCTGTTCAAGAGTCATTTGTCACTGTTTCGATTGTCTGGTTTAATCGTTCTCTAGGAGATATTTTGCACCTTGAGACTGTTTATTTTCTTTATGACTCTACCTTGATATGATTATGTGTGAGATAACAAATTGACCAATGTGCTGACCGATAAATCTATCAAATCCTTTTTGGAATGAAAATAGAATGATAAAACCTTTGATATAGCCAAATAAATGACATGAAAACAGAATCACAGCGAAAATATTGCAATGCGTAGAAAACAATGTCATTGGCGTCTGTATTATCAATATAATATTTCATGACTTTTGTAACTTAACGTAAAGGAATCTACCTTTTGCTTCAAGCCTGCAGAAAAGGGATTTTTTTTGGTTGTATTTTACCTGACAGAAATGAGAGTTTCAACGCTTAAAGTATAAAGGATGGCCTCAAAAGTACTGATTATACGCCATAGACGACCTTAAAAAAGTATGTCGGAAACAGTAATCAACCCCACTTACACAGCATTTTTTGTACGATATTACTTATTCTTTGAGTATTGGAATTAGAAATTAAGAACATCAGCATCTCACTTGAGTTATTTTCCTGTGTTTCCTTGTTTAACAGTGATTTATTAATTTCATATCAAAAGCATGAGTTTTTCCTCTTTGTTTTAATGCTATTATTACGTAGGTGGTTCAAAAAGTAAGGTAACAAGTCCCCTGAGAGAAAAGGTTTATTCACGAAATCAAAGAGGTAGACAAAGGTAGAAAGACACTAGTACATACTACTTTTCCACATAGTTACCATGATTGTTGAAGCATTTGTGTCACCGGTAAACAATCTATCGAACACGGCATAGAATAAATCAGTGTCCAGGTCGTGGAGCCACTTAACGATGGCTTCCTGAATTTCGGCATAGGTTCTGAAATGGCGACTTACCAGGTGCTTATTCAACGGTCCGAAGAAATGAAAATCACTTGGTTCGAGATCCAGGCTATAGGGAGGGTGTTCTAAAATATTACATTGTAAACGCTGCTTCAAATCACTTGCAATCGAGGCCGTACGCGGTCGGGTGCTGTCGTGAAACAACAGGACAAATTTCGAGAGAATTGCCAGTCGTTTCCTGCGAAATGCCTTGTGCAACCGGTCCAATATGGCACAATAACTGGCAGCACTCACTGTTACTCCACGCGTATAGAAATCAACCAGCATCAGACCTGGTGGTCCCAAAAGATATTGACCGTAACTTTCTTCGCGAATGGAGCTGTTTTGAACTTCTTATGGGGAAGACGAGATGTCTCTCAATGACATTGATACTCTTTTCGTCTCAGTTGTTACGTGATTTACACATATTTTGTGCCTTGTAATGTTACGGTGGAAGAAAGAAATACCTTCCGTCTGATACCGCATTGAATGTTGAGACAATCACATTCCCGTGGAATATCGCACTTCGTATTTCAATCCCCGACCATGTATCCGCCAACGTCACCATCTTCTAACAGAGATTTCGGAACGCTACGGCACAACTATCTCCATCTACAGGTGGCATTTGAATGCTGTAATCGTATATTCTATTTAGACATGGATTATAATTCACACGGGAAATTTGTGCACTCGTGAGAGCTCTTGTTACCTTGCTTTTTGAACCGCCTACGTAGTTGCGTTTTATTTTTGCTTGTTTCAAACTTAAGGCATTGTGGGATGAAATATGGGGATTCTTTTATAAAACGACAAGTTTTGTGGAAAAACAAGAAAGTCGTTACAGTTCGCTCACTCCCGATTTGAGTTGAATGGAATTGCCACAAGTCTCCATAATCTATTAGGGAGAAAATCTTGTTGGAATCCAGCCATAGCAAAAATATTTTCAGACAAGGTTAACTAAGTCAAATTCTTAACTAGAAAATACATAGCAAAGAAAATGAATTAATTTACTTTATTCCTTTTTAATTTATAATACTTCAAGTGAAGTATAATTTTCAGATCCATCATCGAAACAATCCGTCATTGGCGTATGTTATGTTTTGTTCCTTTAAATCAAAATAGTATGTTGAAACAAAACAATGCGCATCATGAAAAATTGATTAAATAATTTAGAAAGGGGACGTGAAAAATGGTTGATGTATTTCATAAAATCTAGTCTACAAGTTTTGCATGTGGGGAGCTAAAATACTGATACGAGTTGTGCGAGCTAGAAAGTTTGCCTGATTTATTCAGTGACTTATACAGTTAAGAAGAATGGATGATAAATGAAGATGAAGCAGAATAGAAGAAAAAGTTAGTCATCAAGAAGGAAGTTTTCTTGTAATTTTTTTTGTCATGGGAAAGAAAATACAGGTATGCAAGTCTTTCTACTTTAGAACATTATCTATATCGCAAAAGCCAATATGCTGTGAACATTCAATTAAAAATGTGGAAACCAACACACCACCCCAGGAACAAAGAGGAAAGAATGGAAATAGTAGAATAATATCCAAAGGAGACCAGTTTTAGTAAGAAAATACATAAAATCCTTCCCCAAAGTAGAGTCCCGTTACTGCAGGGGACATACCAAATATGAATATTTGAGTTCTCACCTCAGTATTAAGAAAAGGTATGAATTCTACCTTAGTGCTGCACTGAAAAAATAACTGCAGTTAGAAAATCAATGCGCTACAGAATTTTTGCCACGCAGTTTAAACTTGGATTTCAGTCCCCAAAAAGCATCAGATGCGTCGTTTGCGAGAAATTCAAAGTGGCAAAACAAATTCAAAACACTGACAGTTGACATTAAATATAAGTATGATGTGCATCAATCGTCAAAAATGAGCAGGCGAGAAGTTAGGAACGAGGAAAAGAAAAACAAATATTTTACCTGTATTGCTATTTTACTTACAAAATGTAATATCGACTCCACATGCTAATGTTAGTTCCTTTTTTTTATCTGAGAAAATTAGACAACTACAATTTGACTGCGTACTTCAACGCCTACTAAATAAGTATATTGTGTCTTCTGGAGTGAAAATTTATTTCGCAATGCTGGTAATGACATTGCTAGTGCTTTTCACAAAATATTGATTGCACTGAAGTAAATGACATAACTGGGTTGATAACTTGGTCGGATTCATGCGTTCCCCAAAAGCGAAATTCAATCATTTCAAACTCAGTTCTCCATTTTCTCAAGAATAATCCTGAAGTAAAATCAGTTACAAAGAGATACTCCTTAGCAGGGCGTCCATGCGTCGAAGAACTTGATAGCGTTCACAGCAACATTGAAAAAGCCATGAACAAAACTGACTTCTATTCTCCACTTGGATTAATTAGAATTTTAAAAGCAACGAATTCAAGACACCCATTTCGTGATATACAAATGCGGTCTGATGACTTTAAAGATTTTCAAGGGACAGCAAAACTTCTAAATTATAAGATTGTGCCACTCTCTAGTGAGGAAGCTTTAAATTTTACCAGATTCCTGCACACGGTGAAATTCACATTATCCCACGACAAATTTGAGCCAGACAATTCCGGAAACATCAAGTTTGCTTAGACATCTATGAGGAACTCGAAAAAACATATCGAACAGAAAGAGACCCGAGATGTAGTCTGAGTGTGTTCTAAGTAACACCCAAGGTTCAAAAGGCTGCAAAAGAAATAAGTAATCGAAAAAAGAAAGATATAAATGCAGCATTTCCCTTCATACCTTTACAGAATAGGGAATATTATAATTGTATATTACATTTTTAATAAACCTAGTAATGGTACCATTCCATTTGTCACGATATAAAATGTTATTTACTTTTTACCATTAAATTTTGAATTGAGTTAGAACTTTGTACCACACCGTTGTAATTTATATAATAAAAGTATTACTTTGACAAAGTTCCATGTGCAGTTACAACTATGTTTCTTTCGCGAAAGTTATTTCTTTTTTGAACAAGGTTCTAACTGCATGTTGCTGTATTCAAAAACAAAGGTATAAAATATAATTTTTTTCAAATAAACTATGGAATCTTTAAATAAACGCCTTTTAATATAATTATTAAAATATTAATTAAATTAGATCATAAATGAAAAAGTTGTAATCGGTGAAAACTTTAAACTCGTTTTTCTCAAAACTGACTTGGATACAGTTAGAACCTTATCAAACCAAGGCAATATAGTATAAGGTAAAATCTGTACTAATTTTTACAACAAACAGAGTAATTATTTCTATAAAAAATACTTTTTTTTCTTTTCTCAATATTCGAACAAATGAAATAAAAACATAATTAGAAGTTAAATTCATAAAGCAAATTCAACTATATAAACTGGATATGTAGTTAGTCGTGTTTATCACGTATTCCTTATAATGTCAACATATTTGAGTAAAAAAATTATCAACAATTACTATAGTCATAAATATTTTAGATTTTTTAAGTTAAGAAACCTGTCATCATTGTAAACAATCAGGTATAAATACGACTCTATTTAAATGCAAGGTTCCAGACAATATCAAAGTAAGTTTCATTTCTATATAGCTTAAAATTTCTCTTTTGTATGATTTGAAATATTCTCGTATTTGCTTAAAAAATTCAAATAGATAACAGTAAAGCATAATTTCAAATATTAGAAGGTCTTGAAGCTCTAAAAATGTTATCATAACTGAAATAAATGCTATCTTATCTGTAAGTAGCGTGCCCAAGTGCTGCAGTGAAAGAAGACAATAAGTGCTTTAAAAAGTTTCTCAAGGCCTCTCTTAGAACAAATTATTTCCGTTTGATAAAAAGTTTCCTTTTCGTCTTAAGTGGAAAGGATATAGGTACTTAAAAATTTGATAAAACAGTAGCGGATATGGCTCTGATTTCATGCCTTAAAGCAGCTCTGTTGTATTCTTCAGTTTAAACTTTCGGCACTTTAAATGAAGCGCCTAGTAATTAATGTTAGAAACATAACAGTAGTTGCTTTGTGTGTTTTGTCAGAGTAGTGTTTCTAACAGAATAACTTAAAGAGTAAGAAGTACCATTTAAGATTATCTGTTATGTAGTTGTCGATAAGCATTTGTTTCATTGATAGATGAAATATATTTTCACGACAGCGGGATTGGCAGTTCTGAATAAAAGGGCACTTGTTCGAGACTCAGTACAAAAGTACCTTCTATTTTACAGATTCAGAATTATCTGTATTATTGAAAAATTGAATAAGCATTTAATATTTAATAAAGCATGATGCAATAATAAAGTAGTATGGATGTAATACATTAGTTTATTATAAATTTTGGAAGATTAAAAGAACTTAAAAACGTTTCAACGCAAGCTTCCCATACAAAGCATGCTAAATCTATTCATATTTTCGATTTTCTTTACTTATTTAATTCATTTTATAGTTTTATATTTTGAAGATGTAATTAAAAGTTTGGTTTTTAGACCATTTTCATGAATCTAAGGGTACGCTTTATAACAATTATTAAATTTTTACAAAAGTCATTGCAAAATTGCTTTCTATGCATCACTTCGCACCACTAAACTGAAAACCAATGGCGGTGACTCGGGAGGGTGGTCGCCCCCTTCACTTTGAGGAAAAATTTCAAATTTTATTTCATTTTTTCTGCCTAAAACTAGGAATTATAAAAAGCAACATTGTCCGAGAAAGCTAGTTAATTTTGTAACTAAAATCTTAATTTTTGTTGTCAATACTTCGGGGTACTTTTAGGTGTCTAGGAAATTTTTGGCCCCCCCCCCCCTTTTTGCGACCCAGTCGCGGCCACTGCTGAAAGTCCTGCTCCAAATACATCGTGTCTCTAGACTGAAAAAATCTCAAACGGGTATCATGAACTAAATAACTTTATAAAATACTATCCAAATTGAATTACTCATGGACAAGGGTTTCTTTAATTTCCTAGATATACTAACCAATTAACTGTCTCCTGGCATATGTATACTTCTTCATAAGATACCTTTTAATTCATTCTATTTTTAGATTTTTTTGTATTGGAGTATAAGCATCGTTTCAATTAATTTCCTACTGTGTGAAATTGAAATTTACATGAACAAACACGTTCAATTATTTTATAAATTACTAGGTAACAATTATATTATTAGATTACCCATACTGTATTATCCATATTTATTTCATGAATTATTAAGCAACATTTAATTATGATATTTCGAAAGAAATGTGTATGCATGGCAAAGAACACATACTTTTCTATTACATTCTAATTACACCATTAAAAATGGTGTAATTAGCATAGAACATATTCAATGTTCTGAAAATTTTTTTCACTTATTTAAATTGCGCGAAATTTGGGAAACACATTCTCCAACTAACCCAAACCTAATTAATAAAGCAAAATAAGATTTGAAATAAAAGCAAGCTAATCGCACTTTAGCATGAATCAACGTATATTTTGGGACACTTAATTTGAGAAGTTGATCCCCATAGTGTGCACATCCATCATATAAATTTAAACTAGACCACATGTGAAGTCCACAATTGACAGGTGACCATCGATTTAAAATAAGTTTCTCTAAATTGTCATTCATTCATCAGTTTTTTTTAAAAATTATTTTTTCCTAATTCTCTATTTCTTTTCTGAGGAGCAATTCTGAATGAAATAACCCACGTTTTTTTAAAGGAGATTTTTTTTTCAAAATGTCTTGCGTGCTGCCTTTTCCTGATATATTATTTTATAGTACTCTTCGAAATTCTTGCTTTTTCTTAAAACACTTTTTATTAAAATCCGAAATTAAACTAATTATAAATAAAGAAGGGAGTTGACCCTTTTCTCGAAATTTAGCATACTCTCAGATGTGCCTCTGGATTGAAGGCATAATAGTTTGTTATTTGTTGAACGCTCAATTTTGTAGACACCACAGATTATCTACCCAAAACATCTTATTGGAATGTGATAAAAATAAACTCCATCTAAATTTCAATAAAGTCTTTCGAAAATTATATATATAAATTAAAGATCAAAATAAATGACTGCCAGTGTACACGATTATTCCTTGAAGTCTTCATCTTCTTTTGAAGTCAATTCTTAAGCATCCCTTTTCTCGCCAAGTACTCTTTGTTAGGAAGATTTGAATAAATGGAGCATCCTGTTTTCAATAGCCACCACTTATTATTTATTTATAGACGTACGAATAATATCTTAACTCAATGGATTTTAAGCACTCTCGTATTTGAATAAAATACTCGTTAAATTAATGAGATTAATCTGTACGTATAAAGCATCCAAATTAGTAAGTAGTGAACATAAAAGTTAAAACCCAAACATGCTTTCGAAAGATAATTAGATAGTATGAAAGTAATCTGTCAGAACAAAACCCGAGTAAAATTAGAATGAATTGAAATGTTGTTCTGATATAGCTTGCATAATGAGTCAAGACTTAATCATCATTCAACTTTGAAATACATTATTCTGATAGGCTTTTAGGTATCTTTAAGAATATGATAAAGGTATTTGAGAGAAACGATTTACTTTTCAGTCTGTTCACCTTTAGAAAATAGTTTTAATACCGCGAACAAGCCGTTATGAATAAACTATAGAATCGAAGGAAAACGTTCAGTTTATTTTTCGACCAAGAATTGCATTGACGTTTTTTGTATCAGCCTCTTGATCTCCAGACAATTTTATTCATATACGAATGTATATACCAGATTTTATTGTAAATTTATATTTTCTTATTATAAGTGTAATTTATAATAAATGTATAGTGTAAGTATCTTTAGTGTAAATTTATATTTTATTATGAAATAGAGTGAGAATATTGTCCCCTTTTTCTATTTATTTATAATAAATCAAGGGGGAAAAAAGTAAAGAAAATACAAAGTGTCGTGTTGACCAATAGTCTACAAGATCAACACGTTTTACAAGCCCCATCAAAAACATAATAAAAAAATAAATACATCTCTTCCAATTCTACAGAAGCCATTTTAATTCATACACTTTTAGTGTTTTGTAAACAATGCTCTCAAAATATATGTCAGCTCTTCCATTTGTCCAATACGAATAACAGATGACGTACGCGTTGTACGTCAAGTACTCTCCAACGATAGCATCATGAGGTACGCGTTGTACGTCAAGTAGTTTTCCACGATACCATAATGACGTGCTCAGAATAGGTCATGGAGCTGAAAGGGTTAACCCACGTCCATGTAGTATTAAATTTCTGAGCAATATATATGGTCATTAAGATACTGACGCAAATTTTAATGCTTTAATTTAATTGATCTTTTATTTCAGAGTTAGTCTTACATTGAAGTGCCACAAGCCATGGTATATCTCCGAATATCGTGTTTGACCTCTTTTTGTCCGCCAAATTGCATCAACTCGACGTGTCGTTGACTCCACAAGTTGTGGGAAGTACAATAGTCGGAACTCACATTTTTACAACATATGATCACTGGTTAGAATCGTTTTTTTCTCCTCGGAGCTTTGGTTGTGACAGCTGAGCATAATGCATAGGCAGACGTACACTGGTGTCCAAAAATAATGCACAATATTGAAGATGCTACAAAATTGGAGTTAATATGTTTACTATGGTTCGCAATCAGTTGCTGAGAATCGTGAGATATAAATCGTCCGAACTCGCATTTTACAGTGAAGATTCGGTCACGAGGGCATTTATGGGGTGACTAGGAAGTGATGAAGGAGAAAATGGTTTGGACTTATACCGTTTCACAGAAAGCTGATTAAGATTTGCAACTTTCTTCAATGGTTTTGTTTCCTGTGCGCAATACTTGCATATATTTTGATAAAAATAGTATGTATATTCGGGAAGACATAAAGGACTTCTTAAAAAATCTCAAAAATTTTCACAGGTTTTTGCTTATAATGTACAGAATTTTTAACCAAATTGTACGAAACTTGCAGAATATATGACAATAGGTTAGCGAAGCATAGTGTTAAAATTCGAAGTTAATATTTTGAATAATGAAAGAAATAAGAGTATTTATATTAAATAAATCTTTGCTGCGCATGTGCGAAACATATTATAATAATTCTTTTGTGATTTGAAAGCCAGATACATAGGACAACTTAATAGAATTCGACTGAAATTTTATATAAGATTTAGAAAGATATTTGCATTCTAGCTAGTAGAAATTCTTTTAGTGTCTGAGAGAAACAAAATGGAGAGTCTATAGCGGAATCGAATCAAAAGATTCGGACTTTGACTTTAACCACCATGCTGCTGATGTTCGTCTTGCCTACCTCGGCATTATTGTAAACCAGCTTGTGGCAACTTAAAGACTTGATCGCCAGCGGAGTATAAAAGGACGTTCAATTGAGAACTCTTTCTCTCTTTTACCTTTTCTTTCCAGGTTGCCGTCACCCGGTTCCTTCGGTGATTGATGTTCTCTTCACCCATGTTTTGGAGTCCATGGGCTTACCCTGACATCCTGAGGCGTCATGACATGCTGTTTTTAATATTGTTGTTTGTATTAAATAAATTGTTTTATTTCATCCAGTAGCGCCTTCTGATGTGTGCGACATACACCACCCCCACATGCGTCACAGTGGTGACCCGTTTGGAACAAGCCTATCTAGCTGCTGAGATGTATATAGTATATTACCGGTAGTAAGACTACTTCCTTTTGTGAGGGTAAGATCAATTCAATTGCTTTACTTCTTGCTTGCATGTGACTCTTCTGAGGTTTAGTTTGATTTTATATTGGTGTTTAATAGTGAGTTTTGTCGACACTCTTAAGGTGTTGATGAAAGGATCTTGCTCACAGTATAGCACATTACGGTGAAATGTCTGAAAAAGAGGGTAAATCAGGAAACGCTGATGGCGATTCTGAGAGTTTGAACCTACCTCAGGATTATAATTTGTTTAGTTGCAGCAGAGTAGCAGTCAAGGTTCCTGCATTCTGGGCGAATAATGTAAAATTATATTTCGCGCAAATTGAGGCTAATTTTAGGATTGCTGGAATAGTGAGCGAACAAACTAAATTTGATACTTTAGTTGCAGCACTTGATCCTCAAACCTTGACCCATGTCAGCGACTTACTGTATACCCCACCTACAGACAACCCGTATAACGCGCTTAAAAATAGACTTTTATCAGAATTTGAGGTTTCGCAAAACAAGAAGGTTAGAGCATTACTTGAAGACCTGGATTTAGGAGATAGAAAGCCGTCCTTATTACTGCGTCAAATGCAGGAGTTAAGTGAAGGACTGGTAGACGATGCATTTTTGAAAAACCTTTGGCTTAATCGACTTCCTGTTAATATTCGGACAATTTTGAGCATTAGCTCGGAATCTTTGTCTAAATTGGCCGAAATGGCAGATCGTATGCACGAATATAATTTGAGGGAAGTTGCAGCCGTAAAAGCGAGTAAACCGGAATATTGTACTTCAGAGTTGAAGGAAATGAAACTACAAATTTCGGAGCTTTCAAAACAAATCGAAACGTTAAATGCACGCTTTGCATCTCTTAATGCTAAGAAAAGGCATAGTAGATCCCGTTCCGAGTCTCGAGAGCGGAATAAACGGCTTTGTTTCTATCATTATAAATTTGGAGATAGAGCCCATAAATGCATAAAACCGTGTAGTTTTCAGAATAACGACGTAAAACCTTCAGAAATATCGGTCGCTTCTGAAACCCTGGTTTATAGTCGCAGGTTATATGTGCAAGATAGGATTACTAAAACACAATTTTTGGTTGATACAGGTAGCGATGTATCGTGCTATCCGAAATCTTATATGAACGAGGTGTTGAAATTACAGGGTACCACGCTTTTTGCAGCAAACGGCTCTCATATAAAAACATTTGGTTCGAAACTATTGAGTCTCGATCTAGGATTGCAAAGAAAATTGCAATGGCCATTCGTGATCGCGGACATCACGAAACCGATAATAGGTGCTGATTTTTTGCAGCAATTTGGATTGTTAGTTGATCTTAAAAAGCGATGTCTTTTGGATCCTATTGCTAATTTGAAATGTATGGGTCGAGCTGGTTTTTCTGAGATTCCAAATGTGAAAACAATATCGGGTAACAGCGAGTACCATGAGTTATTAAATCGTTACAAGGGAATAACTAAACTAAATTCTACGTTCCCTAAAGCAATTAAACATAATACTTTGCATTTTATTCCCACGAGTGGTCCGCCTGTAACGGCACGCGCACGTAGATTACATCCTGCTCAATTGAAGGTAGCGAAACAGGAATTTGAGTATATGCTGGAAAAGGGAATTTGCCGCCCATCACATAGTAACTGGGCAAGCCCACTTCATATGGTCCCTAAAGGTTCCACAGACTGGCGACCTACAGGAGATTATAGGGCGCTTAACAGAGTGACTAAACAGGACAAATATCCCGTACCACATTTACAAGATTTTTCACATTATTTGAAAGGGAAAAATATTTTTTCAAAAATAGATCTTGTTCGTGCGTATCATCAAATCCCGGTAAATCCAGATGATATTGAGAAAACCGCAATTATTACACCATTTGGTTTGTTTGAATTTCCTTATTTGAACTTTGGTTTATGTTCGGCAGCCCAAACATTCCAAAGATTTATAAATGAAGTTTTATACGGATTTGATTTTTGTTTCGCGTACATAGATGATATTTTGGTGTTTAGTAAAGATAAAACGGAACATACGCAACACCTGGAACAAATATTCAAACGTTTCGTTGACTTCGGGATTACCATCAACGAATCGAAATGTGAATTTGGTAAACCGCAGGTTGATTTTCTGGGACACACTATAAATAGTGAAGGTATTCTTCCCATGTCGACTAAAGTTAGGGCAATTCAGGAATTTCCAAAACCCGAAACTGTTAGTCAGTTGAGGAGTTTCTTGGGAATGATCAATTTTTATCACAGGTTCATTCCTAAAATTGCTGAAATACTTGCACCTTTGAATGCTTATCTTGTTGGTTCGAAAAAAAGGGATAAGACCAAGATTAAATGGAATCCCGAAACCGATGCAAGTTTTGACAAAATAAAAAAGTGTTTAGCTGACGCAACATTGTCGTCTCATCCTTCGACTGATGCGAAATTGGCTTTAGTTACAGACTGCAGTGACTTTGCTATGGGAGGTGTTTTAAATGAAATTACTCCGGAAGGTCCTAAACCTTTAGGATTTTTTTCAAAAAAGTTAACCCCTACACAAGCCAAATATTCAGCTTACGATCGCGAGCTCTTGGCGGCGTATTCTGCGATTCAGTATTTCCGTCACATGTTGGAAGCTCGTCCGTTCGCTTTATATGTCGACCACAAACCATTAACTTACGCATTTAGGCAGAATAACGATAAGTGTTCACCTAGACGTTTGCGACAACTGGATTTTATTTCGCAATTTACCACAG
>BGPR01000038.1:0-24444 GCA_013235015.1 Araneus ventricosus
AAAAAAAATGGCAATGACGCATACCGTTACTCAGTTTGGCTGGTAAATGGATCAACTATCGACTTGATAAAGAATGGAAGGACAACTTGAGAAAATAAAATTTAACATAAAACAGGAAAATAATATCATAAAATAATATCGGATATGTCCTAATATAGGACAAGAGTTTTAAATTAGTTGCTCTCAGCTTTGTGCGTATTATTAAGTTTTACCTAAAGGCAGTGGTGACTTGTCCTCTAGGGTTGCAGAGTTGCAGATCTTACTAAAATTATTTTAAAAACTCGTATTTTCGTTTTTATTCTTATTTGCTTACTTCTCCATCTGAGAGTTTTCGATTATCAACGAAAAAAGATAAAAACATGAAAAGAAGACAGAAAATGAATGAAAAAGTAAGATAAACGGAAGCTGGGGCTACACACCAAATAGTTTTGGAAGCAACGCTCAATACATAATACATAATAGACGAAGGCGAATAGCTATTCTTTCATAGAATTTAGACAGAACTGGATTTTTGGATGCGCCTGTTTTTCGTTAGGCCAACTAATATTCTTTTTTACCTCCACTTCAATCTTACCCATGGTTCGCCTTCGCTCTGTAGATTTTTTTTCATTGTCTGATTTTAGGTTTTGGATTAACTTTCATGCTGCCTCAACGGGAACTTGGCGGGCTACTATAAGTAACTATTCGATTTCTGTTGTTGAATGTCTCTCACCGAAAAAAAGACTGTAATTTTCTAAAATACAAATTTGATAATTCCAATTACAAATTCGGAGAATTTGAGGGTAAAGCTATTTTTGAAAAAATTTGTTTCCGTATTTCCATTGTATTCTAGTTCTATTTATATAGCACTGCTTGTTTCTGGGAAGATGAGCCTAACTGCTGATATGTCTCTGCGGATATTTTTTGAATGTTGACAAGATGAACTATTTTTGTAAGTACTTCAATTAATGTATTATTTGACTATTTTTTGATTTAACAAGAGTTATGATTTGCATTGCTATTTCTTGATTTCACCCTTTTAAATTTTTTTTTAAATCTGTATATTATCCCTAAAATATACATCGAAAGTCTGGATCAAACAGCAGTGATAGGTATGGAAAAGTAGTCTAAGTCAATACAATTTTCTTCCTATATCTCTTTAAGATTTGCAGATAGAAGCCTGCAATTTTGTATGTGCATATATTAATGTAAGAAAAACGTTTTACTGATTGACAATTTTGCTCTACGGGGGACGTATAAAAATTTAATTTTTGTAACTTTTTATTACCAATGCTCTTGTACAAAATGTATTTTCAAACAAATTCTTACCTTATTCGATGAAACTTTGTAATTGAAAGCATATGCCTAGGATCAATATTTAAGGATATAAACGCTTGTTCCACTTTTAGAACACCTTGACCGCTGTATAACATCAATAGTACACTGGTGTCCAAAAATAATGCAAAATTTTGAAGATGCTACAAAATTGGAGTTAATATGGATACTATGTTTCGCGATCAGTTGCTGAGAATCGTGGGACATACTATCGTTGAAACATACATTTTACAGTGAAGATTCGGTTACGAGGGCAATTAGGGGGGGGGCACCAGAAAGGGATAATGGCGAAAATGGAATTTGCCCCATTCTGTTTCACAGAAAGCCGATAACGAGATGAAAATTTCATCAAAAGTTATGTTTGATGTGCATAATATTTATATGCATGTTCGCAAACACAGCACAAACATTCATGAAGATATAAAGATTTTCTTTAAAAAATCCCAAATGTTTCCGCAGGTATTTTGCTTTTAACGTTCAGAGTTTTTTGTTATATTATACGAAGCTTACAGAAAAAATGACAATATATTAGAAAAGCATTGTATAAAAATTTGGGGGAAAAATTTTGAATATTAGAAAAAAATATGAGTATTTGTAGTAAATAATATTTTACTGCGTATGAGCGAGACGTAGCGTAATTTTTCTTTCATAACTTTAAAGGCAGTTATGTAGGGCAAGTTATGTAAAAATTTCAGTCAAATATCATTAAGAGTTAGAAAGATATTGGCAAAGCAACGATGTGATTTTCAGTACACTCTAAGAGAAACTAAATGATGAGGGGTCCAGGCACAAACTTATATATTTTTTAAACTTGAATCTTCTAGTAGTAATATTGAATTTTCTGAAAGTTGAATATCCTGAATACTCTTGAATACTTACTATTCGATGATTCCAGTTTAAAAAATATCAATTTGTGCAAGAAACCTTATCATTTAGTTTCTCTTAGAGTGTACAGAAATTCACCACGTTGGAATGCCGATATCTTTCTGAATTCTAATGGTATTGAACAGGAATTCTTATACAAGATTCCCTATATTTCTGGCTTTTTAGTTATGAAAAATATTACAATACGTTCAGCCCATGCACAGTAAAAAAGTATTTAATACAAATGCTCATATTTCCTGTAATATTCAAATTTTTTAATTCAAATATTTATGCAATGCTTTTGTTACGTATTGTCAAGTAATCTGTAAGTTACGTACAATTTGGTGGGAAACTTTGCATGTTATAAGCAAAATCATGCGAAAAAATGTTATTTTTCTAAAAAACCTTTGTATCTTTCCGAATATTTGTGCTATTTTTATGAAAATGCATATAAGTAATAAGCACAACAAACATAACTATTGATAAATGTTACATCTCGTTATCACTTTTCTGTGGAACAGTATGTGTCAAACTCCTTTTTCGCCTTTATCCTTTTTGTTCCCCGCCCCCTTATTGTCCTCGTGTCCGAATATCCACTGTAAAATGTGAGCTCCGACGATAGTATATCCCATGATTCTCAGCAAGTGATTACGAACCGTAGTATCCGTATTAACTGCAATTTTGTAGCATCTTCAAAATTTGTGCGGACACCAGTGTAAATCAGGCTGTGGTTACTTACGTTTTAATTTCAAATACTTTTGCAATATGAATGAGAAAATGCTGATATGAAAACGAAAGAAAGTTATGTTATCCATGAAGCTTACAATCAAATATATTTGGCTTTTCACTGGTTTCTTTGTTCTTCTTGTTATAAAAAAGTGAAACATTTTAATTCATTCACTTTGTGTTTTATTTAACCTTTCATTCGGCTAGTTCTCAGCATTTAATTCTTTCGAAAATACACCTCAGCCTTATCTCTTCAGAATGTATTATCTCTTTCTATAAATGCTCTTAAAGGGCCAGGAGGAATTTTCTTTTCCTCCTTTTCTATCTGTGGAATCAATTAGTTTTTTCCAACACTTATCTCTGAATGTCTTTTCAGATAAGACGCGTTTATTTCCATTGATATATCTGGAATGCCTGCATATTCGTTTTCGATCTTGTACCTGAATGCCTTATTGTGGTTCTTCACTTTTAAAATTGAATTTTTTTATTTTTGAAAGAAAATCTTTTATTATGAGCTGAAAAAATTAATTTCAGTTTATTCTGAAAATTTACTTTGTTTCTTTTTGGTTGTTTGAATAATTAAAAGAAAACGTCAACAACAAAATAAACACTGATGACTCCGCTTAAGACTACATGTTTATTCAAATAATGATACAGAAAAAAATGAGAAATTTCAGTAGCATTTGTCTAGATTAAAATTGGAAGCAGTTTATAAAACTAGTGCTTTACGCTAAAGCGTACAAACATGTTATATTTTACAATTTATTGACTATCATTAAAAGGCTTTGACGTGACACATACTGTTCGCACATTTTTGAACTATTCTGTTAGAAATACAAATAAGATTTTTATCTACAATTCTTGCGCAATTTATAATATGTTTCATTTCTCTTGTTCTTAATTATTGTTCTATATCTAAATTTCCCAGATAATGTTGCTTTGTGCAGGTTGTCACACACTCCCTTCCCACAGCTTTCCTTAGCGCAATAATAATAGTTTTAGGTTTGATGGTTTTAGGTATGATGTTTTATTGCTGTTTTCAATACTTCAAACGTGAAAAAAATCTGTGGGAGATTCATCTCGTGGTTTAGCAGGAATATAAGTAAAAGGGTTGCTACATACCACTGTATTATTTAATTTATTTTCCGAGAATTTATTTGTGGATTCAGTTGTAGGGTTACTTGCTTTGCCTTGCTGCAGTTCTACTGCTCCAGATTGTGTAAGTAACCATAAATGATACACCCTTCCCTGCCTTAGCAATCGGTTAATCAATGATCAAGCCACCGCAACAATAACACAAGTACTGTAGTCTGTGGTCAATTAGAAAATGGCCATCACCGGCCCACGCACCAATCCATCCCGAAGGAGGCACGCCTCGTCATCGGAGATGTGGCCAACACAACCACATCACAATTGCTATACCACCCAAGGTGGCGAGGTCCCGCTTACATAATTGACGATTTCTCATTCCATATGTGTGGTGCCCCCCAGTTATGTTTGTAAAGAAAGTGGTATTTCTTTATAAAACAGTGTCGGCGATTGGGTGAAAAAGTGTGGGGCAAAACATTTACTGATATCTTAAAGTTCCCGGGAGTATAGGACGAAAATAACAAAATTCGTTTTTCTTTACAAAATTAGCTAGCTATCACGAATATTATTGCTTTTTTACGATTCCTAGTTTTAAACAGCTAAAAAGAAATAAAAAATTGATTTTCCCCAGAAAAGTAGGGGGCAACCGCCCCACGTAGCCCCTTACGCTCCGCCACTGTTCTTAAAGATTGGCTATAAAGTACAATTTTGGAACATGAGGGAATGATTTTTACATTTTTTTCAACTCTCACTAGTTTTAATTTTTCGCAATAGCAAAATTGTCAATAATCATAAATTCCTTAAAAAAGTTTTTAAAATTCTTTGAACGAAAATTTGAAATTAGATCCTTAAGTCTGACGGCAATAAATATATATTTTTCTATCGCAATCGATTAGACATATCCATTCCGAGCTTCATAGAATATTGAAACATTTTTCAGCAGATAATGGCTTCTCGTGAAGAATTCTGTATCCAGTTCTACTTTCTGGCCGATGTCTAAGAGAATAACTAGGAGCATTGTATTTTTGGTCATTTAATGATTCAAATCACGATTTATTACTTCATTTCCAGTTGAAATTGAGCAAGTTGAGAATTTTGCACCTGTTCTTTGTGCTCGTAGATGTTATTTTCAAATGAAACATTTTGCGGTTGAATTGTATGCACAAGTTTCTTCTTCATTAAATGTGTTTTTGGAATTCTTTATTCAGTTGATAGGAAATGTGATGATATGATTTACGTGTTTTAACAATATTATTCGCAATTATAAATATAAAGCTTTTAGTGATACTAATTCCATGGCCCTTACAGCGTTTTTGCGGAGCAAAATAGGAATAATTTTCTTCGAAAAAAATAAAATTATAACCTTTGATCTAGTGTTCATCCACAAACACCATTTTAATATTAACAAAAACTCTGTAATATTAAATTATAGTATGTGCAAATGGTTGCTTTTATAAGCAAAACTGCATTAAGCCAAACGCTTGTTTATATATTACATTATAAACGTTCAAAAAATGTGCGAACAGCCTGCGTAAATTTTTTTATAAGAGCAGATCTTATTAATCTTTTCAATAAACGATGAAAAGGATCGTATTTTACAATAACAATGGCAAAACATTTGCTATTTAAAATGTTACCAAAAGACTGGAAAGGATTTTTATTTTATTATAATAATGTGGGAATTATTATGAGTAATATTTAAAAATGACTTTGCAATTTCTCTTTTTAAGATATGGAAGAAAATTCTTGAAATTCCATCTGATACCATTGAAAATAGAAGCATAAAATTTTGAGATAGTACAAGGTTTAAAGAAGATAGTCAAAGGTTTCTTGGATCAACAGTAGAAGATAAGAAAGAAAGAGAACGAGAGAAGATTAGCGAGAGAAAAAGATTTTGAGGGGGCTTGGAAGTTTAGTATAGAAAAAGAGTTCGTGGAACGAAGACTATTATGAGCGAGTTAATTAGAAGAAAGGAGAATTAGAAGACCAAAGATTGGCTACAGATAGAGAGTAGGAAGAAAAAGAATTTGAACTATAGAAGATGAGTTTATAGAAAGTTTGAGATTCTAAAGCAGAGCAACCTGTTCATCCCTTTCCGAAGAAAAGGTGTAAACGGTAGGTGTCACAGCTGAAAAGATTCTTAAAAGATTTTATCAAGCTTTTCAAAGAGCGAAAAAATCTTATAATGGTCAAGAATAGGCCATGAGTTGTCTGTTTATTTCAAAAGATGAAAATATTTTGAAATATATGGCAAGTGAAAATTCTGATAATAAAGAAGATTGAGGCACTGAGTTGTTGATATTGTTCCAAGAATAGGAACCATTGTAACATTGGATGTTTCGGAAACTGTTGATTCTTCACAACAGAAAAATCAGAATGTGCTTGCAGTTGCACAGAAAGTAGACGCGCCTTCTGAAGATTCTAAAAAATATCTTGTTCCGAAAGGTGATGCACATTGGTAAAAATGTTGTAAAGATAAATCGGAAGAGTGGAATTCATCCATGGAGTCATTTCAAATGCAGATAAATTTATATGTTAACAATTTTATCCTCACTTGATCTTAAGTAGAAGTAGTCGTGGGAGAAATTATAGTTGTGGGAGATAACTATCACCTCTTCGCTGATGTCCTCTCTTACAATCACAAGTTCAGAAAGTTGAATTGTGCTCAAATGCAATGATAAAAAAATTTCTCCACAATTCTGGAATCAAATCTCATATTTTGTCAAAATTGTTTTGTTATGCATAAATTTATAACTCGCCCTGGTTTAGTGGAGAATCAAAAATGTGTGTTGAGGTGTCAAATTGAAGATAACTTAAACAGAGGATTCAACTCAACCGATTATTTAAAATAATGTTTGAATAGTATTTTTTTCTGCATGAATGTGAACATTTATATGCTAATGTGTTCAATAAAAGTTAGTTATACTTGTGTATCCAATTTAGAGCTACTAACTGTGTGTGTATTGAGTATTAATTATTTTTCTAATTATAGCTTAAATTTAAATTTCATTATTATTTTATCTCAACTTTTTTTTACTTTTGAAGAATTTTGGAATTTAAAGTTAAAATTTATGTTTCTTAGATTTCAATGATCATTTGAATGCAAGCTTGCCTACATAATTTGGCTTTGAGAATCTGATTTAAATGCCTTTACTGCGCGCAATATAATTATATAGTTACTTTAAGTGGATGTCAACTTAAATCTAAGGAAAAAATTGTGAATTCTTTGCATGTATATTTAAAAATTGTCTCACTTAAAAAAGTAATCTTTTAGCTCTTTCACTAGATTTAGAGGAAGAAGTCAAAAATATTTTAGTGAATCTATTTTTATGAAATAAAAATAAAAGTTTAAAGTAAAATTATTTATGAATGCATACTTTAGTGTTTTGATAGTGTTTAAGAATATTTTCGCACATCTGGTTTGCTTACAGTGTAGTATTTTATCTGTCTGTTTGCTTTTCACTGCAGTTATCTACATTTGATTTGTATATTCATCTTCAAATGAAAACCTGGAAACTTGCTTTTGACTCATTCTTTTCAAATTACGAATGAGCATTTAAAGAATAGGTCTAGCGAAGAAGCAAACTTGGGTCGCTTCCGCTAAGTTCCAAAAAAGAAAGGACATGCTTCGCAGCATGTTAAAGAATCGCCATTTAACTGCAGGCGAACAATATCATCCCAAATGAGTGTTAGTAAAAGCACATAGTGGAGAGGTTTACACGAAGGAAAAATGCATCACGTGTAGAAAGTTAAAAAATTTAACGAAAAGTACTATACAGGCCAAGTCAACTTTACAAGATGCGCCTGGTAAACACAGCAATTCCACTTGTATACGTATAAGTACTCACTGTTGATGTGACCTCGTTTGCCTTGGAAGATATACTTTCTCAAGATTCACAACTATCATTCCTGATCTTAAAAATCGACATGACGTTAACCCTCATTGCAGATTTTACATCATCAAAGTATGAATAGGTAGGATTGGGGATTATGGTAGGACCTTACCTATTGTATGTTTGTCTGGTCGGCCACGCGTATAGCATGTTTCTGGAATAAGTGTTCCTGATGTGCTGTAGGTGTTCCTCAGGAGGCAACCATATTAGCAGCAGTACTAATTTAAGTATTTTCTCTGATAGTTAAAAATATGACAACAAGGTAGGATAAGCATTCTGAGCATTTTCCAACAACATCTGAACACACCAGTGGGCAGCAAAACTCAATGAAAACAACACAGGTCTTTCATGCCGAACTCTGGGACCGCAAGGAAGCTGTTTATTATTCAATAACACAACTATCTAATGGAACAATATCAATTCATGTTGAAAATAGAGCCACTATACTTGCAGAATCCAACTCTAAAATCATCAATCACACATCTAGAAAAGTATTCTAGATCCTTTTATTATATCCAAAAATAAAGATAACATGCATCAAAGTGCATGATGGTCATAAAGGAAACGAGAAAGCTGACCAATTTATCAAAGATACAGACGGATCGGACAACCCTACACCTCTATCCAACTTCCCAAATCTTTCGTCAAAATTATCCTGCGGAATGAAATGCTTCAAGAGTGGCAGAATCTATGGGATCAAGGTGTTACCGACCACTAAGTCTTAATTAAACCACTAGTGAGTCTGCGATTTTCCAGCTGGATTAGGGAAGAAATAATTTTTTTCTCCAGACATGGACGTATTCCAACCTATCTCCATAGGTTCGGATTCATCAATAATATCTTGTGCAGTTGCGGAGAAATAGGTGGAGCATTGCGCTACGCCACAGAGTGCATACTTACTACGTCTTGGCTTATGAGGAAGCCTAAGAAAAACCTCTTGTAAGAATGATTTTTTAAATATTTTATATCCTACGGCAGCCGGCCTACCCGTTAGGGTGTCGTACACTACAAGGATCGCCGGGAATGATTGAAAAGGGCAGTTTCTAATTCACTCTCAAGGCAGAAAATTCACAATCTGATAGAAACTTATTCGTCATAATGGTCACCTCTTACTTCCGGCGACTTAGCAATTCTCGTTCTCTTCGACAGCAATAACGAGAACATCTATTCCCCTCTCATTAGATAATCCAAGTCCAACGCAAAGCGCACTTGAATACTTTACCCTTGAAATTAAATTTTTAATGATTCCTGCGAAACAAGAATGTTTCCCCTCTCTTCGAATTGTTTTCGTAAACTGTTCTCAAGCAAGAATTGAAAAAAAATATTTATAAGCATCTTGAAATTTATTACCACGCCAATCCATCTGTTTTTTGTATATATGTATATAGGAAATGTATGTAAGTAATCTTTTAAGTGTTTATTTTGATATTTGTACTTAATTAGTATGTTTTTTCTGTTCTTTTATGTCGTCTTTCATGCCAGATATGTAATGTTTTTTTGTTTTTTTTTTGTAAAAAAGTAAAAATACGATCCATGCTTATCCGACTGCTTAAAGATTCGATCATTCTGAGAGCAGTGGTATTTAGTGGTATTCTGTAGGTGTTCGGCAATCCATGTGACGCAATAATTGGTTTAAACATCATTAGCACCGGCACTCTTTCATCTTGAGACGAATTATTTTTAGTAAAGATTATCACAGGGGATGAGTTGGTCGTAATGGACCTGTGGCTTGACTTCCATGTATTCTTGTTCTTAAACGACTCGATATACTTTTGGAGGTGCCTCAAAACTTTAAGAAACAACACGCTTGTTTTCTTTCTAAAAGATGTCGCAAGAATAATTGTTGCTATTGGCAAGAAAAATTCTACGTCAGATATCTGCGAGATGATACGATAATCCGTCATTTTCTGGTATTAATTATGAAACAACGTCAACAGCGTCTAGGTTCGACCATTTGAAGAGAAATTTGACGCCTGAAATGAATTATCAATTGTTAATTTGTTTATTTTCTCCGTTAAAATACTTATTCTGCGTCTGTTACTGCATTATCTTACTGAATAAATGATTTGTGACCTTGGTTTCCAGTGTTAAAATTATTTGTCTTAGGGTTATTATCTTTCCTCTTATTTTTTCAGAATAGCACAGAGACGTTCTGTATATTAGAAAGCAAGAGATCAAATAACGGCATAATAGCTGTAGTTTAAAATCAAAGTATGGGGAGCTTGAAAGCGAAACTAACTTTACGAATATCGGTCGGAAGAAACTTATTTTTAGATTCTAGAGATTTTCATCTTAAAATCGTTAGACATGGTAATAAGAAGCTCTGTATATTCAAGTCAAATAAAAATATTTATGCATTGCCGAAAAAGTTACAGAATATTTCTTATTGTTACTTTAAGTCAGTGAATGTCAATGAAACTGTTTGTTGGAAAAAATTAATTAATTGTACGCTGAAACATACTAAGACGAAACTTTACTTTTATGAAGACTGAAGATTGGATATTTGTTGAATTTGTCAGTTTCCCTAAACAAAGGGAGCAGAGGAATTTAAAACTCTAAAATTAAAAAATGAAATGTTGGCTAAAGGCCATTTAATCTACTTTTAAGTGTTAAAACATTTTATATTTTTTAAGGAATAAATTCAAAGTAATTTTTTTGTTGAACTCCAAGGAAGCACTCGATCTTGGCAGGAATAAAAAAATCCCTTAGACATAGTTCAGAGAAAAGGCACAACTGCCAAAATATCGGCTTTCAAAGGTTATTTTACTTTTATAACAGGAGAAATGGCCATTTGATCTTTCCCGTGTTTTTCTCTGATTTTATCTCGCCCTTTTTTCAGAAGGAACTTGATCAAATGCCCTGTTTCTTTTGTGTTTCCTTTTCTCTCAGTCGACACTTCGGTCTGAAAAGCACAGTCTGCCAAGAGACTTTACAGAGAGCTCGGGGAACAATAACTGAAGTCAGGAGGGGAGAGAGAAGTGGCGTGTGGTCATTTGTTCCTTCAGGGGATTTCACAATCAGCTGGAAGAACTTTAGTTTTAACACAAGTACAATCTTTATGAGAATTGTTATGATCCTGTCATAAAAAGGGGGAAGTCTCATCAGTAACTTTAAAATATTGGTTTCAGAAACTATGTTTCCCTTTTGGAAGACCGTAATCTTTCAGTTTACAATTTTTTTTCGGAATGGCAAAACCAATAGAATTTCGAAAATACTGGAAATGAATCAGAATTCTGAAGATATTGGTCCCCAGAATAACAAGTAAGAAAAGTGCTAATCGGTAAATTAAGCACGTATATGGTTTTTCTTAATTCAGTGTTGTTTTAAAAAATGGATTCGAAATTGCATGACTGGAATTAAAATTGAGCATTTTATTCTATCTACCTGGTTTGTTCGTTAGAAGAGTTATTAATTTTGAGGTATGGTTTATGAAGTTTCTTTGTTCTTCATTTGAAGCAGATGAATAAAAATAAATAAAGTAATCGTACGTGTTATTCATTAAAAATAAAGTGAAGTATAATTTATCACAAGGAGGCAGAACTTCAAAAAGTTAAACGGATTGGAATACTAAAATGCTTGTTATCTATAATTTCACTAATAATATGACGCGATCTATTATGAAATAATCTTTTAAGACTGGAATGAAACTTACAAGGATGATATGAATACTAGTATTGAGTCATTACATGAAATAAATAAGCTTTAAGAATTTTCTAACAAGCATATGATTCATTAAGAAATTTAAAAGCAAACAAATTTTTCTCAGAATCTCCATCTAATGATTGAAAATGACACTGGATAATAAAGAAAATTGGTAATGCATAGTAGGTGTTAATCCATAAAATTTACTTCCCTTTCTATAACACATTTTAAGAAAGAAATATTTCTATTTTTTTTCAAAAATTTTACTTTGTTTCTTATTTTAAAATATTGATTTGCTTTTGCATTTCTGTTGCTTGTAAAATGTCTCATCTTGGTTGTAAAATTACGGCTGAAAGTGATTCAGCTTTTACTGCCTTTGAAAGATTCTTTCTACAAAATAACATCTGTAATTTGCCTTCTAGTACGTTAGAATGAGGGTTGAAAACTTGTGTTGTTCTTGAATAATTTCAAAGGCGCGGAAAAAAATTCATTTCCATCGGAGCCTGGGCTCAGTTGTAAATGTAACAAAAATCAATATAACTAAAGATCCGTCTCCCGAAAACCTTCAATTATATATGTACTTTTTCGGATTCCCTGAGCATCCCTTCCGTTGCTTGCTTTCAAGGAACCCGAATATTGTGACAGAAAGAAGCACAAGCACTACGGACCACAATTCTTGTCGAATTGAATATCGGTAGTCAAAATGAGATCAGTGCTTTGTTCCTTAAATTGGTACACTTTTTTCTGTATTTGTTATACAGTCCTGGAAAAAGGTATAGAGTCGGGCGAAAACACACCATATTTGCAAAACTACTGCGATTTCAAACCATGCAAATGTTTTAGTACTTAACTTAATGATACCGAATAATGTACCGAAATATATTTGTAGAAAAACCCTGATATTATTTGTATTATGTAAAAATTACCAAAATCAGCGGATGGCCGCTTGAACACAGTATAAAGTCGTCTAGTGATTGTAGAATCTGCACGAATAAAGAAACTGAAAAAGCATTTTTCTCCGATTCTAGAAACAAATACAACATTTTTGGATACAGAATTGTTGTATTCTTATGGGTTTTAATACCATTCCGAGAGGATGAAAATTAACAAAAACTGAAAAAGGCAAAATATTAGCTTTTGAAGGAGCTGGTTACAGTGGTGCTGAAATTGCACAAAAAATTGGCAGATTGAAGGTTGTAATTAACCGCTTTATCATTAAACATGTTAGCTATGGCACAGAAAACGAACAGGAAGACGAGAGATAATTTCTTCAAGGGCAGTTCCAGAGGCTCGTCTGCCAGCAAAAAATGTCTTGAGCGCAAATTAGAGATCAGAAACAGTTGCCCTGTGTTAATCGAACAATTAGAAATGCACTGCATATAAATCATAATGATGTGTAGAAGAAGTTGATAGGAAAATCTTGGCTTTCTAAGAGGTATATTGATTCACTTATAAATTTTGGCCGCGAATATTTAACACCGGGCAACCAACCGGAATGATTTTGTGTTTTCGGTCGAAAAAATGTTTTATTTAAATGATTTAGATGGAATTAAGTTTTACTTGTATGATCTACATAAAGAGATTCGGAGAGGGATCAGTCATGGTTTGGGCCGCATTTTCCGTTCGTGGTGCAACTCAAATTGTTTCTGTCGAAAACAAAATGAATTCAGTGTTATATCAGGACATTCAGGCAGATAGCTTGTTGCCGATTTCTCCTCTGATTTCATCAGGAGATTGAATATTTTAACAAAACAAAGAATATGGGCATATTTCATACTCCACAAAATCCTAGATGAAAGCAGTATCCTGTGCTATTGTGCTCCTACTAAATGAAATATTTGCAAAAAATTTACTATTAATTCCCGAATTGTCATATCGGTTTGTAACTGACTTGCTGACTTACCCTCGTAAACCCACGAGCCTGTGGGGGGATGTTTAGTATCGTGGGTTTCAGCAGAAGGTTTGTGTCGTCTGATCTAATCCTTTTCCCAGAATGAATTGTTTTCTCATTTATTTATCTTTTTTTTCTTTAAGATTATGAAAAGAAAATTCATTTCAAATCAAAACATTATATTGGTGATTTTCCTATGATTTTGGTTAATGAATTAAAAATTTTATATGAACCTAATATTTTAAGATTCCATAAATATTTCTAATCACACATTCTCTGAACTGCCTCCATTTAAATTCACCGTGCTTTCATTGAATCTACCAGATTCAGATTGGTACGAATGCCTTAGAACGAAAGGCTAAGTTAAACAGGTCCTTTCATAGTCTGTGGATTAGTTGTTTAAATCGTGTGTTTCATTCGAAGGTTTTTATTGTTGGCTGGAATAATGCTCCCAGAATGAATTGTTTTTCTTTTATTTATTTGCCTTTTTTATTTTTTATGATTATGAAAAGAAAATTCATTTAATAATATTTTTCTGGAGATTTTCCTATGATTTTTGATTAATGAATTTAAGATTTTGTGTAAAAATATAGTTTAAGAATCCTACGAGATTTCAAACTCGAGAACGTTCTCAACTCCCTCCATTCAAATACACTGTATGTTCATTGTATCTCCCCGATTCAGGCGCGTCACTAATGACGTATGGCTTAAAACCAAGTTAACCAGCGGGAGTGGCCTCCTCTAAACTTTCTCGTATACTCATTTCTCAAAAACTCTCGTACAGCGTGTCAGTTCCCCGCACCGTCTCTCGGATAAAAATTTCGAATCTGCTCTATTCTCAGAACGCAACAAGTTTCTCCAGGACACGTACAAGCAACAAAAAAAGAGGAAATAAAATAATCCGAGCTGGATCAGAATTCGCCAAAACGGAGAAAAAGGACACAAAAGGGAAGAACAAAGCTACAAGCAGGAGTCATTAAATATTAAGCCTTTCGTCATGAAACCGCTGAAAATCATGCATAGAGATTGCTTCCAGTACGCATGTGCGTGGAGATGAAAAACAAAATTTGCATATGCAATTTGAACACATTTTCTTTAACTAATTGAGATGAAAATTGGGCACAGATCTATAATTAATGTTAGCATCCGTGATACCAAGTTTTATATATCTAAGCCAAAGGGCTTATGAGATATAATTTTTACAAGTAAACGATTATACAGACCGACAGATAGTCAACCCTTTCAGAGATTTGGCCCAAAATTTTATACGGACCAACATTCCTGAGGATAAAAATGTGAACCAAATTTTAATTATCTAGGTATTCAAGTTTCTGAGTTATCGCGTTCATATTAACACGGACATACAGAAAGACAGACTTCCCGTGGACGGATTTTGTCTAATATTTGATAGAAACTACAAATTATGGGTCAAGACCACATACCAAATGTCATCCCTGTAGATTCAATAGTTTCTGAGTTATTGTGTTCACAGACAGACATAATTCTAAAATTGTATTTTTCGGACTCGGGGAGATCTAAAACGTGGAGATTCATCAAAATCTCGAGTTCGAACTTTTTGTCGATTACAATACTTTCTCTTTGTATACTTCGTATACGAGAAAGTAAAAATGCCCTTCGAACCAACGAACCTGTGGTTTAGTGGTTACAACCGTGAGTTTCAGTCAAAGCTTTTGTGTTGTCGGTTTGAATTCCGCTCCCAAAACGAAGTGTTTTTTAAAAATTTTTTTTGATTTATACACGTTGTTTTAAGATTATGGAAGGAAAATTTAGTTTCTGCACTCAGACTAGTATGTTTTTTTATCAACAAATATGAGATGAAAAGTAATGAATGTCGACTATATATGAGGGTTAGAGATAAAATACGAGCTTCTTTATACAAGAATATTTGCCCAATTGAGAAAAAACTTCGAATGTCAGATAATAACATTTATACTTGTTGGCAAATGAGTGGTTATTTTGGATAAAATGATTAGGCCGTAACGTAGTTGAAATCAGCACCCTCGATTGATTAAAGGAAGTTTATTTTTCGTTCTGCGAAGACAGCCTGCAATTTGATTGTAGGTTGCTGTGGTTTGGAAATTAGGAAACTAAAGTAGCTATTCAGACGCTATCCTTTTCATTTGACTATTATTCAAAACTATGAGATCTTGCCTTGACAGATCGTAGCATGATTTCTAAATGAGACGAAAAGGTAACAGGATCAAACTATCAATCGAAGTTTCAATAGAAGTTTATAATTTTAATAATTGCATAAAATCCACAGCCACCATTTTATTGAAAATCAGATTAACTTCTTGAAGTGTACTTTCTTAATTTCATTTGCAGCAATTGTAACGAATCACAAACATTAAAAAGCTGAATTTTATTGAGATGGAAATACCATACAAAAAATATCGAAAGGAAGAAAATATTGTTGTTTGTAGATGATCAAAAAAATGTTATTGAGCAACCTTTCCTCGAATTAAAGGGAGGGAGCATCGCTTTAGCTTTTGGGCCCATGATACAGCAGTGATTTCAGAAATGGGAAATTAGATTGCTTCTTCTGAGAAACTGCAAGAACAGTTTTCAGCTCCACTTGGAGTGTTTTTAGAGTCATTTCTTTATTGTAACTTTCCCATATTCTTATCGACAGAATTCTTGCCCTCAGAATCTTTTCAAAAGAATCTCATAAGGCTAGACTATTTGCTCTTCTCCAACAACCACATTCATTTCCTATGTTTTCTCTCTCCTGACTTTCAGAAAATTTTCTGATCTTCAAAAAAAGGAAAATCCGCCTTTGGCGATTTTGAGGCACTTCAAAATTCTCTTCACCTCTTTTTTTTCGATCTTTTTCAACAGTTTTGCTCCTTTTTTGAAATTTCAAAAGATAAAGAAATTTTGTAACTTTTAAGATATAGAATAAAAAGTTCATCCACTATGTGGATGAATTCTTTGATTTTAGTTTTCTTAAACGTACATTATTCGATTTTATAAAATTCTTTAGCATTTTTTTTAACATTTTGCTCTATAGTGCTAAGTACATGTTGTTAAGGTGGCAATATGCTTATTCTGTAATTTTTAAATATTTTTCTTGTTAATATACTAATTCTGAATATGAAAGGAAGAAAATCATTGTATTTTTGCTGTAAAAAATCTAGTCTTCCTTCTAGGAATATTTCAGCTAATATTACACAACTGAAATAGTTTTAAAGAAAAATAAAGGTGTTAAATTACAGATTAACATGTTTGTTCCGGTTATAAATTGTTAATCGTCTGGCTTTAAAGTTTTCTTTTAAGTTTTCTGCCTGAATTTTGTTATGGGTTCCGGCACTAGCACGTTTTGGCTTCTTGTTCGTGATGTCCGTTTATGTGTATCTGCGTTAACTTCATGTAAAATAAATGTTGTGTTTGTTAAAGAAGCGAATGATTTACTAAACCCGCATTTAATGAAGATATTTGAGATTACATTTCGGTGCATCGCTACCAGAAAGGTCGCTTCGTTTGGATTATGAATTAAAAAAAAAAAAGTGAACGTAGATTAAACAAAAAAATTGATGATGGAATATTTCGAGTTAGAATTCCACGAAATTTGAAGTCAACATTTTATTATGTTTGATCAGCATATGAAGGTAAGAAAATTCGAATTTCAGGATACGAAGGTGGTTCAAGAAGTAAAGTAACAAGTCCTCTGAGCGAAAAGGTTTATTCATAAAATTAAAGAGATAGATAAAGGTAGAAAGGCACTGGTACATATTACTTTTTCACATGAAAATCAATTGGTGCGAGAGCAGGTCACGAAACAGGTGTGCAGAACTGTCGAGCACATATGCCACAGAGACACTGGAACACCCCCCCTACAGCTGGAATCTTGCACCAAGTGATTTTCATCTCTTTTGACTGTTGAAGAAACACCTGGCAGACCGCCATTTAAAAACCGATGCCGAAGTCCAGGAGGTCATCGGTAAGTGGCTCCGCGACTTGCACCCCGATTTCTTCTATGCCGGTTTCGATAAATTGGTACATCGATGGCCCAAATGCTTCAAGAACTATGGTGACTATGTGGAAAAGTAATATGTACCAGTGGCTCTCTATCCTTTTCTATCTCTTTGATTTCATGAATAAACCTTTTGTCTCAGAGGACTTGTTAAATTTTGGTATTTAAAGTCACTATTATGAGGTGTTGTCGGTAAAGTTATTAATCATTTCCCAATCTCAGATGAGAATTATGAAAAGGTTTTAAATCTGTTGAAAGACAGATTTTGTAGAGAGGAGCTTGTTTTAAATGCTCATATGTCAAAATTGTTGAACTTTTTTTCCGATGAATTATTAGAATAATATTTATGGTCTTAGAAAGCATTATGATGCATTTACAGTATAGATAAGAAGTTTAGAGACTTTGAATCACACTTCCTGAACGTATGGTCATTTGCTCTATCCTTTCTTTGTTAAATTGATACCGGAAGATCTTTACCTAAATTTTAATAGAACACGTGTAGGTAAATCAGAAAAGAATGATTTGATGAATGATTGACGAATTTGATGATGTGGATTTATTGAAAGTTGAAATAGGTAGTAGGGAATTAACAGCTTTTTTACGTAGTTCAAAAGGAGAAAGACGGCTTACCAAAATTCCTTTTCAAAGTCGAAACAGAACATTTTTCAGTAGTATTCAAACCCAAAATTACACATTTGATAGATCGCAGGATAGAAAGCGACGGGAAAGATCGCAGACTCACAAATATTTGGCACAGGAGGTTGATAGAAATTATACATACTGTACCGGCGTGCATGATTCAGAGAATTAAATGTCGACGCGAAAAGGGATATACTGAAACAACAAGACTGCTGTTTCCTCTGCTTAGAACAAAAACGTAGAATTAATCAATGTAGGAAAAGACAATTGCTTGAAATTTGTGATAGGAAACATAGCAAACTTCTTTGTTCCCGCTTAGGATATCTGTCGAATAAAAATGAAGAAAACAAATTAGTTTCGGCGATTTCATACTGTTATGAAACTACTGCGAATAATAAATTAGAGTTGTTGTATGCATTAGTGTTTTGCTACAATTGTGCACTGTTGTTGTTTGTTATCCGCAAGTCGATAATTTTGAGCTAGTTCGTATTTGATTTGTTAATGGTAACATGTGAACATTTGTGACTCATAAAATTTCGAAAAAATTAAAATTAAAAATAATCAGAAAAGAATCCTTTTCTATATATTTAAACTTTCGGGACCAAAAAGGCAAAAGAAAAATTTTACAATGCTGTAAAAATAAAATTAGAAAGCAGACAAGAACTTTCTTTACACATTGAAATGGAAGCTTTAGGATTACACTGGTTTCGGCTATCACTCTGTCCGTCCCTATTATTAATATTAATAAAACATACAATCAGTTAAAGAGCTTACAAATCGCTGATTTTGTTGATTATAAGGATAAAAATATTTCAATATTGATTCATGTAGATTATCTATATTATATAAAACGCTTATGCGTGGCACAAAAAAAGGACTTTTATTTCTTTCTCCCCGTTGGCAACGATAAGTTTGTTTACCAATCTGAACACTGACGCCGAGATTCTTGAATTGGTTTAAAGTCGGAAACAGCGATTTTTTTTATAATTTAGATCGTTTGAATTAAATAAGTTTGAGTCGTACAGTTTGGATTAATGTGAGCTTAATACTGAATGTCCTTTTCAGCTAAAAGTTTCAGAAAAATTGGTTTATTCATCTCTCGACAGCTCATATGTTCCAAATTCCATTTATCCAGAGAAAAATAGTATCCCTTCCTTCACTTAATAATAATTGGAGGGAGTGTGTTTACATGTGCAGAGGCAATATTTCATTTAAAAAGTGCATGTTTACGATTTTGAAGGATGAAAATTTTGAAAAAGGGTATCTAATCAATAATAAAATGCTAAGGTTGTTAATTTTAAAAAGGTAAAAGTAAATATTTATTATGGTTTATAATTTTGAATAGTGAATCTGAACATGTTTAAAGATATTTGTCAGTTAAACTGTGCTTTTTAAGCTGAAAGTTTGTGAAATGGGCTAAATAATCTTTCGTAACTCAAACTTTCTGATGTTGTAACGCATAAATAACTGCACAGAGATAAAAGTTGTAACTTTCTTGGCTAAATAATTATTGTAGTGAGTGTGTATAGATCTGGTGAAGCTTTTCTGATTAAGATTTCAGTGAAAAAAGAGCATTTGTAAAATTTTGGTGTAAAAAGCAAACATTTTATGAATTTTAAAAATTTTTGAAAAAAGGCTATTTTGTTAATTTAAAAAATTAAAAGTAAATATTTATTATGGTTTATAATTTTGAATAGTGAATCTGAACATGTTTAAAGCTATTTGTCAGTTAAACTGTGCTTTTTAAGCTGCAAGTTCGTGAAATAATCTTTCGTAACTCAAACTTTCTGAGGTTTTAACGAATAAATAACTACCCAGCGAGAAATGTTATTACTTTCTTGGCTAAATAATTATTACAGTGAGTGTGTATACAAGTGGCGAAGGTTTTTTTCAGCAACAATTCATTGAGAAGAGTGGAAATTAAGAAGTCTGTTCGAATAAAGTTGGGGCTAATGAAACTTGAAGAAATATTCAATTTTGTGTACCAATAAGTTTTAAATGCCTGATTTTTGATTGATGTAAATAATTTATATTAGTAATCATTTTATAATTATACATTTTAGCATTCAAATTTCTTTCAAACATTTACATATATATATTTATATATATGCTACCAGGAAATTTTAATTTTAGAAATTTGATGATTTAGTTTATTAGTAATTGCTGAAAAAATTTTAGGAGTTTGTGCTATTTCAGATAAATTAAATTTACTTTTAGTAATTAATGTATTTATAATTTTCTATTACTAGCAGACAGTCATAACTGCACGGCGAGCGAGCGAAGCGAGCTGGGATCACTACGTGATCCCATAAGAACCACAACGTGACTCTTGGGGGTTGTACGGCAAGCGTGTGTGGGTGTTATATATATATATATAAAGATTTTATAACAACTGTGCTAGGACACCCAGTGTCTTCATGTAGCGAGCGAAGCGAGTAGAGTTTGCGTAGCAAGCCCCGGAGGATTGCAGCGCAATCCTCCTGGGGGTTGGCGAGCTTTAGCGAGCAGGGGGCAGAGCCCCCTAGTTATTTCGGAATTGTATCAAGCAGATTAAGAATATTAAGCGATAAGCTCCTAGGTACTGAAATAATATTTTGTTTGTGTTTGAGGGGATATATTGTCTTAACCAATGATTTATTAAGTATAAAGATTGTTGTTCGTGAGAGAAACATTTCTGAACAGCTTAAACAATTTTAGGATACAGAGAACTTGGGTGTTAAAATAGATACCCAAGGACAGATTTCTTTCGATGAAGAAATTACTAAAGAATTCGATGAAGATATTACGTTTCATGACAAGAGACAGAAGGTGAAATTATCATGAAGACAATCATGAAACCTTTATTGAATAACAATCGATATATTACATGTAGAACTTTTTTAAAGTTGAAATGAAACTTTCTGAATGACTCATCTTAATTTTATATTATAAGACTGTCATAGACGAATAGCTTTGAGAACATTATCGAGCAGGTTACGGAGTTTGATCGAAGAAAACACATTTTATTTGCCTCACAAGGAAGTGATACGCGATGACAAGTCTACAAGTCGATTGAAGATTGTCGTCAGCAGCGGCTCGTCCATTAGAGCAATAAAGCTGCAGTCCCCCCTGAAATTATTTTAAGAGCTTGTATTCTAATTGGGTTAATTTTCCACTTCAAGAGTTCAATGATCAATGAAAATGGCAAAAAAGTAATAAAATCGTAAAAAGAAGACAGAAAATCAATTAAGAATTTAGAGATAGACTGACCAGGGCTGCATAGAGTTTTACCCTCCTAAGGATCAAAATTCACTCACTAAGCAACGCGGTGATCTCAGTAGGGAGAAAACAATAAACCTATCTCCCACTGAAATTCAATGTCCCTGAGCTGCTTTTTCCACGGCTTTCGATTGGCCCGACTTCTTTTTTCGATTTTTCTCAGAAGTCCAGCCATTAAGGTGTTTCTGAAATCAAATTCTGGAGGAGATGTAATTTTTTGCTCCTTTATGTTTTTGGGATGCTGATTACGAATCTGAGGTTTGTCACCAGAATTTTTTATTTTAGTTATAGCTAAAAAAACATGAAAAAAAATTTTCCCAGTTTTTTGCTTATGACTCAAATCTATCAATTTTTAGAATATCAACATTATAAATCAAAATAATCAGCACAAAATTTCCTATAACGTAGGTCTATACAACTTTTACAGCACTGCTTGTTTCATAGCTGACGAGCCGTCACTGATTGCCTCTGATGTAAGCTCCCATGCAAAGGGTCAAATTATCATTGAATGATTGTTTATATACTGGACTTCATTTAACTCCTGAACTTTTTAGCCTTTTAATTAGGTTCAGGACTTTTCCAGTGGCTTTCATAGCAGATCTTCGACAAAATAGTGACTCTGAAAGCAAAGCAAAGCAAAGGAATATATATATATATATAAGCAGAGTACTATTCTGGGTAAGTTCAAGTCCGTATCTCTTTACAGCTACCATCAAGTACCATCTAAAAGGGTATGTAGAAAAATACCCTATTGCCTGTGAACTTTTAGGAAATTCCTTGCGCGTATATAACTTTGTTGCTTTTCAAGAAGACACTAAAGCTGCTTTCAAACAGGCTTAGAATCTTTTTCAGAAAACGCGAGCATGCATTTAAGAAAATCGAGAACTAATTCCGCTGAGCTACGAGAATGATAGAGAAAAGCAGGACTGGATATACATGATTCAAAATACGCGTTCTTTCAAATAAGTCTTCTCTGATTTTCTGTAAAGTTTGTGTGTTTGCTCATAAGTTTAGATATTTTTTTATCTTAGAGAAAATATCACTATCTTTTTTAAAAAACTGTTCAGAGTTCATGATTCAAAAGATGACGGCTATATATATATAAAGTAAATGCGCAAGAATATTTTTTAAATTAATGAAAAGGAAACTACAAAATGATTAGAAATGAGAAGTAAGAGCAACGAAATAAAACAATGAAATAAAAATAAAAATTTTGATCATTTTTTGTAGTATTGTGTCCCCTTAATTCCTCTTTTGAATTAGAACAAATTTTGTGTAATGTTCTAAACTTATCTTGATCCACCAGTTCCATACACTTTATTAAAAAAAAAGAACTGCCTAGTTGTTTCTTTCTATTTATTTGCCACAAATGTAACAGAAACAATACAGTGAATCATCACATCTTTTAAAAACCATTGTGTTCTTTTACGCAATAAAATTAGAAGTAGATAGCATTGCAACTACTTATATTTGACATTTGAGATATATGCATATGTGTACAGCACATAGGGAAGGAAGACACTGATTGAGGATTTAAAGCAGTCTCGGCCAGTTGAAGGAGGGAACACGGAAGAGTTATTCGGTTTTCACTCATTTTCTCTAGTTTTATTATTGTGTTTAATAAGCTCTTCTCCAGTTCAGAACAGAGATTCCCAACCTATGGTACGCGTGTACACCTAAGGGTACACGAAGGCCTAGTTGGGGGTAAACGAAATGAAAGTCGGTAATGACGGAAACAAGAAAATATATGGAATTAAAAAAAGTTACAGAATTTTGTTCTCCCAAGTGAATACTTGCTATTTAATACCTATACCACTCATAGGCGGCTCGTCCGGGGGGCAAGGGGGGCAACTACCCCCTCACTTGCAAAAGTAAAGGGGCCTTGCCCTCCCCCCACTTTTCAAAGTTCAAGATTAACGATCCATCGAAAAATGGATTGCAAGCTGAAGCTTTGCTGAATAATATCGAAAGTTTCCAATTCATTTTTTGTCTACTTCTGATCCAAAGAGTTTTGGAAGCTACAGATACGCTTTCAAAAGCTTTGCAATCAAAATCGCTAATTTTTTTAACAGTTAAAGAACTGGTTAATTCAACAAAAGAATGTTTGCATGAATTCCGAAGTGAAGATTTTTTTGAAAAGTTGTGGATATATGTTAACGATATTTGTGAAGCAAAATCGTTTACTTCTCCAAAACTTCCACTCTCTAGAAAGGCGTCTTCGGAAATAGGCGGCAGTTCCTTCAGCATGTCACAAGGTGTTAAATCGTTCTATCAGACGTAAATTGCTTTTACAGTTATAGATGCTTCTTTAAAAACAATAGACGAAAGGTTCAAAGAAAATGAGTTAGATATTTTTCAATCTCTAAAAGATGTAACATGTTCCAATCAATCAAAGATTATAAAAATTGCATCAATTCAAAAAGTCTCTGAAACATATGATCTTGATATGGAAAAAATAAAGGGAGAGATACAAATTTTTCAAAAAATGTACAAAAAATACATCGACTCTTTGCCAGAAATATCCACGGAGATAACAGAACTGAGGAAAGGATGCAATTTTCTTGTTGAGAAGAAACTCTGTGATATACATATTTCCATCCTTGACAAAACTAATCCAAATTCTCCTTGTGATACCTGTCTCAACTGCATCATCTGCGAGAAGTTTTCATGCTTAAGATCTTTAAAATCATACCTTAGAAATAGTATGTGTCAAGAGAGGATTTCTGCACTTGCTGTTCTGAAGATCGAAAATACTGTAGATATTGACTTTACTAAGGTAATAGAACAATTTGCGAAAAACAAAAATCGCAGACTATTTTTCTTCTAATTTATAATACGGATGCATATTGTATAACATAATATCAAATAAATAAATTTATAACTGACCTGTTTTCTCTGTGTTTGGGAGTACGCCGTTTTGTGACGACATCATTGATCGATTCACGAGTTTAAAGAAAGAAGAATTGACTTAATAGGTAAGCGTTTTATATTTTTCTCATGTTATTATTTCATAAAAATTGAAATGGAACTTTGAATTGGAAGGAGGGAGTCTACGGTGGCCATCCGTTCCGATTTTTGAGGCCGTGTCCCGAATTTTTTAGAGAAGGTCAGTTAATCAATAATGACGTTAAAAT
>BGPR01000038.1:39309-167210 GCA_013235015.1 Araneus ventricosus
CAAAAAAACTGAAAATAGCATCGCACACTACTCACTTAACAGACATTTCTTCATAGCAGACAGTTTTATCATTCGATAGAAAAACTAGTCTTTATTATTAACACCGTCAATTGAGAATGGCAGCTTTAAGCATACCGATGGGGCTTCGAACTCATTCCAAAAGCTAACGATTCCCAGCCTTTCGGCTTGTTATTTTCTTGGATTAAACATTAATTTATGGACATAATTAAGAAATTTAACCGTTTAACAGGCATTAGATGCTTACTTTGCATTTATCGTTTTCCTAATTATTTATGATTTCTGAAATATTATTAGCACTTATCTTGAATAATTGCAAAAGTTTTGTTTGTATCTGCAATTTTAAGTGCCAGAGTTGTAACATATAATTGAAGCGTATATGCAAGAGGCATTATAAAATATTTTTAAGCTTATTTATCAATTAATTTTTAGACTTTCTGAAAGCATGTAGCTAAAATTAGCACTTAAAGTAAAATGTCCTGTTTTCGAAATAAAAAAATTCTACTCTAAAAACTACATCACATAAAATCTTAAAAGATAAGAAAAATCCTGAAAATTTAATTCAGAATTAATAAAGATAAGTACAATAGGAATAAGTTGATGAACAATAGCACAACGTCTGAACATTTTTATGTCACATCCATATACAGGTTGTCCATAATTAACTTTCCCCTATTCAGGGCTGTCAGCAGCCATAACCAATGACCAGAAAAGAGTGAAACTTTGTTCATTATTTAATAAAGGGATTTTAAAAACATTCAGCGAATAAAAAATGTTAGTTCCAAATATGGCCACCAGAGGATGGATTACTCTGAAAACCATAGTACACATACAATTTTTCCCCTGACATATAGTAGCTGTTACAATATCTACAAACATTCGCCGAAAACTTGTTGCGGACATCGGTGCTGGCCTGAAAGTTTGAGGCTCTATCTTCCTCTACTTGGACATTAACCTAATCATCTGCAGAAACGTTTTTCGTCCTCTTCTAGGAGGAATAGACAACGATCCTATTTCTTCTAATTTCACATCTACAGAAACGTGTTTTCTTCCTCTTCCAGGAAGAAGAGACAACGATCCTATTTCTTCTAATTTCACATCTACAGAAAAGTGTTTTCTTCCTCTTCTAGGATGAATAAACAGCGATCCTATTTCTTCTAATTTCATTATACTTTTTCGGAGTTCTTTAGCAGTGATTGGACCTGTTGAAGACTCTTCGAAGTTCGTAATTTCTATAGAGCAATTATTGAGTAATCAGCGTTTTCATAAAACTAATTTAACTAACAATACATGATTTCGTAAGCTCAAGGTAATTTTGAATGCTAGTAGACTGAAAGCAAGTTCTCCGCGAATGTTTATAGGTTTTTTAATAGTTACTGCGTCACATCGGAAAAATTGCTTGTGTACTTCGAGGTTTTAGGATCACATGTTCTCTGAGAGGGGGCCATATTTGGAACTGATTTTTTTAAATTTACGTGGTTGAGAAACCTCCGGATAAGTAAGCAGAATCTCGCTCCCTTGGTGGCCATAGTAATGTTGTGGGGCTGAAATAACTCCACTCCGATTATTGGACTTGTAAACTTCTTTTAAATTTAGTTCGTATTTGATGGATTGATTTTGCATTTGTTTTTTTGTATTCTCTTTGAAGTTAATGGTGAAGCAGCAAAAGATTATTTTCCTAATCAAAAACCTATTTTTAGAATTTTATCTCTTTAATTTATAAAGAGATAATATACATTTTTTGATTACGTAATGCAGTTATGTGAAAAGTCAAATTATTGAAATTTGAATCGTGAATATTACAGTATGAACTATGACTTTAAATAAAGAAAACATATTTCAAAAGTAAAATTACCAACTAAAAGAATTTTCTCGATTACAATGTCAGATTTTGCTTAAAGCTTCTTTTTGAGCTTTTACAGTTCCCATAAAGTAAGTAGCTTTAGCTACCTTACAACAAGATTATTGATTTACTGGAATCTATATACATCTCTTTTACATAATCATAAATTTATATCCCATTTACCTTAAATGCTTTCTTATTATTAATTTACTTTAATATTTTAGATATTTTAACTGTCAACTGACCAGCCTCAAAATTAGGAACTTCTTTCCAAAATAGTCCTCGTGCAACTTCAAAATGGGAAATTTATCTAATTAAACCAAACATTTTACTCTTTACTAAAATGTTCATAACTTCTTCTAATGGCTGAAATTAAAATTCAATAGAGAATCATTGTATTTTGAGATGAAATTACTCTGAAGAAATATTCAAAATTATTACGGTAACTCCATTAATTTTATTTAATTGAAAGACAGGGAATTAAATATTCTCATATAAGAATTTATGAGTTGGGGAAATTAATGAAACTTCTTACACTTCAAAGGTTTTTAGAAGAATATTTTTCAGTACCGGTTGGATATCAAGGCATTAACTCTTATTCCATAATAAGTTGCGATTTCAGTGAATACTCTAAGCTTTCAGCTTCGAACTTCAGAAGCAAAGAAAGTAAAAGAGCATTTACCATCAGTAAGCGTTGCAAAATCTGTCATTACATGAAAAGCTTTGCCAGCTTTTCAAAATGTTTCGTTTGATTTCATTCATTTGATAACGTTTGAACTGCTCAGCAAATTCAAAGGGCTTTAAAGATTACCCTTCGTAGTGTACTTCAGTCATTAAGAAGCTTTGAAGATATTGTTCGATTGAGGTAGATTTAATCTTATTAGATTTCTAAATGGGATGAAAGACAGAATGTGACTTAATTTAGTGGAATAATTCACTGAATTTGAATTTTTTGCAAACTGGAAGATATTTATGTTAGATGTATTCTGGAATTGCATTCCGATAATCACATGATTCACTCTTGAGCATGTGCTGCCTCGACTTGCATTCACTAGATGAAGAATTTACAACGAATGAAAAAAATCAGATTTCTATTATAAATATGAGTTATATTCCAATATGTTTTCTTCTACTGTTGCTTAGAGAATTAGGCTGTTATTCTTGATTAAAAGTTAAAAACAGTCGTTCTATTCAAAGAAGTAGTTATTTATACAGCTTTCCATGAAAGCTACCATATTAGATTTGCTTCCACGTTGATGTTTCTTCAGAAATGTAGTATGAACATAATAAATATAGGCATTTATGATCATTTCTCAAAATATCATTACTGAAAAAATTCACTTCCTAACAAGGGATATTTCGAAAACTTCACTTGTGCAGAAGTTAAACATACAGCTGCATCATATTTAAATCAGAACTCTAAATTATTTCTATAGAAACAGATGAATGAATATGTATTCGAAAGATAGTTAGATATTATTCTTTTTTTTTAGACAAATAGTATTGATGCACGAGAATCAACTATTTTACTTTAAATATAAAATGTCAACTTTTTCTGATAAGGTACATCAATCGAAATGTAATTCTGTATTCATTCATCTGCATTACATCTGTTCGTACAATCTTTTTCATGTTCTTTTTTTATGAATTTATCTTTTATATGCATTTTTGACATTTGTAGTACATAACTCAATTCCCTCATGCTCATAAAATAATTCGTTTTCTTATTTTATATTGCAAAAATGATATGCAACGGGATTTAATTATACTGAAACTACTCAGAGTCATATGTAACATCATCAAACAACCAGGATATTTGCATCGTTTGTGAAGTGATTTCGTAACAACTGTTGCACTGATTGCACCACGTGTGGTTGGGCTTCATCTTGCATAAAGATTATGTGTTGCATACTTCGCTTATTTGAAATGACACACAAAAAAGAAAGTTTAAGTAAGAATAACATAATTTTGCAGGTCCCCTTCTGCCGAATTCTGTTGCTATGTTCCATGCAGATAGATAATTCCTTGAAGATAAAAATAAACCTCATATACCCAAAGAATCTTTTATAGCAAGGCATCACCGACCTTTATTTTAAAAGAAATATCTGAGCAAATGCTAGTCTAGGATCCTCATTGTTATGTTGGAGTTATTGTGCGCGGGTGATATCGTTTGGAGAACTCTCAACAATCTTTCCCAAACCGTCGTAATATTCAAATCTAGTTGTTGTGCTTCAGGTTGTACCGATGTGATGTGTTGTAGGGAAGTATGACTTCACCATGTGTCTTTTCAGAATTTTATTCTCACATGAAGACACATAACAAACTGGGCATCACACATTACAAGACATTTAACACCTATCACTTAATATAAACCGAGCGAAACATTGTTAGAGAAAACTTCAAACATAGCAGGGCGCCATTTTTCTTCCATCACCCAGCGTCGGTCTCTCCCCCCAATCTAGCGTCTCTTCTTCGTTCCCTCTCGTCCTCCAGGGAGCGGGGAGGTTAGTCTGCACAAATTTTGGAGTACAAGTGCAGATGTTACAGACTTACTTCCTCCTCCAAATTTTGGCCGTCGTAATAATCAAATTCAGTTGTTTTTCTTCAAGTTAAGCTGCTTACTACCAAAGATTGCCCCTTGTTTGCCGTCGATGATCTCAGTAGCAACATGAGTAACTGTCTGTCCTGTGATCGGTTGCCGTCCTCTACCAAGGCTAACTCTATCAATAGACCTTTTTCTTTAAACTTCTGAATCAAGCCTTTCAATGTATTAATTGACAGAAGGTCTTTAAGTACGTTGTGACATGTTCCATATCACGAAGACCAGCCGCTGCGTTGGGCTGTTTAATGGTAGGGGAAACTAGGAATACTTGACCCTACGCGATTTTCTCAGATTAAGAGATCATTGGTAATTTGTGTGCAACATTTTTATTTCACCTTTGGTCACATGGTCTATTGGAGGGGATTTTCCTTCCAATCTGAAGAGCCATTATAATGGTGTGTAGTTAAGTATGTTTTGGAGATCCAAAAGTAAATTTTCACTTTTTCATTCGTCAGTGAATAGGAAGTTTACTAGTGAAGATATGCTGAATTAAAATATTTCTGAGTTTTAAGCATACCTCTAGCTATAATTTGATATCTGATGTTATGCATTATCTTAATTCTGAGTGATTAAACTTTTAGATGATTTAGAAAAAGTCAAGTTAGGTATACTTGGACCTATCAGAAGCTATTGCAGCTTCAATGTTGTAGCCTTCCGGAGCACATTTTGTGGTTGGAATCAGTTTTCTGGTGCGTGGAGTTTGTTGGCAAAATGGCAACTGAAATATAGAGTATAATTATTTAAAAATAATTTGTTAGTAATAATTTAATGAATAAAATTTCTTTTTTAATATGATAATTTCAAAAAATGCAAATAATTATCTGAGTAAGAATTTAAAAAAAATAGAAATTTAATTGATTTATTTTTTTCACGCCTGTGAAAGAAAATTTATTTATTTATTATTTTAATAAAAAACATTTTCCTCGAACTAATTATAATCGTTTCTTTTTATTTAAAGTTTCGCCATTTCTGTTGAGTTTTGCTTTCTTTCTTCATTTGAATTTTCTCCTAAAATTTATTTTCATTATTTTGTTTTTATATTTCTTTAAATATTAGAAGAACCGAGTAAGTTTTTTGAGCTTCTTAATTTCATGTTTTGTACAGTGTTTTTCCTATCTAGCGTTTTGAAGCTATTCTGTTTTTTTTTTTTTTTTTTTAATTTTCCAAAACCGGCAATTCTTTAACGCGCTAATGACGTTGGTAGGTTTCCAGTTCCATTTTTGTTGTTTTTTATTTAATTAAATCAATATTTTAAATGTTGAATATATTTTGAACTAATTTAATTTAATAATTAGATGTAATTTTATGACTTAACTAATTTAATTTATTAATTAGGTTTTATTAATAACAACTGCGCTCAATAGTTTTCATATTATTTAATTTTTATAGTAGTTTCATTAATATTTTTCGGTAATAATGACATTATCAGTTCAGTAGTTTTAACTTATATCTGAATTTCGTATAGGTACATAAAAATTATCAAAATAATTTAAGTACTCTTTATATGTAGGGTCATGTATCCCTATCCCTAGGGTCAAGCATCCCTTACTTAGGGTCAAGTATCCATAAGATTAGGGATACTTGACCCTAGGAGATTTCTTGAAATATATATATATTATGATTAAATGAGATATTAGTTTAACAAAAGTACAGTTCTCATTCTTAAAAGCAAATCCTTTTATGACGCTTGCATTTCAAATATTCTAGAAATATAAGAAAAAAATAAAAATCGGGTCAATTATTCCCAGTTTCCCTTCATGTAAGAGCGAAGCGGTAATTTTCGATTATATCTTGAAAGCTCGACTTTCTGCCGCCGGCAGTTGCCTTTTATTTCTGGAGTAGTATTTATGCAAATTTTAGGCCATATATAGATCAGAGCCACATTTTCTCCTGTAGACATCAAATGGAACTACTAAGTTTTTCAAATAGTGTTTCTTCTCATATCATGCCAATTTGGTGCTATTCTGTTTGTTAGATTGATGTACAGATGACTGTTAGTAGTGACAGTTTTACTTCAAATACCCATAAATAAATTAATTAGTCATTAAATATAAGCCAAAGATTATTTAAATCAACCGTACGATGAAATGTACCATTTTATAAGACAATAATGTTGTTTCTAGAAAAAGAATTCTATATATTTTAGCATAGTTGGGACATTCTCTCGAGAAAGGTACGAATAGCTAAAAAAAATTATTTTACAAAAGTATGTAAAAAATCTTTAAAATTGCATGGATGTTTCCATTTAAGCTTAATAAATACCCTTATATTAGTGGTCAAGTTTTCTATTTTATTTTTCACTAGTTTTTTTTATTTTTAAAATTATTGATTTGTCTACTGTTGAGACATGACAGTCAACGGAACTTTTACCTTTTAAACGGCAGCATAATTGACTCATTATTGGGTAGAGTTGGTACAGATTTTTTTCGTATAATTAAACAATAAAATTGGCTATTAAAACCAGAGCAAGAAAACCTACATTTTTAAATAAATAGCACTTTTTAAATAATGACACTGACTGTGCATTAGTTAAATAATATTTCCAGACAATTTCAAATAAATGAAAGTCAAAACTCTGCAGCAAAGTAATCAATTATATACTAGACTAATGAATATCAGATATTTATTTATTAATAAACAATCTAGAACGTCTCTTATTAAGTTTTTTTCTACTCTCTTCTCATCTGAATTTGAGCATCTGACTGCTTTGGCTTTTTTTTATGTTCCCATTTTTTTAAAAAATAATTAGCTATTAAAATGTTTGTTACACATTATTGAAATTTAATATTATGAATATTCTATATGAATTGTTCTCCTTAATTATTAACATTAATTTTATTTCTTTTTAAAAAAATACAAAAAACCCTTACAAAAATTGCTAAAATTAACAAAAAATCTACCAAAAAACATTTAATTCATACTATTTTAATTTATCAAACTGTATAATGATTTTTGAGATTTTGTCTCTTTCATGGACAATGCCACCTCCTCTGTGGGCATGTTGTGTCCACGGAGGAGACAAAAATTAAGTTTTGAATTTTTAAGTGCTTTGCTTTTTGGATTACTAAAGTGGTAAACTGATTTTTATTAAATGCTATACTAAAAATATCTTAAATTAGTATTATAATTATAAATTAGCTTTTTCTTAACTTATTTATGATGTTCCCGGAGTGGACACTGAGAACTTTGCCAAACTCTAAATGGAATTAATAAATTGGAATATATTCAATAAATTCACAAGAGAATGAAAAGTGTTTTTAAACACTTTAGCTGGGAGTATGGTTTATAAACCACATATATAAGAACATACACGCAGTTAAAGGGTTAAAGAACAAAATTGCTGCCATTCTTCCAAATTCTTTCATGATCATTTGACATGTGCTGCCATTCATGATATTTTTTAAAGTTATGTTCTGTGTCTACAGAGGGAGACTTATTTGACTAGGGACAAAGAGTACAAATTAATTCCCGAGTAAAAATAATTTTAAAAAATGTTAGGTTAGACTTTAACCAGAGACTTTAAAATAGACAATACTGAAAAAAATCGCAAATTTTTTAAACGTTCCTTGAGTGTAAGTAAAACTTATTTTGAAGTTCATGTGTAGGGAGGAAGGGGACTTTTGACTTATATTAATTGAAAAATGAGAGTGAAATAGTAAAACATTTTTAGTAGAAACGTATTTAATAGATTTATTAAAACTTAAATTATACATATAAATGAAAATATTGGGACTTCTGTAGCACTTTATAATATTTATCTCCACGGGACTATAAAAAGCACCTTTTCGTGAGAATTACCCAGTTATATTCATATCATTTTGTGATTCACATCCCTAAATATTTCGACTTAATGCTTCTAATTTGAGACTAAAGAAAAAAAACCCGATATTCTACTTGATGTCACAATCCTACAGATTGCGGATTCCAAATTAGACACTAGAACGGCCCTATACGAATCCAATCTGAGGTCATCTGTTATTAAATCTGTTTTCGATCCTGTATTGGAAGTCAGTTAAAATACAAGTTTTTATGTAGTTAAAACTATGTTGAAAGGACTTTAGACTACTAGGAGAGGTTTCAAATAATCTATATTTTCTATAATTCTCTATCTAATTTTTGAAAACAGCTGCAATTTTTATGTCTTTACTGTATTTTACATTAATATTTTTAACTACATTCACGGAGGAATTTTTATTAATAGATAAAAATCCATAATTAGTCCTGGTCAAAATCCTATTCTATTGTACAATTGTACAGACGCATAGTTTATACAACTTAATACACGTTCTATTCTTTTTTACTGCTTGAATGCAAATTTTTAATGACTGAAATGTAAATTTTTAATGCATTACGACAGAGGCCTTCGGAATAATTCTCCTACATAATGAAGAAATCAAACCGGAATGATTTATATTGACTTTTCAGTAGCATCAACTCTCTTCAAAGAACTTTTCAACCCATTATTATTGTATATGTTTTTAAATAGTATTTTAGAAAAAAAATATAAAACAATAAGCAGCTGAAACAAAAATTGTTTAAGAAAATGTTAGTCCTTTAATTCAGGTGAACTCATAAAGGAAAATATTACGATTTGAAACATTTTTTTTATATATAACTCCAATCGATTTTATTGAATATTTCCCCAGGGAATCTTGCTTCTTTGCCATAATGATTTTGGAACAGCAGATAATGATCGGCAATTCCATTGGTTTTGGAAACCAAAAGAAAGAAACAGTAAAAAAGACCTTCCCAAGAAAATTCCATCACAAACCACTAAGCATTTGAAAGCGTAAACTTTAATACACAACTTTTACGTTGTTCGCTACTGCGATTTTCTTTAAATTTCATTAAATCCCATTAGAAATTGCGCATGTTTTCATTTAGTGTGCACTAAAATTTGGTAAAGGCATTTCTAATTTTTCCTCGCACGTTGTTTTCTGTGAAATATTTGCTTCGCTTTCTGACTGATTTCTTCTCTCAAAAATATAATATCATGAAACATTCTCATGAAATTTAGTTTCCTGTTTTTTCAAAAATAAAGTAGTACCTTCTCCGTCGAAGCGACCACTTACATTGGAATATACTTATAATGTTGACGAAGTAGATCTTCAATAAAGTCTGACGTTTTTAAGCAGCTTAATTTCGGACTCTAAATTGAAGCAACCCCGATTAAAGAAGATGGATCATAAGGATTTCTTGCCCTCATTTTTTTAACTTAAGAAATTCCCCTTCTTAAAACAAGGTTCAGATTACTTGCGGTTCATCAGTCTTGACACTTAATTAATTTATTCAGTCAATATCACATTTATAAAAAGTGTGTGTTGGTTTCCAATAACGGCTGGAATTAATTTTCGCACTGTTCCCTTCGCTTCATAATTGTCAAGTACGGGATGAGAGACAGTTAAAAGACCTGGCATACTTCACTTTCCTTTACGTGTCTTTAATGATATTGGCAAATCTATATTTCAATATTAATCCATTTGAATTTTTCTAATTTGGAGTCTTTCACTTAATCTTGGTGAAACTCTATTGTCACGAGGGCTTTAGAAAACACTGTTGTGATTATAAGCTACTAATGATGATATTTTAGTTCTTCGTATGTTAGTTTGCAGTGAATAATGAATTTAGTTATTTAACGAGACATACGTTAAAAACAAGCTAGTCGATTTCAGAATGATGAATAAAAAGATATTTGAATTTATGAACATGGTTTCATTTATTTCATTTACTTTCCAGGATATTAAAAGTAATCGTGTTCCACTAAAAGAATCTGATTTCTTCATTAGATTTTAAATACCTATCGAATATAAATACTTTCTTTAAATAAACAGATCTAATTTAATCTTCTTCTCACCTACTTCTTGATGATATTTAATAATTTCAGGAACTTAATTAGCAATTCATTGATAATTTTAATTAAATTTTAGCTTCGCCTGAATGGCCTATCTAGAAAGAATTTGAGAAAAGATTTTTCCTTAATATTTATAATACAAATTATAAATCAACTATTTAGTAGAAAATAATCAAAATAAAAATTATTTCTACTTTTCACTACTCTTATAAAAGTGCGTTTTTAATAAATTTATTAAAAACCTTTTAAAAACACACTTTTATTAGTGTACTAAAAATAACATTTTTTATTTTAATTATTTTATACTTTTCCATATTATTTATAATTTTGTATTATAAATATTATTGAATAAAGAAATCAAATTTCTTCTAAAATTTGATACCAGGTGACGACACTCTCATAAAATAAAATCTAATTAAATCAATTGATCAATTAATATGTAGTCGAACTCCGAAAACATTAAAATGATGTATTGTCACCGATAAGACACAGGTGTATTTAATTTTAAAACTCTAGAATTGAAGGAAGTGAATGAAAAATCGATTTCAAATCTTGATCTTTACAAACATAGAACAAGTCGATTCAAATATTAATTCGATTTAAATATTAGTCGATTAAAATTTCAATTAATTCTCTCTTGAATGTCATGATTTTATCTTCAGTGAATGCATGTAACTCACTGAAATCTTCTGCAAACCTTATTTTTAAGGAGTATTTCTCATACATTGTTTGAATTCCTTTTTTTACTGTATAGAATGCTAGTAGAAAGGAATTATTTTTAAAGAAAATTTATGAAAAATCTCTTTTCTTCTGGAATTCGTTCGAATTTTCTCCAAAATTGTAAAACTTCTTCTTTTAATTTCCATTTGAATCGTAATATTCACTGTCTCCACAACTTTTGAATCTGGTGCTGTTGCTAAATTACCCGGCTTAATAGATTGATTATATTATTTTGGTAGTTACATTAGTTTGGTTGTTAAGCTAAGTTTCTTATAATAAACCTGTTTTTAGTTCTGCATAATGCTCTTGAGGTTAAGATTAAGATTCGTCTAGGTTGGTAACATGAAATATTTTGGGACATACTTCCCTTTTCTCATCCAAAAATTAGGCTTCGTGGAGGACCAGGACAGTAACCCTAAGGGTAATACGATTTTGAGATTCGCAATCCCCCAGGCCATTATTATTGTTGGATTTCCGCCTTGGATTGTCTTTTTTATATCTTTATTGTGTTATTTTAATTTTAAGGGCAATATTTTACATTTAACGGATCATTAACTATGTTTACAGATAGGGCAGCGTTATTTCATCTAGATTTTATTTATTTCTTAGGGCTTTTGCAATATTTAACGACTAATTTTCTATTAGTAATTTTGATCTTAATTATTTGTGATAATTCTAATGAGGTTAGATAATTTTCGGATTTAGTTTTTATTTTTGACTGCAGATTGGTTAGCTTAAATTTCATTTTGATACCTTTTTTAATTTTTACGGTTATTGCGATTTTTATTGTCTTTGGATTCTATATATAACTATTTTTGATATTATTTACTATATATATGTATATAAATATAAGAAATACAAAATTGCAAAAATAATTTTAAAACAATATTACATAAATTACAAGATAAAAATATTGGACAAAAATTTAACATGTGTGTTTATAAACATTATCAAATGCTGTGATTTGTTATTATTTTCGGTTGTTTCCTTTACGTAATAACATTGGCCGGGAATAAGTAAAATGCTCGGCGTTATGGTTACTGTTCAATCATTATTTTCTTCTCCAAATTCTAATGTAATGGTATTTCCCTAATATATATTCGACAATATAAGAAACGCAAATCTTTAATCATACCTAATTTTTCCCCTCCACGTGCATTAAAAATAAATTTGATATTTCAATCATGTTGTGCAGTGAATGAAGAAATAATTCATTTAGATTTGATTTGTCACTCTTTCCATAAAAGCTTTCAATAAGTGACGAAGGAAAAAAAATCATTCATTAAGTACTTAATTATATCCTTCTTAAAATTCTCTGCACTTCTCACTCAGAGGAGACATTCTAATTTTATACTTCTTAGAATTTCTTTTATCTACATTTTAACCTTTACTCGGGACTTTTGAGATGAGGCTGAAGTTGGATTTCCCTTAGAGCCAAGTGAAGATTTTTCTTTTTCTTCTGCTACCATTCCTACTTTCTTTACTTGCTTTATTTCTAGACAGCAAATTTCTTTGGCTTTAACATGGTTTTATTTTTCTCTGGTAGAAATGAAACACAAGATTACCTCTCTCGAAGCATCATTTTTTCCACTCTCTACTTTTGTTTGGTTCTACTATGATAACGAAAAATTCTCCATCTTTGATATGATTTAAACTGTTTAATACGAATGCTTTCCATGTTTTGAAAAATTTAAATAAAGGTCACTCATTCTTGGATTGGTGCAGCAATTGGTACTGAAATAGATTTATGGATTGAAAGCAAGAATTCGATAAAACAAAATGTATTTAAAAATACAGAAATTTCAAATATCTTTAAAAAAAATCAAAAATGTTGTTCTCATATGCTTTCACTTTCTCAAATGATTTCATTTGTAATGTGCGATAAAAAATTTTCTTATAAAATTATCCGATTGATATTTTAAAAAGTTCTTATCCAAAATTAATTCTGCCACTGACAAAGAACTTATTAGGCTGTCAATTGTAATTATTCAGGATAAATAAAGTCTCAATTAATGACAATGAAAAAAATAAAATTTTAGTGAGTTATTTTTGCTATTTATAGCCTCATTATTTCTGAAACCATAAAAATCCACTTAGTAGTCCAAAATAATCGAACAACCCAATTCCAATTTTGAGAATTTTCTTGATAAATTTTGATTTTGTAATGATCTTTGGCCAAAAATAAAAAGTAATTATCAGAATCATAATTTTTGTTTAAGCTAAGCAATAAAAGTCAAAACGTGCAAACTTTTAAAAAGATAAAATTTTAGTCTTTGCTGTTATTTTTTCACATTCAAAAACCACTTTTATAATAAGTGGCTTCTCCTCTCCTTTGGATTTTTCCTTTTCTGTCTTAAATTATTCAGTTTTACCATATAATTGTTTCCATTATCTAATAAAACATAAGGGAATCTGAGTTTATTCAGCAACATATCGCTATGGATGAATATTGTTTAAGATATTTGTAGAACTCCACGAGCTGGTTCGGTTTGTCATAACTTGAATTGTGACCGTGCTGGGATTTTACTTCCGCGTCGTGTGTTCACTTGAGTTCCTGAAAACAAATATTTTCCCACACTATTTCATAAATATGAAACAGCGAGATTTTTTATTTTTCGTGTCAGAAAAGCGTTCCAGTTCAGGATCCCAAGTGGTAATCTGATGCAAAAAAAGGTTTCTGAAGGATTGGTATGATTTTCAGTAGATATACTACTATGTTTTACGTCTTATACGCTGAAATGCCGCTGAAATAGAGATAACAAGTTAATAACGAGTTGGGCCTCTTCTGGCCTTGATAACGGGTGCCACACGACGAGGCATAGATTCAAAAAGTTTGCGGAAGCGTTCCACAGGAATGGCTTGTCAAACATCGGCTAGTGCTGTCCATACTTCAGTAAGGGTTGCTGGTGTTGTGTGATGTGCTTTCACGCCTTTCTCCAAAACATCCGAAAGGTGCTAAATAGGATTTAAGTCTGGGCTTCTAGGTGGCCAATTCATGACAGAGAAATTAGAGGAATGCTCATCCAACCAGGCAGTAGCCAACCGGGACCTGTGAGAAGTGCAGTTGTCTTGGTGCAATGCTCTATTTACATGTGGATGACAGTACAACATAAGCGGATGGAGGTGATCGCTCAGCAACTCTACGCACCGAATAATATTGAGGGAGGATGGTACAAGTCCCAAATATCCCAAAAAACTGCCAATAGAAAACGCCCCAGACCATGATTGAGCCGGCACGGCCTTGTACATTTAGTTTACCTTTTAAGTTTTACCCATACTGGCAGTTGAAACGGCTGGTTAACAACAACCACAGTACTAGCCATATATGCAGCTACCACAGCGCCCTCATGTGCACATAAATGAGCGCAGCGCTACACAATTTGCATAGAAATGTCTATCCCTAATTCAGTGGCACTTCAGTGTACTATAAACGATAAGCTATTGCCAGAAGAATTAAGGAAGCAAACTTCTAGCAGTGAATAATAAATTACTTAAATTTAATATCCAATTTCTCACATTTTTCATATTATTAACTCATCACTTATGGTACTTGCGTTAGTAGCTATTTAAGACAATCTGCCAATTTTATCTCTTACAGTAGCAAATCTTCGTTGAATACTTATAAGAGTAGAACGAGTAGCTCTAGAATCGTAAAAAGAAAGCTCAGCGGCTACAAAATATAATTCACTTGATGCCATACGAAGGACTGAATAAGTCTTAATTGAAATTCAATGTCAGTAACCTACATTAAAAGGGATTTCGAATATTTTATCAAGATGATTACAAACAAACTAAAAATGAAGATGATTAAACAAAATACGCGAAAATAGTGAAGAGTCATTGATTCCCTCGATATGTAAGAAAATTTAGGAACTTGGAAAGGAGATTTCTAAAACGTAATATGTAAATATAAGCTTACTGAAATAGGACATTTCCGTACATTTGAAAGTAAAGATTTTTGAAAAGATTTACAAAAGAAAGAAAGTATTTGATGAAAAGATTCGAAGTTTGTGTCAGAGTTGAATATTGATCTTGTGCAGCAGAAAATTTTTTTATTTAACCTTCCACCATTATAAATTTTTACACGAACAGGCACTTGTCGTACTTTTTACGACACAATAATTTTCTTAATTTTTACTATGGGAGTTGTAAGTTATCTCATAATAGTAATAAGAGAAACGTCAGAAAAGCAAATGTTTTCATCAAGAGTGAAAATTAATTTTAATATTATTTGAAAAATCTAAAATTATACTGAAATCAGAGAAAGTAATGAGATTTAAATATATTATTTTCTAAAAAATGTATTAAGCAATATGTAATAAAAAAGATTATAATACAAATTAAGATTGTACAATAAAGCTTGTCTTCTTTGTTTCTTATCATCGTCCTTGCATTCGAAACATTGAGTTTTTTCTAGAGAGAGACGCTTACAAATGTACTATATATTGTACCTACTGCATTTCACGGATTTTGATGATCATTTTCTTTCTTTCAAACACCACAAGCTTTTCTTCTCAACGCTGTTGCTGTTCACTTGCTTTTTCAGGTTCTGATGTGCAATTTAGACTTAAAGACACGGTAATGTCGTATGGAAATGATCAGACTTTTTGGACTCGATTTCCTTTTTTTCCAAAAGACTGAGGGCAAAGTTTTCCAAGAAAATTCTTCGGCTTGGTGGATTATTGGCAGTCTTATTACATATTAAGTATTTTTGGCAATGTAGAATGAAATATTAAATCGCCGTAATGCGCACTGGATATATAATTAACAAACTGAAACGTCCAGATGTGTACATTGGTGACAATGACGATGGATCTGGCTTCCCGTGGAAAAATCCCGATTGTCGTAAAATTTCGCAGGCGTGACCGCTGGAAAGTAAAAGGCAAGTTGACAAAAAGAAAAATGTGAACAGTTTTAAAGAAATTTTCTCTTACACACCTATGTTAGCACTCTACAAAGCGCACCATGAAAATCTTAATCACCGTTTTTAATGAAATTTTCTTTCAGGAACTTTCTTAAATTATTCACTTGTCTTTTATTCAATGTCAAAAGTTCATCTACTTACTCTAATTTGCTCGTTACACCCGTGCGATCAACGATATAACTATGATTTTTAACGAAATTCTAGTGGAAATTGCTTATTATTAGTCTCTTATCTTTTATTAAGCTTTAAATTTATATAATAATACTAGCTTTACGTATATATTAATTCATATTTTTATTTAATATTGATAGCAACACACAACTTAAGTTTAATATGAAACTAATTTTACCATTTGCTGTTTTCTTAACATTATCTATATTGAAAAGATTACGTGTCGTATTATTTTCATATTTTCATTTTTTTCTTATTGTGCTCTATTTTTTAGAAGCCAGTGCAGTGGTTACTGCTGCCAGTGCAACCAATCGTTAAAAATGTAGGTAAGAAGGCACTAAATTATATGGATCCTTTTTGATCATTATACAATCAGGATGAAAGGCCCGAAGTATTGGAAGAGATGCTATGGTTATGGCCTGGAAGTGCTCCCACCATGCAGCTATTGTTAGGTTCAACTTCAGAAAAATTGGCATAATTGATTAAAGGAGGAATTTTTATAAATTAAGATGGCATGCTTTGCTATTGTTCCCGCAGCAGCGGTAAATTCTTAAGAAGCAGCCCCCGTGGGAGAGATTCTCCCCCCCGCCAGCTTTGAAAAGACAGCTGACAGAGACATTTCGCAAATAAATGAGAGAGTGCGCCCTCATCGCTCTCGAATGCAATTTGCCCCCACAAATCCCTGCACCCGTTTAAAATTCCACAATAGGCATCAAGGAAAGAAATCGTTTTTTAAGCTTTCTGAAGTTCGCAGTGATATAAATAGAAGACAAATAACAATGCTCAAGTTTGACGGAAGTGAGTCGATCATAGTAGGTTTGAAATTTGATTTTTTTAAAAAAATTCTTTGCTTTGAAATAAAACGGCCGCAGAATATTTTCTTTAAGTGTTTTTCTTCCATGTGGGAAAAGCTTTCTTTAATTATCTGTGAGATTCTTATTTTTGGCTTAGCTTAATTACCTAATAGGAAGCTCAAAGAACGAAATCTTTGACTTTACAAGAAACAAATCATAGACTTTTCATTCATCTGTGGATTGGGACATCTACATACCATCTATTTACAGGAAAAGACTTTGCAATAGCATGCGAAAACGAAAGAACGTTGTGTTATCCATCTAGATTACAATCAAATCTCTTCGGCTTTTCACTGGTTTCTTGGTTCTTCCTGTTATAAAAAAGTGAAACATTTTGCAGTCATTTACTTTGTGTTTAATTTAACCTTTCATTCGGCTAGTTCTCGACGTTTAATTCTTTCGAAAATACACCTCTGCCTTATCTCTTGAAAATGTATTATCTCTTTCTCTAAATGATCTTAAAGGGCCAGGAGGAATTTTCTTTTCCTCTTTTTCTATCTATGGAATCAATTAGTTTTTTCCAACCCTTATCTCTGGATGTCTTTTCAGATAAGATGCGTTTATTTCCATTCATATATCTTGAATGCCTGCATATTTGTTTTCGATCTTGTACCTGAATGCCTTATTGTGGTTCTTCACTTTTAAAATTGAATTTTTTACTCTTGAAGGAAAATCTTTTATTATGAGCTGAAAAAATTAATTTAAGTTTATTCTGGGGATTTACTTTGTTTCTTTTTGGTTGTTTCAATAACTAAAAGAAAACGGCAACAACAAAATAAACACTGATGTCTCCGCTTAAGAGTACATGTTTAGTAAAATTATAATACAGAAAAAATTAGAAATTTCAGTAGCTTTTGTCTAGAATAAAATTGGATGCATTTCATAAACCAAGTGCTTTGCGCTAGAGCACACAAACATGTTATATTCAGCATTTTATTGACTTATTGACTATCATTAAATGTCTTTGACGTGCCAGATACTGTTCGCATATTTTTGAACTATTCTGTCAGAAATACAAATGAAATTTTTATCTACAATTCTTGCGCAATTTATAGTATGTTTCATTTCTCTTGTTCTTAATTATTGTTCTATATCTAAATTTACTAGATAATGTTGCTGTTTGCAGGTAGTCACACACTCCCTTTCCTCACCTTTGCATAGCCCAATAATAATAGTTTTAGGCTTATGATGTTTTATTACAATACTTCAAACATGAAAAAATCTATGAGGGATACATCTCGTGGTTGAGCAGGAATATAAGTAAAAGGGTCTCGCTACAAACCAGTAGCTTATTTAATTTTTTCCGAGAGTTTATTAGTGGATTCAGATGTAGGGTTACTTACTTTGTCTTGATGTAGTTATGCTGCCTCGAGGTTGTGTAAGTAACCATAAATGATACACCCCTCCCTGCCTTAGCAACCGGGTTACTGAATGATCGAGCTGCCGTGACAATAATACAGGTACTGTGGTCTGTGGTCAGTTAGAAAATGGCCATCACCGGTCCATGCACCAATCCTTGCCGAAGGAGGCACGTCTCGTCATCGAAAATGTGGGCAACACAATCACATCACAATTACTAGACCATCCAAGGTGGCGAGGTCCCGCTTACATATTTGACGATTTCTCATTCCATATGTGAGGAGCCTCCCCCGGTTGTGTTGGTAAAAAAGTGGTATTTATTTCTTAAACAGTGTTGCCGATTGGATGAAAAAAGTGTGGGGCAAAACATTTACTGATATCTTAAAGTTCCCGGGAGTATAGGGCGAAAACAACAAAATTCAATTTTTTTACAAAATTAGATAGCTTTCACGGATATTATTATTTTTTACGATTCATACAGGTAAAAAGAAATAAAAAAATAATTTTTCCAGAAAAGTAAAGGACAACCGAATCGCCCCCTTACGCTCCGTCACTGTTCTTAAAGATTGGCAATAAAGTGCTATTTTGAAGCATGGGGAAATGATTTTTACATTTTTTCAACTCTCATGAGTTTTAATATTTCGTAATAGCAAAATCGTCAATAGTCATAAATTCCTTACAAAAGTTTTTTAAATTCCTTGAGCGAAGTTTTTTAATTAGATCCTTCAGTCTGACGGCAATAAATAGATATTTTTCTATCGCAATCGCTTAGATATATCCATTTCGAGCTTCATAGAATATTGCAACATTTTTCATCAGATAATGGCTTCTTGGGGAGAATTCTGTATTGAGTTCTACCTTCGGTCAGATGTCTAAGAGAATAACAAGGAGCATTGCATTTTTTGTCATTTAATGATTCAAATCACGATTTATTATTTCGTTTCTTGTTGAAATTGAGCCAGTGAGAATTTTTCACCTGTTCTTTGTGCTGGTAGATTTTGTTTTCAAAAGGAACATTTTAAGGTTGAATTATATGATAAGTTTCATCTTCATTAAATGTGTTTTTGGAATTTTTATTCAGTTGATAGGAATTGTGATGATATGATTCACGTGTTTTTTCAATATTATTTGCAATTATAAATATAAAGCTTTTAGTGATACTAATTTCATGGCTCTTATAGCGTTTTTGAAGAGCAAAATAGGAATAATTTTCTTCGAAAATATGAAAGCATAACTTTATATCTAGTGTTCATCTTTAAACACCATTTTAACTATTTTAATGTTAACAAAAACTCTGTAATATTAGATTATAGTATGAGCAAATGGTTGCTTTTATAAGCAAAACTGCATTAATCCAAACGCTTGCTTATATATTCCATTATAAACTTTCAAAAAATGTGCGAACAGCCTGCATAAAATTTTTTATAAGAGCAGATATTATTATTTTTTTCTTTAAAAGATTAAAAGGATCGTATTTTACAATAAGAATGACAAAACATTTGCTATTTAAAATGTTACCGAAAGTCTGGAAATGATTTTTATTTTATTATAAAAATTAGAGTATTATTATGAGTAATATTTAAAAATGAAGTTGCAATTTTTCTTTTTAAGTTACGGAAGAAAAGTCTTGAAATTCCATTTGATGCCATTGAAAATATAAGCATAAAATTTGAGATAGTACAAAGTTTAAAGAAGATCGTCAAAGGTTTCTTGGATAAACAGTAGAAGATAGGAAATAAAGAGAAACGAGAGAAGATAAGCGAGAGAAAAAGATTTTGAGGGGGCTGGGAAGTTTAGTATAGAGAAAGAGTTCGAGGAACGAAGACTATCGTGAGTGAGTTAATTATAAGTAAGGAGAATTAGAACACCAAAGATTGACTACAGATATAGAGTAGGAAGAAAAAGAATTTGAACTGTAGAAGATGAGTTTATAGAAAGTTTGAGATTCTAAAGCAGAGCAACCTGTTCGCCCCCTTTCCGAAGAAAAAGTGTAAAGGGTAGGTGTCACAGCTGAAAAGATTCTCAAAATATTTCATCAAGTTCTTCTTAGAGCGAAAAATTCTTATAATTTTCAAGATTGGGCCATGAGTTGTCGATATTGTTCGAAGAATAGGAACCATTGTAACATTGGATGTTTAGGAAGCTGCTGATTCTTCAAAACAGGAAAAGCAGAATATGCTTGGAATTGCTCAGAAAGTAGAGGAGCTTTCTAAAGTAGAGAAGATTCTAAAAAAAATCTTGTTCCGAAAGGTGATGAACATTGGGAAAAACGTTGCAAAGATAAATGGGACGAATGGAATTCATCCTTGGAGTCATTTAAATCTTACATAAATTAAGATGTTAATAATTTTATCCTTACTCCATCTTAAATAGAAGCAGGCATAGGAGAAATTACAGTTGTATGAGATGACTATCACCTCTTTGCTGATGTACTCTCTTGCAATCACAAGTTCTGAAAGTTGAATTGTGCTCAAATGCCATGATAACAAAATTTCTACACAATTCTGGAATGAAATCTCATATTTTGTCAAAATTGTTTTGTTATGCATAAATTTATAGCCCGCCCTGGTTTAGTGGAGAATTAAAAATGTGTGTTGAGGTGTCAAATTGAAGATAACATAAATAGAGGATTCAACTCAACCGATTATGTAAATTAATGTTTGAATAGCATTTTTCTTCTGCGAGAATCTGAACATTTATATGCTAATGTGCTCAATAAAAGTTAAGTTATACTTGTGTATCTAATTTAGGTCTACTAACTGTGTGTGAATTGAGTAATAATTATTTTTCAAATTATGGCTTAAATTTAAATTTCATTAATATTTTATCTCAACTTGTAGTTTACTTTTGAAGAATTTTGGAATTTAAAGTTAAGTCTATGTTACTTAGATTTCAATGCTCATTTGAATGCAAGTTTGCCTACATAATTTGGCTTTGAAAATCTGATTTAAATGCTTTTACTGCACGTAATATAATTATAAAGTTACTTTAAGTTGATGTCGCCTTAAATCTAAGGAAAATATTTTTAATTCTTTGCATGTATATTTAAAAATTGTCTCACTTAAAAAAGTAATCTTTTAGCTCTTTCACTAGATTAGGAGGAAGAAGTCAAAAATAATTTAGTGAATATATTTTTATGAATGAAATATAAAAGTTTGAAGTAAAATTATTTATGAATGCGTATTTTAGTGTTTTGATAGTAATGAAGAGTATTTTAACTTATCTGTTTTGCTTAAAGTGTATTATTTTATGTGTCTCTTCGCTTTTCACAGCAGTTCTCTACATTTGATTTTTGGACCCACTCATTTTTCGTCTTCAAATGAAAAACGGGAATCTTGGTTTTGACTCATTATTTTCAAATTACGAATGAGCATTCGAAGAAGAGTTATAGTGAAGAAGCGAATTTGGTACGTTTCCGCAAAGTTCGAAAAAAGAAAGGATGTGCTTTGCAGCTTGTTAAAGAATCGCCATTTAGCTGTAGGTAAACAATATCATTCCGAGTTGGTGTTAGTAAAAGCACATAGTGGAAAATTTTACACGGAGCAAAAATTCATCACGTGTAGAAAGTCCAAAAATTTAACGAAAAGTACTATACAGTCCAAGTAGACTTTAGAAGATGCTCCAGGTAAACACTGTAATTCCGCATTTACATTCATAAGTGATCACCGTTTAAGTGACCTCGTTTTCCTTGGAAGATATGCTTTCGCAACATTCACAATTACCATGTTGTATCTTACAAATAGACATGCCGTTATCCGTCATTGGAGATTTTCCTTCATCAAAGTATGAATAGGTAGCATTGGGGATTATGGTAGGACCTTACCTATATTGCAAATTTATCTGGCCGGCCACGCGTATAGCGTGTTTCTGGAATAAGTGTTCCTGAAACACGCTATGTGTGCTGTAGGTGTTCTTCAGGAGGCAACCATATTAGCAGTAGCACTAATTTAAATATTTTCACTGATAGCTCAAAATATGGAAACAAGGTAGGAACAGCATTCTGAGCATTTTCCAACAACACCTGAACATACCGGTGGAAAGCAAAACTGAATGAGAACAATGCAGTTTTTCATGAAGAACTCTGTGACCTCAAGGAAGCTGTTAATTATGCAATAACACAACCATCTAATATAAAATAACAATTCATATTGAAAATAGAGCCACTATCCTTGCAGCATCCAACTCTAAAATCACCAATCACACGTCCAGAAAAATATTCTAGACCCTTATATTATATCCAAACATCAAGAAAACATGTATCAAAGTGTATGTTGGCCATGAAGGAAACGAGAAATCTGACCAAATTATCAAAGATGCAACCCTACACCTCTATACAACTTCCCAAAATTATCCTGCGAAATGAAATGCTGCAAGAGTGGCATAATCTATGGGATAGAGGTGTTACCGGCCACCAAGTCTTTGAAATTATACCACGAGCGAGTCTGCGATTTTAAAGCTGGATTAGGAAAGATACAATTTTCTTCTCCGAACATGGACGTATTGCAGCCTGTCTCCATAGGTTCGGATTCATCAATAATAATTTCTGCAGTTGTGGAGAAATAGGTACAGTATTCCACTACGCACAGAGTGCATCCTTACTACGTCTTGGCATATGAGGACGTCTAAGATAAACCTCTTGTAAGAATAATTTTTAAATATTTTATAACCCACGGCAGCCGGCCTACCCGTTAGGGTGTCAGACAATACAAGGACAGCTGGGAATGATTGAACAGGTTAGTTTTTAATTTAATCTCAAGGCAGAAAATTCGCAATATGATAAAAATTTATTCATCATAATGGTCACCTCTTACTGTCAGCGACTTAGCAATTCTCCTTCTCTTCTACAACAATAACGAGGACATCTACAACCTTCTCATTAGATCATCCAAGTCCAACCCAAAGCGCACTTTAATACTTTACCCTTGAAATTAAATTTGTAATGCTTCCTTCGAAACAAGAATATTCCACCCCACCTCTTCGAAACGTTTTCGTAAACTGTTCTCAAACAAGAATTAAAAAAATGTTTATACGCATCTTGAAATTTATTACCGTGCCAATTCATCTGTTCTGTATATATGTATATAGGATTTTGTAGAGTTCAAATGTGTGTAAGCAAGCTTTTAAGTGCTCATTTTGATTATTTGTTCTTTGTTTAATTAGTATGTTTTTTCTTTTCTTTTATATCGGCTTTCATGACAGATATGTAAAGTTTTTTTTAAAAAAATAAAAATACAATCAATACATATCCAAGTGCTTAAAGAATCGATCATTCTGATTCCAGGTGCAGGGGTATGGAGCTGTATTTTGTAGGTGTTCGGCAATCCATGTGACGCAATAATTAGTTTAAACATCATTAAGACGGGCACACTTTCATCTTGAGACCAATAATTTTTAGAAGCGATTATCTCAGGGGATGAGTTTGTCGTAATGGACCTGTGGCTTTGCCTCCGTGTTTTCCTGATCTTAAACGACTAGATATACTTTTGGAGGCGCTTCAAAACATTAAGGACACAACACGCTTGTTTTCTTTCTAAAAGATATCGCAAGAATCATTGTTTGTGTTGACAAGAAAAAATCTACTTCAGATATCTTCGAGATGATACGACAGTCCGTCATTTTACGGTATTAATTATGAAACAACGTCAACAGCTTGTAGGGTCGAACTTTTGAAGAGTAATTGGACACCTGAAATGATTTATCAATTGTTAATTTGTTTATTTTCTCCTCTAAAATACTGATCAGCGTCTGTTACTGCATCATCTTTCTGAATAAATGAATTGTGACTTTGGTTACCTGTGTTAAAATTATTTGTCTTAGAATTATTATCGTTCCTCTTATTTTTTCAGTATAGCTTAGAGATGTTCTGTATATTAGCAAGCAAGAGATCAAATAACGGCAAAATAGCTGTAATTTAAAGTCAAAGTATGGCGAAGCTAAAAGCGAAATTAACGTTACGAATATAGGTTGGAAGAAATTTATTTTTAGATTCCAGAGATTTTCCTCTTAAAATCATTAGACATGGTAATAAGAAGGTCTCTATATTCAAGTCGAACACATATATTTATGCATTGACGAAAAAGTTACAGAATATTTCTTATTGTTACTTTAAGTCAGTGAATGTGAATCATACTGCTTGTTGGAAAACACTAATTAATTGTACGTTGAAACACATTGAGACGAAACTTTACTTTTATGAAGACTAAAGATTGGATATTTGTTTAATATGTCAGTTTCCCTATAATAAAGGAGCAGAGGAATTTTAAACTCTAAAATTTAAAAAAGAAATGTTAGCTAAAGGCCATTCACTGTACTTTTAAGTGTTAAAACATTTTATATTTTTTAAAGAATAAATTCAAAGTAATTTTTTTGTTCAACTACAAGGAAGCACTCGATATGGACAGGAATAAAAAAATCCTTTAGACATAGTTCAAAGAAAAGGCACAACTGCCAAAATATCGGCTTTCAAAGGCTATTTTACTTTTATAACAGGAGAAATGGCCATTTGATATTTCTCGTGTTTTTCTCCGATTTTATCTCGCCCTTTCTTCAGAAGGAACTTGATCAAATGCCCTGTTTCTTTTGTGTTTCCTTTTCTCTCAGTCGACACTTTGGTCTGAAAAGCACAGTCTGCCAAGAGACTTTTCAGAGAGCTCGGAGAACAATAACTGTGAAGTCAGGAGGGGAGAGAGAATTGGCGTGTGGTCATTTGTTCCTTCAGGGGATTTCACAATCAATTGGAAGAACTTTAGTTTTAACACAAGTACAAACTTTATGAGAATTGTTATGATCCTGTCATAAAAAGGGGGAACTCTCATCAGTAACTTTAAAATATTGGTTTCAGAAACTATGTTTCCCTTTTGGAAGACCGTAATCTTACAGATTACAATTTTTTTTCGGAATGGCAAAAACAATAGAATTTCGAAAATACTGGGAATGAATCAGATTTCTGAGGATCTTGTTCCCCAGAATAACAAGTAAGAAAAGTGATAATCGGTAAATTAAGCATGTAAATATGTTTTTTTTCTTAATGAAGTGTTTTTTCACAAGAAATTTTAAAAAATAAATTCAAAATTGAATGACTGGAATGAAAATTGAGCTTTTTATTCTATCTACCTGGTTTGTTCGGTAGAAGCGATATTATTTTTGAGGTCTGGTTTATGAAGTTTCTTTGTTCTTCATTTGAAGCAGATGAATAAAAATAAATATAGTAATCGTACGTGTTATTCATTAAAAATAAAGTGAAGAATAATTTATGACAAGGGGCAGAACTTGAAAGCAGTTAAACGGACTGGAATACTAAAATTCTTGTTACCTATACTTTCACTAATAATACCACGCGATTTATGATTAAAGAATCTTTTAAGACTGGAATGAGACTAACAAGATTGATTTGAATACTAGTATGGAGTCATTACATGAAATAAAGATGCTTTAAGAATTTTCTAACAAGCATATGATCCATTAAGAAATTTAAAAGCAAACAAATTTTTCTCAGAATCCTCATCTAATGATTGAAAATCACATTGGATAATAAAGAAAATAGGCAATGTTTATTAGGTGTTAATCTATAAAATCTACCGGCCTTCCTATGGCATATTTCATGAAAGAAAGGTTTCAATTTTTTTCAAAAAATTTGATTTTGTTTCTTATTTTAAAATATCGAGTTGCTACTGCATTTCTGTTTCTTCTAAAATGTCTCATCTTGGTTGTAAAATCACGGCTCAAACGTTTGCAGCTTTTACTGCCTTTAAAAGGTTCTTTCTACAAAATAATATCTGTAATTTGCATTCTAGTACTTAAGAATGAAGGTTGAAACCTTGTGTTGTTCTTCAAAAATTTTGAAGGCACGGAAAAAAAATTCGTTTCCGTCGGAGCCTGGGCTCAGTTTTAAATGCAGCAAAAAGCAATATAACTAAAGATCCGTATCCAGAAAACCGTCAATTATATATATACATTTTCCGATTCCGTGAGAATATCTTCCGTTGTTTACTCTCGAGGAAAACGAATATTGTGACAGAAAAAGTACAAGCATTGCGGACCACAATTCTTGTCGAACTGAATATCGGTAGTCCAACTAAGATCAGTGTTTTGTTCCTTAAATTGGTACACTTTGTATCTGTATTCGTTATACAGTGCTGGAAAAAAGTATAAAGTCGTCTGGTGATTGTAGCATCTGAACGAATAAAGAAACTGAAAAAGCATTTTTCTCCGATTCTAGAAACAAATACAACTTTTTTGGATACAGAATTGTTGTATTCTTATGCGTTTTAATACCATTCCGAGAAGAGGAAAATTAACAGAAACTGAAAAAGCCAAAATATTAGCTTTTAAAGAAGCTGGTTACAGTGGTGCTGAAATTGCACAAAAAATTGCCAGATTGAAGGCTGTAATTAACCGCTTTATCATTAAACATGGCAGCTATGGCACAGGAAACGAACAGGAAGACGAGAGATAATTTCTTCAAGGCCAGAAGGGCAGATCCAGTGGCTCGCCTGAAGGCAAAAAATGCCTTTAGCGCAAATTAAAGATCAGAAACAGTTGCCCTGTGTTAATCGAACAATTAGATATGCACTGCATATAAATCATAATGATGTGTAGAAGAAGTTGATAGGAAAATCTTGGCTTTCTAAAAGGCATATTGATTCACTTATAAATTTTTGCCGCGAATATTTAACACCGGGCACCAACCGGAATGATTTTGTGTTTTCGGACGAAAAAATGTTTTATTTAAATGATTTAGATGGAATTAAGTTTTACTCGTATGATCTACATAAAGAGATTCGGAGAGGGATCTGTCATGGTTTGGGCCGCATTTGATGTTCGTGGTTCAAATCAAATTGTTTTTGTCGAAAATAAAATGAATTCAGTGTTATATCAGGACATTCAGGCAGATAATGTGTTGCCGATTTCTCCTCTGATTACATCACGAAATTGGAAATTTCAACAAAACAAAGCATCTGGGCTATTTCATACTCCACAAAATCCTAGATACAAGGTGTATCCTGTGCTATTGTGCTCCTACTAAATGACATATTTGCAAAAAATTTACTATTAATTCCCGAACTGTCATATCGGTTTGTAACTTACTTGCTGACTTACCCTCGTCACCCCACAAGCCTGTGTGAGGATGGTTAGAAATGTGGATTTCAGTAGAAGGTTTTGCGTCGTCTTATCTAATCCTGTTCCCGATATCAATTGTTTTCTCATTTATTTATCTTTTATTTTATTTCTTTAAGAATATGAAAAGAAAATTCAATTCAAACCAAAACAGTATATTGGCGATTTTCCTATGATTTTGGTTAATGAATTAAAAATTTTATATGAACCTAATATTTTAAGAATCCATCGAGATTTCGAACCACGCATTCTCTAAACTCCCTGCATTTAAATTCATCGTGCTTTCATTGAATCTACTAGGTACAGATGGGTACGAATGACTTAGAACGAAAGGCTAAGTTAAACAGGTATTTCTGGAATCTATGGCCTAGTTGTTTGAATCGTGTGTTTCATTCGAAGGTTTTTATTGTTGGCTTTAATAATGCTCCCCGAATGAATTGATTTTCTTTTATTTATTTGTCTTTTTTATTTTTATGATTATGAAAAGAAAATTCATTTAATAATATTTTTCTGGCGATTTTCCTACGATTTTTGACTCATGATTTTAAGATTTTTTGTAAAAATATATTTTAGGAATGCTACGAGATTTCAAACTCGTGAACGCTCTGAACTCCTTCCATTCAAATACACTGTGTGTTCATTGTATCTCCCCTATTCAGCCGCGTCACTAATGACGTAGGGCGAAAAACCAGCGGGAGTGGCCTTCCAAAACTTTCTCGTGTATTCATTTCTCAAAAACTCTCGTATAGCGTGTCAGTTCCCCGCACCCTCGCTCGGATAAAAATTTCGAATCTGCTCTATTCCCAGAACGCAACAAGTTTCTCCAGGACACGTAAAAGCTACAAAAAAGGATATAAAATAATCCGAGCAGGATCAGAATTCGCCAAAAGGGAGAAAAAGGAGCCAAAAGAGAAGAACAAAGCGCCAAGCAGGATTCATTAAGCATTAAGCCTTTCGTCATGTGTACGCATGTGCGTGGAGATAAAGGCATAAAAATTGTATATGCAATTTGAACACCTCTTCTTTAACCAATTGAGATGAAAATTGGGCACAGATCTATAATTAATGTTAGCATTCGTGATACCAAGTTTTATATATCTAAGCCAAGGGCTTATGAGATATAATTTTTACAAGTAAACGATTATACAGACCGATAGACAGTCAACCCTTTCACAGATTTGGTCCAATATTTTATACGAACCTACATTCCTGATGATAAAAATGTATACCAAATTTTAATTATCTAGCTATTCAAGTTTCTGAGTTATCGAGTTCACATTAACACGGACATATAGGCAGACTGACTTTCCGTGGACGGATTTTGTCCAAAATTTGATAGAAACCTACAAATTATGTGTCAAGACCACATACCAAATGTCATCCCTGTAGAATTAATAGTTTTTGAGTTATCATGTTCACAGACAGACAGACAATTCCAAAAATGTGTTTTTCGGACTCAAGGAGGTTTAAAACGTACAGATTCATCAAAATCTCGAGTTCGAATTTTTTGACGATTACAAAACTTTCTCTTATTTCACGAGAAAGTATAAGTGCCCTTCGAACCCATGACCCTGTGGTTTAGTGGTTACAACCCTGAGTTTCAGTCAAAGCTTTTGTGTTGTCGGTTTGAATTCCGCTCCCAAAACGAAGTGATTTTATTTTATTCATTTATACACATTGTTTTAAGATTATGAAAAGAAAATTTAGTTTCTGTACTCATACTCGTATATTTTTTTTATCAACAAATATGAGATGAAAATAGAATATACATGAGCGTCAGAAATAAAATACGAGCTTTTTTATGCAAGTATATTTGCCTAATGGAGAAAAAATTCAGAATGTCAGAAAATAACATTTATACTTGTTGGCAAATGAGTGGTTATTTTGGATAAAATGATTAGGCCGTAACTTAGTGGAAATCAGCACCTTCGATTGATTAAAGGAAGTTTATTTTTCGTTCTGCGAAGACAGCCTGCAATTTCCTCGTAGGTTGCTGTGGTATGGAAATTAGGAAACTTAAGTAGCTATTGAGACGCTATCCTTTTTCTGACTATTATTCAAAACTATGAGATCCTGCCTTGACGAACCGTAGTATGATTTCTAAATGAGACAAAAAAGTAACAGGATCAAACTATCAATCGAAGTTTCAAAAGCAATTTGTAATTTTAATAATGGCGTAAAATCCACAGCCACCATTTTATTAACAATCAGATTAACTTCTTGAAGTGTACTTTCTTAATTTCAATGGCAGAAATTGTAACGAATCCCAAACCTTAAAAAGCGGAATTTTATTGAGATGGAAATACCATAAAAAATATCGAAAGAAAGAAAAGATTGTTGTTCATAGATCATCAAAAAAAATGTTATTAAGCAACCTTTTCTCGACTTAGAGGGAGGAACCATCGCTTTAGCTTTTGGGCCCATGAGACAGCAGGGATTTCAGAAGTGGGAAATTAATTTACTTGTGAGAACTGTATGAACAGTTTTCAGCTTCTCTTGGAGTGTTTTAGAGACATTTCTTTATTGTAGTTTTCCCACATTCTTATCGATAGAATTCTTGCCCTCACAATCTGTTGAAAAGAAACTCATAAGGCTAGACTATTTGCTCTTGTCCAAAAACCATATTTATTTCCTCTGTTTTCTCTCTCCTCAATTTCGTAAAATTTTCTGATCTTCAGAAAAGGAAAACCCGCCTTTGACGATTTTGAGGCACTTCAAAATTTTTTTTACCCCTTTTTTTCAGATCTTTTTCTACAGTTTTGCTCCTTTTTTCCAATTTCAAAAGATAAAGAAATTTTGTAACGTTTTAGATATAGAATAAAAAGTTTCTCCACTATATGGATGACTTCTTTGATTTTACTTTTCTGAAACGTACATAATTCTAATTTATAAAATTCTTTAGCATTTTTTTTAACATTTTGCTCTATAGTGCTAAGTACACGTCGTTAAGCTGGCAATATGCTTATTCTGTAATTTTTCAATATTTTTCCTGTTAATCTACAATTTCTTAATATGAAAAGATGAAAATCACTTTATTTTTGCTGTGAAAAATTTAGTCTTCCTTCCAGGAGTATTTCAGCTAATATTACACATTTGAAATACGTTTAATGAAAATAAAGGTATTAAATTACATATTAACATGCTTGTTCCGGATATAAGTTGTTAGTAATCTGTCTCTTAAGTTTTCTTTTTAGTTTTCTGCCTGGATTTTATAATGTGTTTTGGCAATAGCACGTGTTGGCTTCTTGCTCGTGAAGTCCGTTTATGCGTATTTAAGTTAATTTCATTTAAAATAAATGTTGTGTTTGTTAAAGAAGCGAGTGATTTGCTGAAGCCGGCATTAATGAAAATATCTGAGAATACATTTTGGTGCATCGCTACCGGAAAGGTCGCTTCGTTTAGATTATGAATTTAAAAAAAAAATTGAACGTATAATAAACAAAGAAATGAAGATAGAATATTTCGAGACAGAATTCCACGAAATTCGAAGTCAACATTGTATTATGTTTGATCAGCAGATGAAGATGAGAAAAGTCGAATTTCAAGATACAAAGTTGGTTCAAAAAGTAAGGTACCAAGTCCTCTGAGAGGAAAGGTTTATTCATGAAATTAAAGAGATAGATAAAGGTAAAAAGGCACTGGTACATATTACTTTTCCACATAGTCACCTTGGTTGTTGAAGTATTTGGGACATCGGTGAACCAATTTATCGAAACCGCCATAGAAGAAATAAGGGTCGAGGTCGCAGAGCCACTTAACGACGGCTTCCTGGACTTCGGCATTAGTTCTGAAACGATGACCTGCCAGGTGCTTCTTCAACAGTACGAAGAGATTAAAATCACTTGTTGAAAGAACAGGTAGCGAGACATGTGTGCAGAACTGTCGAACACGTCCACCACAGATACATTGGAGTACCTTCCCTATAGACGGAATCTCAGACCAAGTGATTTTCATCTCTTCGGACTGCTGAAGAAGCATCCAGCAGGTCGCCATTTCAAATCCGATGCCGAAGGCCAGGAGGTCATAGGAAAGTGGATCCACGACCTGTAACCTGATTTCTTCCATGCCGGTTTTGATAAATTGGTACACCGATGGCCTAAATGCTTCAACAACCATGGTGACTATGTGAAAAGTAATATGTATCAGTGCCTTTCTGCCTTTATCTATCTCTTTTATTTCGTGAATAAACCTTTTCTCTCAGAGGACTTGTTAAATGTTTGTATTTAAAGTCACTATTATGAGGTGTTGCCGGAAATGTTATTAATCATTTCGTACTCTCAGATGAGAAAGGTTTTAAATTTGTTGAAAGACAGATTTTGTAGAGCGGAGCTTGTTTTAAACGCTCATATGTCGAAATTGTTTAACTTTTTTCCGATGAATGATTAGTATAATATTTTTGGTCTTAGAAAGCTTTATGATACATTTAAAGTATAGATAAGAAATTTAGAGTCTTTGAATAACACTTCCTGAACGTATTGCCATTTGGTCTATCCTATCTTAGTTAAATTGACACCAGAAGATCTTTACTTAAAATTTAATAGATAGCGTGTAGGTAGATCAGAAAAGATCGAATTTGATGGTGTGAATTTATTAAATTTATTGAAAGTTGAAATAGGTAGTAGGGAATTACAAGCTTTTTTACATAGTTTCAAAAGGAGAAAGACGGCTTATCAATATTCCTTTTCAATGTTGAAACAGATCATTTTTCAGCAGTATTCAAACCCTAAATAACACATTTTATAGATCGCAGGATAGAAAGCGATGGGAAAGACTGCAGACTCGTGAATATTTGGCACAGGCCGTTGATAGAAATTGTATATACTGTACCGGCGCGCATGATTCAGAGAATTAAATGTCGATGCGAAAAGGGATATAACTGAAAAAACAAGATTGCTGTTTCCTCTGCTTAGAACAAAAACGTAGAATTAATCAATGTGGGAAAAGACAATTGCGTGAAATCTCTGATAGGAAATATAAGACACCTCTTTGTTCTCGATTAGGATATAAATCTAATAAAAATGACGACAACAAATTAATTTCGGCAATTTCATACTGTGATGAAACTACTGCGAATAATAAATTAGAAGTTGATGTATGCATTAGTGATTAGCTGCAAACATGCACTGCAATTGTTCGTTATCCGCAAGGCGATAATTTCGAGCCAGTTCGTATTTGTTTTGATAACGGCATCATGTGAACATTTGTGACTCAGAACATTTCGAAAAAATTAAAATTAAAATAATCCGAAAAAATCCTTGTCTATATATTTATGCTTTCAGGACCAAAAAGGAAAAAGAAAAATCTTACAATGCTGTAAAAATAAAATTTGAAAGCAGAAAAAATCTTTCTTTAAACATTCAAATAGAAGCCGCCACTGATTGTCTCTGATGTACGCTTCCATGCAAAGGGACAAATTATCATTGAATGACTGTTTATATACTGGATTTAATATGACTCCTGACCTTTTCAGTCTTTTAATTAGGATTAGGACTTTTACAGTGGCTTTCATAGCAGATCTTCCATAAAATAGTGACTCAGAAAGCAAAGCAAAGGAATATATATATAAAACCAGAGTACTCTTCTGGGTAAGTTCAAGTCGGTTTCTCTTTACAGCTACTATCAAGTACTATCTAAAAGGGTATGTAGAAAAATACCCTATTGCCTGTGAACTTTTAGGAAATTCCTTGCACGTATATAACTTCCTTTCTTTTCAAGAAGACACTAAATCTGCTTTCAAACAGGCTTAGAATCTTTTTCAGAAAACGCGAGCATGCATTTAAGAAAATCGAGAACTAATTCCACTGAGCTACGAGAATGATAGAGAAAAGCAGGACTGGATATACATGAATCAAAATACTCGTTCTCTCAAATAAGTCTACACTGATTTTCTGTAAAGTTTGTGTGTTTCCCCACAAGTTAAGATATTTTTTTATCTTAGAGAAAATACCAGTATCTTTTTTAAAAAAACTGTTCAGAGTTCATGATTCAAAAAATGACGGCTATATATAACGTAAATACGCAAGAATATAATTAAATTAAAGAAATGAAGAAAACTACAAAATAATGAGAAATGAGAAATAAGAGCAACGAAATAAAGCAATGAAATAAAAATAAAAATTTTGGTCATCTTTGGGGGTACTGTGTCCCCTTTAATTCCTCTTTTGAATTTGAACTAATTTTTGTGTATTGTTCAAAACATATCTTGATCCACCAATTCCATACACTTTATTAAAAAAACCCTTAATTCCTTAAATATGTTTTCCAAACCCACATAGTTAATGCTAGCTTCTTCCAAAATATACAAATTTGTAAAAATTAAACTATGATTTGTAATTAGGCTGTACGTGAAAGAATTTTTTAATTACTTTTTACAGTAATCAGCACAAAAAAAAAACTAAAAAAAGCATCGCACACTACTCACTTAACAGACATTTCATCATAGCAGACAGTTTCATCATTCGACAGAAAAACTAGTCTTTATTATTAACACCTTCAATTGAGAATGGCAGCTTTAAGCACACCGATGGGGTTTCGAACACATTCCAGAAGCTAACGATTCGCAGCTTTTTGGCTTTTTATTTTCTTGGAATTAACAATAATTTATGGACATAATTAAGAAATTTAACCGTTTAACAGGCACTAGATGCTTACTTTGCAGTTATCGTTTTTATAATTATATATGATTTTTAAAATATTATTAGCACTTATCTTGAATAATTGCAAAAGTTTTGTTTGTATCTTCAATTTTAAGTGCCAGAGTTGTAACATGTAGTAGAAGCGTATATGCAAGAGGTATTATAAAATATTTTTAAGCTTATCTATCTATTCATTTTTAGACTTTCTGAAAGCACGTAGCTAAAATTAGCACTTAACGTAAAATGTCCTGTTTTCAAAATAAAAAAATTCTACTCTAAAAATTACATCACATAAAATCTTAAAAGATTAAAAAAAAACCTGAAAATCAATTTCAGAGTTAATAAATATAAGTAAAATAGGAATAAGTTATCTATCTATGAACAATAGCATAAAGTTTGAACATTTCTATGCTACATCCTTATACAGGTTGTCCATAATTAATATTCCACTATTCAGGGCTGTCTACAGCCATAACCATTCACCAGAAAAGAGTGAAACTTTGTTGATTATTTAATAGAGGGATTGGAGAAACATTCAGCGAATAAAAAATATTAGTTCCAAATATGGGCCACCGCAGGATGTATTATCATGAAAACCATATTACACATACAAATTTTTCCCCATGAGATATAGTAGCTGTTACAATATCTACAAAGATTCGAAGAAAACTTGTTGCGAACAACGGTGCTGGCCTGAAAGTTTGAGTCTCTATTCTCCTCTACTTGGATATTAACCTAATCTGCTACATCTACAGAAACGTGTTTTTTTCCTGTTCTAGGAGGAATAGACAAGAATTCTATATCTTCCAATTTCATTATCTGTTTTCGGAGTACTTTAGACCTGTCGAAGACTGTTCCAAGTTCTTAATTTCTATAGAGCAATTATTGAGTAATCAGCGTTTTGATAAAACTAATTTAACTAACAATGCATTATTTCGTAAACTCAAGGTTGTTTTGAATGGCGAGTAGACTGAAAGCAAGTTCTCCGCGAATGTTTATAGGTTTTTCAGTAGTTACTGCGTCACATCGGAAAAATTGCTTGTGAACTTCGAGGTGTCAGGATCACATGTTCTCTGAGGGGAGGGGCATATTTGGAACTGATTTTTTCAATTTAAAGTGGTTGAGAAACCGCCAGATAAGTAAGCAGGTTCTCGCTCCCTTGGTGGGAATAGTAATGGTGTCGGGTTGAGATAACTCCACTACGATTATTGGACTTGTAAACTTCTTTTAAATTGAGTTCGTACTTGATGGATTTCTTTTGTATTTTTTGTATACTCTTTGAAGTTAATGGTGCAGCAGCAAAAATGATTTTAATAATCAAAAACCTATTTTTAGAATTTAATCTTTATAATTTATAAATAGATAATATACATTTTTTGAATACGTAATGCAGTTATGTAAAAAGTCAAATTATTGAAATTTGAATCGGGAATATTACACTATAAACTATTACTTTAAATAAAAAATCATATTTTAAAAGTAAAATTACCAACTAAAAGAATTTTCTCGATAACAACGTCAGATTTTGCTTAAAGCTGCTTTTGAGCCTTTACAGTTCCAGAAAAAGTGAGTAGCTTTAGCTACCTTACAACACGATTATTAATTTACTACAATCTATATACAATTCTTTCATAATTAGAAATTTATATCCCATTTACCTTAACTGTTTTCTAATTATTAATTTACTTTAATATCTTTGATATTTTCACCGTCAACTGACCAGGCTCAAAATTAGGAACTTCTTTACTAAATAGTCCTCGTGCTACTTCAAAACAGGAAATTTATCTTACTAAACCAAACTTTTTATTCTTTACTAAAATGTTCAAAACTTCTCCTAATGGTTGAAATTAAATTTCAATAGAGAATCATTGTATTTTGAGATGAAATTACTCTGAAGAAATATTCAAAATTATTACAGAAACTCCATTAATTCTATTTTATTGAAAGACAGGGAATTAAATATTCTCATATAAGAATTTATGAGTTGGGGAAATTAATGAAACTTCTTACACTACAAAGCTATTTAGAAGAATATTTTTCAGTACCGGTTGGATATCAAGGCATTAACTCTTTCTACTTTATTCCATAAATAATTGCAATTTCAGTGAATACTCTTAGCTTTCAGCTTTGAACTTCAGAAGCAAGGAAAGTAAAATAGTATTTACCATCAGTAAGCGTTGCAAAATCTGTCATTACATGAAACGCTTTGCCAGCTTTTCAAAATGTTTCGTTGCATTTCATTCATTTGATAACGTTTGATCTCCTCAGCAACTTCAAAGGGCTTTAAAGATTACCCTTAGTAGTGTACTTCAGTCATTAAGAAGCTTTGGAGATATTGTTCGATTGAGGTAGAATTAATCTTATTAGATTTCTAAATGGGATGAAAGACAGAATATGACTTAATTTAATGGAATATTCACTGAATTTGAATTCTGCGCAAACTGTAAAAGATTTATGTTAGATGTATTCTAGAATTGCATTCCGATAGACACGTGATTCACTCTTGAGCATGTGCTGTCTCGAATTGTATTCACTATATTAAGAATTTACAACGAAAGAAAAAAATCAATTTTCTGTTATAAATATGATTTATCTTCCAATATGTTTTCTTCTGCTGATGCTTAGAGAATTAGGTTGTTTGTCTTGATTAAAAATTAAAAGACAATTGCTCGATTTAAACAAACATGTTTTTTATACAGCTTGCCATCAGAGCTACCAGGTTAGATTTGCTTCCTCATTGATTTTTCTTCAGAAATGTAGTATGAACATAATAAATATTGACTTTTAACGTCATTTCGCAAAATATCATTACTGAAAAAATTCACTTCCTAACAAGAGATACTTCGAAAACTTCACTTTTGCGGAAGTTAAACATACAACTGTATCATATTTAAATCAGAATTCTAAACTATTCCTATAGCAACAGATGAATGAATATGTATTCAAAAGATAGTTATATATTATTCTTTTTCTTTAGACAAATAGGATTTATGCATGAGAATTAATTATTTTACTTTAAATATACAAAGGCCAACTTTTTCTGATAAGCTACATCAATCGAAATGTAATTTTGTATTCATTCATCTGCATTACATCTGTTCGTACAATATTTTTACTGTTCTTTTGTTATGAATTTATCTTTTATGTCCATTTATGACATTTGTAGAACATAACTCCCTTCCCTCATGCTCAATCCAGACATAAAAGATTCATTTTCTTTTTTTATAATGCAACAGTGATATGCAATGGGATTTAATTTACTGACACTACTCAGAGTCATCTGTAACATCATCAAACAGCCAGGGCATATGCATCGTTTGTAAAGTGATTTCGCAACAACTGTTGTACTGATTGCTCCACGTGTGGTTGGGCTTCATCTTGCACAAAGACTATGTGTTGTATACTTCGCTTATTTGAAAAGACACAGCAAATAGAAAGTATAGGTAAAAATAACATAATTATGCAGGTCCTCGTCTGCCGAATTCTGCTGCTATGTTCCATGCAGATTGACAAATCCTTGAAGATAAAAATAAACCTCATATCCCCACAGAATCTTTTATGACAATGCTTCACCGACCTTTATTCTGACAAGAAATATCTGAACAAATGCTTGTCTAGCATCGTCATTGTTATGTTGGAATTATTGTGCGCGGGTGATATTGTTTGGAGAACTCTCAACAATCTTTCCCAAACCGTCGTAATATTCAAATCCAGTTGTTGTGTTTCAAGTTAATCTGCTAACTACCAGAGATTGTCCATTGTTTGCCGTCGATGATCTCAGTAGCAACATGAGTAACAGTCCGCCCTGCCATCGGTTGCCTTCCTCTAAAAAGGCGAACTATCAATGAACGTTTTTCTTTAAACTTCTGAATCAAACCTTTTAGTGTATTAATTGACAGAAGGTCTTTAAGTACGTTGTGACAGGTTCTATATCACGAAGAGCAGCCTCTATATTGGGCACCTTAATGGTAAGGGAAATTAAGGATACTTGACCCTATGCGATTTTCTCAGATTAAAAGATCATTGGTTATTTGTGTGTGGCATTTTTATTTGACCTTTTTTTTTTTTTTTGGTCACATGAACTATTGGAGGGAATTTTCCTTCCAATCTGAAAAGCCATTGTAATAGAGTGTAGGTAAGTATGTTTTGGAGATCCAAAAGTAAATTTTCACTTTTTCATTCCTCGGTGAATAGGAAGTTTACTATTGAAAATATGCTGAATTAAAATATTTCTGAGCTTTAAGCATACCTCTAGCTATAATTTGATATACTATGTTATACATTATCTTAATTCTAAGTGGTTTAATTTTTAAATTATTTAGAAAAAGTCAAGTAAGGGATACTTGACCCTAAAAATTTAGGGATACTTGACCCTATCAAAGCTATTGCAGCTTCGAAGTCGTAGACCACGGAAGCACACTTTTTGTTTGGAATTAGTTTTCTGGTGCGTGGAGTTTGTCGGCAATAAGGTAATTTAAATATAGAGTATAATTATTTAAAAATAGTTTGTTAGTAATTATTTAATGTATAAAATTTCTTTTTAATATGATAATTTCAAAAAAATTCAAATAATTATTTGAGTAAGAATTTTAATAATAATTGAAATTTAATTAATCTATTTTTTCCTAGCCTGAGAAAGGAAGATTAATTAATTTATTATTTTAATAAAAAAATTTTGCTCGGACTAATTGTCGTCGTTTGGTTTTATTTAATGTTTCGCCATTTCTGTTGAGTTTGGCTTTCTTTCTTCATTTGAATTTTCTCCTAAAATTTATTTTTATTCTTCATTTTTATTTTTCTTTAAATATTAGAAGAACCAAGTAAGTCTATTAAGCTTCTCAATTCCTTGTTTCGTACAACGTTTTTCATATCTATTTTTTGTGTTTTGATTCTATTATGTTTTTTCAAATTTTCCAAAACACGCTAATTCTTTAACACGCTAATGATGTTGGTAGATTTGCAGCTCAATTGCTATAGTTTTTTCATTGAATTAAATCAATATTTTAATTGTTCATTAAATTTTGAACTAATTTAATTTAATAATTAGTTGTAATTTTATGACTTAACTTATTTAATTTATTAACTAGATTTTATGAATAACAACTGCGCTCAATAGTTTTCATATTATTTAATTTTTATAGTAGTTTCATTAATATTTTTCGGTAATAATAACATTATCAGTTCCGTAGTTTTAACTTATATCTGAATTTCGTATAGGTACATAAAAATTATCAAGTGAATTTAAGTACTCTTTGCATGTAGGGTCAAATATCCCTATCCCTAGGGTCAAGCATCCCGTACTTAGGGTCAAGTATCCCTAACATTAGGAGATTAGGGATACTTGACCCCAGGCGATTTCTTGAAATATATTTATTTTATAATTCAATGAGATATTAGTTTAACACATAAGTACAGTTATCATTCTTAAAAGCAAATCCTTTTATGACGCTAGCATTTCTAATATTCGAGAAATATAAGAAGAAATAAAAGTCGGGTCAATTATCCCTAGTTTCCCTTAATGTAAGCGCGAAGTGGTAATTTAAGATACAGGCTGAACTGAGTGGTCCTTTGAGTAACATTCAGAGCTTTCAACTATGTCTTGAAAACTCGACTTTCTGCCGCCTGCAGTTGCCTTTTATTTGTGGAGTTGTATTTATGCAAATTTTAAGCTGTATATAGTAGATCAGAGCCACATTTTCTCCTCTAGACTACTGGAACTACTAAGTTTTTCGAATATTGTTTCTTCTCATATCATGCCAATTTGGTGCTATTCTGTTTGTTAGATTGATGTACAGATGACTGTTAGTAGTGTCAGTTTCACTTCAAATACCCATAAATTAATTAATTAGTCATTAAATTTAAGCTAAAGAATATTTAAATCAACCGAACGATGAATTGTACCATTTTATAAGACAATAATGACAACATTAATGTTGTTTCGAGAAAAATATTTGTATATCTTTTAACATAGCTGGAACATTCTCACGAGAAAGATACAAATAGCTAAAAAAAATATTTTACCAAATTATGTAAAAAATCTTAAAAATTGCATGGATGTTTCCATTTAAGCTTAATAAATATCCTTATATTAGTGGTCAAGTTTTCTATTTAATTTTTCACTAGATTTTTTTATTTTTAAAATTGTTGACCTGTCCATGGATGAGACAAGACAGTCAACGGAACTTTTACCTTTTAAACGGAAGCATAATTGACTAATTATTGGGTAGAGTTGGTACAGATTTATTTCGTATAATTAAACAATAAAATTGGCTATTAAAACCAGAGCAAGAAAACCTACATTTTTAAATAAACAGCACTTTTTAAATAATGACACTGACTGTGCATTAGTTAAATAATATTTCCAGACAATTTCAAATAAATGAAAGTCAAAACTCTGCAGCAAAGTAATCAATTATATACTAGATTAAGAAATATCAGATATTTATTTATAAATAAACAATCTAGCACGTCTCTTATTAAGTTTTTTTCTACTCTCTTCTCTTCTGAATTTGAGCATCTGACTGCTTTGACTTTTTTTCCCATTTTTTTAAGGAATAAAATTAACTATTAAAATGTTTGTTATACATTATTGAAGTATAATATTATGAATATTCTATATGAATTGTTTACCTTAATTCTTAACACGAATATAGTTTTAATTTTAATTCTTTTAAAAAAAAACGCAAAAAAACCTTACAAAATTTGCTAAATTGAAAAAAAAAATCTGCCGAAGAACATTAAATTGATATTATTTTAATTTATCAAACTGTATCATGATTTTTGAAATTTTGTCTCTTTCATAGACAATGCCACCTTCTCTGTGAGCTTATTGTGTCCACGGAGGGGAATTCCACCGAGGAGACAAAAACTAAGTTTTGAATTTTTAAGTGCTTTGGTTTTTAGTTTACCAAAGTGGTAAACTGATTTTTATTAAATGCTATACTAAACATATCTAAAGTTAGTATTATAATTTTAAATTAGCTTTTTCTTAACTTATGTATGATGTTCCCGGAGTGGACACTGAGAACTTTACCAAACTCTAAATGGAATTAATAAATTATAATATATTCAATAAATTCACAATAGAACGAAGAGTGTTCTTAAACACTTTACCTGCGATTGTGGTTTATAAACCACATATATAAGAACATACCCGCAGTTAAAGGGTTAAAGAACGAAATTGCTGCCATTTTTCCTAATTCTTTCATGATGATTTGACATGTGCTGCCAATCATGATATTTTTTATAGTTTTGTTCTGTGTCCACAGAGGGAGACTTATTTGACTAGGGACAAAGAGTAAAAATTAATTCCTAAGTAAAAATAATTTTAAAAAATGTTACGTTAGACCTTAACCAGAGACTTTAAAATAGATAATACTGAAAAAAATGCAAATTTTTTTAACGTTGCTTGAGTGTCAGTAAAACTAATTTTGAATTTCATATGTAAGGACGTCCACGGAGGGGACTTTTGACTTATATTCATTGAAAAATGAAAGTTATATAGTAAACTATTTTAGCAGAAACCTATTTAATAGATTTCTTAAAACTTAAATTATACACATGAATAAAAATATTGGGACATTTGTAGGACTTTATAATATTTATCACCATTTGACTATAAAAAGCACCTTTTCGTGAGAATGACCCAGTTATATCCATATCATTTTGTGATTCATATCCCTAAATATTTCGTCTTAATGCTTCTAATTTGAGACTAAAGAAAAGAAACCCGATATTCTATTTGATGTCACAATTCTACAGATTTCGGTCTAAAAACTAGACACTAGAACGGCCCTGTATGAATCCAATCTGAGGTCATCTGTTACTAATTCTGATTTCACCCCTGTATTGGAAGACAGTTAAAATGCAAGTTTTTATGTAGATAAAGCTGTGTTAAAAGAATTTTAGACTGCGAGGAGAGGTTTCAAATCATCTATATTTTTCTATAATTGTCTATCTAATTTTTGAATACAGTTGCAATTTTTATGTTTTTACTGAATTTTATATTAATATTTTTAACTACATCCACTGACGAATTATTTTTAATAAATAAAAATCCAAGTTTGGTCCTGGTTAAAACCCTATTCTTTTGTTCAATTGTACAGACACATAGTTTGTATAACACAATAGACTTTCTATTCTTTTTTATTGCATGAATTTCTGCAAAATTTCTCCCCATGCTTGAATACTGACATGTAAATTTTTAATGCATTGCGGTTGAGGCTTTCAGAATAATTCTCCTACATAATGAAGAAATCAAACCAGAATGATTTATATTGGCTTTTCAGTAGCATCGACCCTTCAAAGAACTTTTCAACCCCTTATTATTCTATATGTTTTTAAATAGTATTATAGAAAAAAAATATAAAACTATGAGTAGCTGAAACAAAAATGATTTAAGAAAATGTTAAAGATATCCTTTTAATTCAGGTGAACTCATAAAGGGAAATATTACGATTTTAAACATTTTTTTATATTTAACTCCAATCGATTTTATTGAATATTTCCCCAGGGAATCTTGCTTCTACACCATAATGATTGTGGAACAGCAGATAATGCTCGGAAATTAAATTGGTTTTGGAAACCAAAAGAGAGAAACATAAAAAAAAGACCTTCCCAAGAAAATTCTGTCACAAACCACTAAGCATTTGAAAGTTTATACTTTGATATACAATTTTTACGTTGTTCGCTACTGCGAGTTTCTTTAAATTTCATTAAATCCCATTACAGATTGCGCATGCTTTCATTTAATGCGCAGAAAACTTTGGTGAAGGCATTTATAATATTTCCTCGCACGTTATGTTCCTGTGAAATATTTGCTTTGCTTTTTGACTTATTTCTTCCCTCAAAAAGATAATATCATGAAACATCCTCATGAAATTTAGTTTTTGCTGGTTTTTCAAAACTAAAGTAGTTCCTTCTCCGTCGAAGCGACTACTTACATTGGAATATACTTATAATGTTGACGAAGTAGATCTTCAATAAAATCTGACGTTTTTAAGCAGCTTAATTTCTGACTCTAAATTGAACCAACCCCGATTAAAGAAGATGGAATATAAGGCTTTCTTGCCCTCATTTCTTTAACTTAAGTAATTCTCCTTCTTAAAAGAAGGTTCAGATTACTTGCGGTTCATCAGTCTTGACACTTAATTAATTTCTTCAGTCAATATCGCATTTAAAAAAAGTGTGTGTTGGTTTCCAATAACGGCTGGAATTAATTTTTGGCACTGTTCTCTTTGCTTCATAATTGTCAAGTGCGGGATGAGAGACATTTAAAAGACCTGGCATACTTCACTTTCCTTTACGTGTCTTTAATGATGTTGACAAATCTATATTTCAATATTAATCTATTTGAATTTTTCCAGTTTGGAGTCTTTCACTGCATCTTGGTGAAACTCTATTCTTACGAGGGCTTTACAAAACTCAGTTGTGATTATATCCTGCTAATGATGTTATTTTAGTGCTTTATATGTTAGTTTGCAGTGAATAATGAATTTAGTTATTTAACGAGACATACGTTGAAAACAAACTAGTCGATTTCAGAATGATGAATAAAAAGATATCTGAATTTCATGAACATGATTTCATTTATTTCATTTACTTTCCAGGATATTAAAAGTAGTCATGGTCCACTAAAAGAATCTGATTTCTTCATTAGATTTTAAATACCTATCGAATATAAATACATTCTTTAAATAAATAGATCTAACTTAATTTTCTTCTCATCTTCCTCTCCATGATATTTAATAATTTTAGAACTTAATTAGCAATTCATTCATTACTTTAATTTAATTTTAGCTCCTCATGAATGGCGTAACTGGAAAGAATTTGAGAAAAGATTTTTCATTAATATTTATAATACAAATTATAAATCAACTATTTAGTAGAAAATAATCAAAATAAAAATTATTTCTACTTTTCACTACTCTTATAAAAGTGCGTTTTTAATAAATTTATTAAAAACGTTTTTAAAAACACATTTTTATTAGTGTACTAAAAATATCATTTTTTATTTAATTATTTTATACTTTTCTATATTATTTTTAATTTAGTATTATAAACATTATGGAATAAAAAAATCAAATTTCTTCTCAAATTTAATACCAGGTGACACTCTCATAAAATAAAATCTAATTAAATCAATTGATCAATTAATCTGTAGTCGAACTCCGAAAACATTAAGATGATGTATTTTCACCGATAATACACAAGTGTATTTAATTTTAAAACACTAGAACTGAAGGAAGTGAATGAAAAATCGATTTCAAATCTTCATCTTTACAAACATAGAACAAGTCGATTTAAATAAGTGTTTAAAAACTGTATTTTAATAGAATTTATTTTGTTTTAAAATAGTGAAGGAAAGTAAAGAGTAGGTAAAAATAACAGACAGTAAGTGAAATTCTAATTATTCATAATCTTTTTTTTGAAAAAATTTACTTTTGATAGCTATTTTGGGTAATTGTCAATTTCTACTAATTAATTCTCTCATGAATGTCATGATTTTATTTTCAGTGAATGCATGTAACTCACTGAAATCTTCTGCAAACCTTATTTTTAAGGAGTATTTCTCATACATTATTTGAATTCCCTTTTTTACTGTATAGAATTCTTGTCGAAAGGAATTATTTTTGAAGAAAATTTATGAAAAATCTCTTTTCTTCTGGAATTCGCTCGAATTTTCTCCAAAATTGTAAAACTTCTTCTTTTAATTTCCATTTGAAACTGAATATTCACTGTCTCCACAACTTTTGAAACTGGTGCTGTTGCTATATTATTAAAATAGGCTAGAGTATCAAACTACAAATTGCATGAAAAATAAGATTCAAGAAGTGGAAAAAAATACAATCAAATTTTAAAGCCATTTTAAAGCAATTTTTAAGGACCTTTACTTTAGTTTGTTTAAAAATAGTTATGATTATACAATTTTTTCTCATGAACACCTTTATTTCCCTTTCAAACGCATTTCTAATTTCCTTTTTATCATTTTAGAAACTAGCACAAATATAGGATTATTACAGATTGATAGGTAATTTTTAGAATCTATGCAATTCATAAATTTTCTAATAGATTGATTATATTATTTTGGTAGTTACCTTAGTTTGATTGTTAAGCTAAGTTTCTTATAATAAACCTATTTTTAGTTCTGCATAATGCTCTTGATGTTAAGATTAAGTTTCGTCTAGGTTGGTAACTTGAAATAATTGGGACATACTTCCCTTTTCTCATCCAACAATTAGGCTTCGTGGAGGACCCGTACAGTAACCCTAAGGGTAATACGATTTGGAGATCCGCAATCCTCCAGGCCATTATTTTTGTTGGATTTCCGTCTTGGATTGTATTTTTTATACCCTTATTGTGTTATTTTAATATTAAGGGCAATATTTTACATTTAACGGATCATTAAGTATGTTTACAGATAGGGTAGCGTTATTTCACCTAGATTTTATTTATTTCTTAGGGCTTTTGTAATATTTAAAGACTCATTTTCTATTAGTAATTTTGATCTTAATTATTTGTGATAATTCTAATAAGGTTAGATAATTTTTGGATTAATTTTTATTTTTGACTACAGATAGGTTAGCTTAAATTTCATTTTGATACCTTTTTAATTTTTAAAGATATTGCGATTTTTATTGTGTTTAGATTTTATATATAACTATATCTGATATTATTTACTATATATATATTGTTACGGAGTGTGAGAAGGGAATGTGGTAATTTCTAACCAAAACTCAAAAGACAATGGACTCAGAGGCAATGGGCTGTAACTGGTTTTTATTGCTAAACGTGAATCTCTGTGACCAACGCAAACTCAATGGCTCAAACGAGCCTCACACGACGTACGCTGATCACAGTCAAATTCACACTGATAAAGATACCAAAAGCACAAGATACACACACAGAAAAGACCGCTAGAGGGCGTGACAACTATTATGAGAAGTTAGGCCGGGTAAGGCCGTAACATACCGGGGGCCTTGAAACACTGTTTCAAAGCAAATACTAAAATTTGATATTTCAAAATCAAATACACAATTAATTATCTAAAGTTAAAAATGTGATAATCATTTTCATAAATTTAAAATATTTGCAAATACACGACTAATTCAAATACTAATAAAATGAAATAAAATAAATGCATAGGAATGCTACTTAAATTAAAATTAATTAATTACTACTTAAAAATTATCAAATTCAAATATGCCATTTTATGAAATGAAAGGCTAAATGTTTGCATTAGGATTCATGAAAATTACTACCATTCACATTACAATAAGATATAGCTATCATGCACATTACTAAAAGAAAGGTAAATACAAAAATATTCAAGATGAGTGTTTTACCTTGCATGCAATTAAATGGATTAATCATAACTCGTTTTATACTCTAAAATAATCAATGACTAAAAATGCAATTTTCACAATAGATGAAACGACTCCTTGACACATTCAGGAACATATCAGTTAAATAAATTTAAAGAAAAAAAATTTTAAGTCAATTTAAATTCAGTTCTCTATTGGCAAAACACTAAGTTTGTGAATAGGTCTTTTTAATAGTCCGTTGGCAGTTTTAACTAACACCACACGAACTTTATCGTGAGCACTAGGATAAACTTGAGTTACTCGACCCAATTTTCAATGTAAAGGGGGAATGTTATCATCTTTAAGAAGCACTAAATCATTCAATTTAACATTTTGCTGTGATTTTTGCCATTTGTTGCGACGTTGAAGACTGGTGATATACTCACTGGACCACCGTTTCCAAAAACTCTGAAATAATTGCTGGGTAAGTTTCCAGCGTTTTAAACTCGAAATTTTCTCATATAATAAATTTTCCTCGGATATTGTAGTTAATGCAGTTTCTATGATAAAATGACCAGGTGTAAGAACAGAAAGTTCTGAAGGATCCTCAGAAATTTGGCACAGCGGACGCAAATTTAAACAAGCTTCTATCTGAATTATCAAAGTTAAAAATTCTTCATAGGTTAGGATTTGCTTACCTATTATCCTTTTCAGATGAAGCTTAGCCGATTTAATTGCTGCTTCCCACAGTCCTCCAAAATGGGGTGTAACTGGTGGATTGAATTTCCATATGATACTTTCTTCCATGAAAAACTTGTTAACTGGCTCATCCTTCCTTAAAGAAGCCACAACTCTTCTTAGTTCCCTATCTGCAGCAATAAAATTCGTACCACAATCAGAGTAGATTTCTGTGGGTTTTCCCCTCCTGCCGATAAATCTCTTGAGTGCTACTATGAAGGCTTCTGAAGTCAGGTCTCCTACTATTTCTATGTGAACAGCCTTGGCTTTGGTTGTAAAACAGACGAAAACGCAGATGTAATACTTCATTCTCTGCGTCCCTCGACCCCTGCGGGGTTTGATGAGGAATGGGCTGGCGTAGTCTGTCCCCACTCTGGAAAACACCCGGGAAGGTTGAGCTCTTGACCTCGGAAGATCAGCCATAAATTGGTTCGAAGTTTGACCTTTTTGGTGGAAGCACTTCACACATTTCCAAATAATGTACCGGACAATACCGCGCACTGGTAATCCAATACTCCTTCCTGATTATGGAGAGAAGTAGTGTAGGGCCATCGTGGAGGAATTTTTCATGAAAATATCTCACTATCATTTCTGTCAAACGATGATTTTTTAGTAAGAGAATCGGAAATTTTTGATCCATGGAAATACTCACGTTTTTCAACCGACCTCCTACACGGATGAGTCCGTTTTCATCCATAAAGGGACTTAGTGAAATTATTTTGCTCTTAGAATTCAGAGGCTTTCCCTTTCTTAAAAGATTTAGTTCGCTTGCAAGTTCTTGATTTTGAACAATCTTCACGAGCGCATTTCTAGCACATTTAATCTCTAACGTTGTAAGAAATCCTTTAGTTTTATTTGACGGAGATTTGGCATTATGAAGGAATATAAAACACCACGCAACAATTCGTAAGAGTTTTGCAAACGATGAATATTTATCTATAATGTAAAGTTCTAATGGAACAATTCCTACAGCACAAATCGTTTTCTCACGTTCTTCTCTCAGAGCATCTTCGCAAAAGGGATGTTGATTTGAGTAATCGATATTATTTTCACAAAGCCATGATGGACCTGCCCACCATAAACTATGCGATTTAAGCTCTGAGGGCAGAATACCTCTAGACGCACAATCAGCAGGATTTTCTTTACCTCTAATGTGATTCCAAACTTCAGACGGCAAAATTGATTGAATCTCTGAGACTCGATTAGCAACGAAGGTTTTCCAACGAGATGACTCGGATTGTAGCCATGACAAAACTATCATTGAATCTGTCCAAGCGTAAGTTGAATCGATTTGGATTTTAAGGGAATTACGCACTGTTTGAACAAGATGAGATAACAATACAGCTGAACACAATTCTAATCGTATTGATACGGTTTTTAACGGTGCTACTCTGGTTTTGGATATCAAAAACTTAACAGAAATCGATGAATCATTAATTGATTTAAGATAGATGACTGCAGCATATGCCTTTTCTGATGCATCACAGAATGCATGCAGTTCGATTTTAGTGGCATTTGGCAAAAGCACTCTTCTAGGAATACGTATCGATTTAAGATGGTGTAATTGATCTCTAAACACTGTCCATTTTTTATTAATTTTTTCAGGAACAGGATCATCCCACGAGATTTGGAAAGTCCAAATGCTCTGAATAAGAATTTTTGCACCAATTATGAAGGGAGCTAACCAGCCTAATGGATCGAAAATTTTTGAAATGGAAGATAGAATCATGCGTTTTGTTGGAAGGTCACTATCATTAGAAATTTGAAAGTTGCAATAGAATTCATCCAGAGTAGGTTCCCATTCCAAACCTAGAATCTTAATTGATTTTGCATCAATTATCTCACAAGAATTTTTCGAATCCTCAGTTTTTATGGCTCTTTCTAAGACCGACTTCTCGTTACTACACCATTTATGCAATTTGAAACCTCCAGAGCATAACAACTCTTGCAATTCGGGAATTAATTTTTCTGCTTCTTCTAAAGTAACAGCTCCAAATAAAACATCATCGACATAACAATTATGCAACAATACTTCTGAAGCTTTCGGAAGGTTAGAATGTTCATAAATAGCTAATTGCTTTAGAACACGTGTGGCCAAATAAGAGGCCGAAGCAGTTCCATAAGTAACAGTACGCAAACGATAAGTTTTAATAGGTGATGACGGGTTATCTCTCCAAAGAATTTTTTGAAAATTACGATCCTCATTTTCATTGTTAACTTGACGATACATTTTTTGCAAATCACTCGTAACTGCAATGTTATGACTCCTAAATCTCAAAAGAATTGCAAATAGATAATCCTGATTCTTAGGACCAATCATTAAAGTATCATTAAGAGATACTCCAGATGAGGATTTAGCACTAGCATTAAATATTACACGTAAACGAGTAGTGAGACTTGACTCCTTAATAACATGATGATGTGGAATATAAAAATGTTCATTTTTTACATCTGCGCTATTTTCATTTACTTCCTCCATGTGTCCAAGGGACAAATATTCTGACATAAAGTCCTTATACTGCTGATATACATTTGGAATTTTTAACAGCTTTTTCTCTAAATTGAGAAACTGACGAAAAGCTAATCCCTTTGAGTCACCTAATTCCTGTCTCTCAGCTTTAAATGGTAATTTTACCTAATAACGTCCTTTATCATTACTTGCATAATTTTCTATAAAATGCTTTTCACACAAATTTTCTTCTTACGACATTGGGATCTGCTCTAACTCCCAAAAGGATTGAATAAGCTCTTCAGTGTTTACACTTAAGTAACTCACTGAAGTTTCTTCCAAGTTTTCTACGGGAAATGCAGTTGAACCTGCAATAACCCATCCCAGTTTTGTACTCAAGGCAAAAGGAAGTCTTTCATCCCTTTTTATTGTTTCACCTTTCATCAAGGACAGAAACACGTTGACACCTAATAAAACATCTATCTCTGAAGCATTGTGGAAATTAGGATCAGCTAACAGAAGATCGGAAAAGCTGTCCTTTAAACTTTGAGGGAGATTTATCGTTGGGATATTGTCAGTTATTTTCTCTATCAAGAATGCACTAGTTTTACCATGGAATTTTTGATTGAAGTGTGGAGTGAACGTGAAATCAATTTCTCCACTAGCAATAGTTTCTGCTGCACCAAGACATGAAACGGATATGGATTTGTTTTTGACGTTTAGACCTAATTTTTTAACTAAGGAACGTTTGATGTAACTTTTTTGAGAGGCACTGTCTAAAATACATCTAGCAGAAACAAGCTGATTTTTTGAATTTAGAATGTTGACAACGGCAGTACAAGGAAGCACGTTAGTATTTTGTTTCTCCTTCACTAAGTTATTCGCACAAACTGAAGTAGATACGGAACCATATTACTCGTGGTTGGTTCAGAACTCGGAACAAATACTTCAGCCTGAGAAGAAAGTCCTTGATCTTGTACTTTTAAGTTGCGATCAATGTGCAATAAGGTATTATGTCTTTTCTGACAATGTTTACACGATGAAGTACTTTTTACATTTTTAACCTTATGAAGGTGTGAGAGACAAGCGAAACACAAATGTTTAGATTTGACAAATCCTACTCGTTGATCTACGTGGAAATTCAAGAATTTAGAGCATTTTTGCAAGGTATGATCTTCGTTACAATATATATATTTGAAATTGGACAATAAAGACGTAGATTTATAAGACTTTTGGTATTTATTGCTGCTAGGTTCACTATGTTGTAGTGTCCTAGCGTGATCTTTTAAGAATGCTATTAAGTTACTAAGCTTTGGGATTTCATCTTTCTTCAGTTGATGTTCAAACCACATTCTTGAGGAATTATCTAATTTTTGTAGTATTATATACAATATTAAGGTATCACTGAAATTTTCTATACTTTGCTTTAAAATATCTAAACTACGAATTATTTCATTGATATTGTCCACTAAATTTAACAATGCAGTTGTCGATTCTGACTGGATCTGCTGAAGGCTCATGAGTCGCTTTATAAGAGCAAATACTTGTTCACGTTTATGAGAACACCTTTCCTCAAGAAAGTTCCAAGCAATTTTATAATTACTATCCGAGACTGGAATGCTTTGAATAATTTTGAATGCTTCTTACTTTAAGGATAATTTTAGATAAGTTAAACGTTGCGAATCACTGAGAGATGAGTTGTTGTTAACTGCTGCATTGAACAAGTCCTTGAAAGTTATCCACTCATTAATATTCCCAGTAAACGCAGGTAAAGATAATTTAGCCAATTTAACACTATCACTAACTTCTGTTTTTGAACTACTACAATTAGATGTTTTGAATTTACGGACAACAGTTAGGTATGTCTCATCAATGTTTTCTAATATGGACTCTTGTTCTTCAACATAAGAGTCTATTAATGTTTCATCACATGCAGTGTAGATAGCATCAAATACGTCTTCAAACTTTTTTTAACATTTCTTTGCATTTATCAACAATTAAGTCACCTTCTGATTTATCAATTTTTTCAAAATCTATTTTCTCTTTAAATTTTGTCAGCTGAGCCTTTAAGACTCTTTTTTTCGTTAAAAAGTCTTTTAATTCATCTCCAGCCATAGTTTAAGTTTCAAAAAGTCTCTTACCTCAGATGGTAAAGGCAGAATTCCCGACGTTATCAGTAAGCAATCTCCCGCACTGAACTCTCCCCGTAGTACGTAAGAGGTTTTCTTGACGGCAATTAAGTCGGACGCTATGCCAGTTGCGCGTAAACAAAACTTCGCTTTCATTGAACGCTCCGGGTCGCTAGGACCATAAAATGTTACGGAGTGTGAGAAGGGGACATGGTCATTTCTAACCAAAACTCAAAAGACAATGGACTCAGAGGCAATGGACTGTAACTGGTTTTTATTGCTAAACGTAAATCTCTGTGACCAACGCAAACTCAATGGCTCAAGCGAGCCTCACACGACGTGCGCTGATCACAGTCAAATTCACACTGATAAAGATACTGAAAACACAAGATACACACACAGAAAAGACCGCTAGAGGGCGTAACATCTATTATCAGAAGTTAGGCCGGGTAAGGCCGTAACGTATATAAATAAAAGAAATAAAAAATTGCAAAAAAAATTTAAAATCAATATTTCATAAATTACAAGATAAAAATATCGGACGAAAATTTACAATGTGTGTTTATAAGCATTATCAAATGCTGTGATTTGTAATTATTTTCGGTTGTTTTGTTTACGTTATAACATTGGCCGGGAATAAGTAAAATGCTCGGAGTTAAGGTTACTGTTCAATTATTATTTTCATCTCCAAATTCTAATGTAATGATATTTCTCTAGTGTAAAATCGGTTATCTAAGAAACACAAATCATTAATCATACCTAATTTTTATCCTCCAGTGGCATTAAAAATAATTTTAATATTTCAGCCATGTTGTGCAGTGGAATGAAGAAATAATTCATTTCGATTTGATTTGAAACTCTTTCCATAAAAGCTTTCAATAAGTGACGAAGGAAAAAAATCATTCATTAAGTACTTGATCATAACCTTCTTAAAATTCTTTCCACTTCTCACTCGGAGGAGACATTCTAATTTTATACTTCTTAGAATTTCTTTTATCTACATTTTAACCTTTACTCGGGACTTTTGAGATGAGGCTGAAGTTGAATTTCCCTTAGAGCCAAGTGAAGATTTTGCTTTTTCTTCTGCTACCATTCCTACTTTTTTTACTTGCTTTATTTCTAGACAGCAAATTTCTTTGGCTTTAACATGGTTTTCTTTTTCTCTGGTAGAAATGAAACACAAGATTACCTCGCTCGAAGCAACATTTTTTTCCACTCTCTACTTTTGTTTCGTTCTACTGTGATAACGAAAAATTCTCCATCTTTGATATGATTTAAACTGTTTAATACGAATGCTTTCCATGTTTTGAAAAATTTAAATAAAGGTCACTCATTCTTAGAGTCGATGCATCTTTGATTGGTGCAGCAATTGGTGCTGAAATAGATTTATGGATTTAAAGCAATAATTCGATAAAAGAAAATGTATTTAAAAATACAGAAATTTCAAATATCTTTTATAAAAAAGAAAATTTTGTTCTCTGAACTTTCTCATACGCTTTCACTTTCTCAAATGATTTCATTTATAATGTGTGATAAGAAAATTTTTTTTTACAAAATTATCCGATTGATATTTTAAAAAGTTCTTATCCAAAATTAATTCTGCCACTGACAAAGAACTTATCAGACTGTCAATTTTAATTATTCAGGATAAATAAAGTCTCAATTAATGACGAACAAAAAAATAAAATTTTAGGGAGTTATTTTTGCTATTTATAGCCTCATTATTTCTGGAACCATAAAAATCCACTTAGTAATCCGAGAGATTCGAACAACCCAATTCCAATATTGAGAATTTTCTTGATAAATTTTAATTTTGGAATGACCTTTGGCCAAGAATAAAAAGTAATTATCAGAATCATAATTTTTATTTAAGCTAAGCAATAAAAGTCAAAACATGGAAACTTTTAAAAAAATAAAATTTTAGTCTTTGTTGTTATTTTTTCACATTCAGAAACCACTTTTATAATCAATGGCTTCTCCTCTCCTTTGGATTTTTCCTCTTGTGTTTTAAATTATTCAGTTTTAACATCTAATTGTTTCCATTATCTAACAAAATATAAGGGAATCTGAGTTTATTCTTGAACAAATCGCTATGTATGAATATTGTTTAAGATATTTGTAGAACTCCACGAGCTGGATCGGTTTGTCCAAACTTGAATTGTGACCGTGCTGGGATTTTACTTCCGCGTCGTGTGTTCACTTCAGTTCCTGAAAACATATGTTTTCCCAAGCTATTTCATAACTATGAAACAGCGAGAATTCTTACTTTTCGCGTCAGAAAATCGTCCCAGTTGAGGATCCCAATTGGTAATCCGATACAAAAAATGTTTCTGAAGGATTGGTATGATTTTCAGTAGATATACTACAATGTTTTACGTCTTATACGCTGAAATGCCGCTGAAATAGAGATAACAAGTTAATAACGAGTTGGGCCTCTTCTGGCCTTAATAACGGCTGCCACACGACGAGACATAGATTCAACATGTTTGTGGAAGCGTTCCACAGGAATGGATTGCCAAACATCGGGTAGTGCTGTCCATACTTCAGTAAGGGTCGCTGGTGTTGTGTGATGTGCTTTGACGCCTTTCTCCAAAACATCCCAAAGGTGCTAAATAGGATTTATGTCTGGGCTTCTAGGTGGCCAATTCATGACAGAGAAGTTAGAGGAATGCTCATCGAACCAGGCAGTAGCCAACTGGAACCTGTCAGAAGTGCAGTTATCTTGGTGAAATGCTCTATTTCCATGTGGATGACAGTACAACATAAGTGGATGGAGGAAACTACGCACACTACGCTCAGCAACTCTACGCACCGAATCGTATTGAGGGAGGTTGGTACAAGTCCCAAATATCCCAAAAAACTGAAATAGAAAACGCCCCAGACCATGATTGAGCCGCCATGGCCTTGTACAGTCAGTTTACCTTATAAGTTTTACCCATACTGGCAGTTTAAACGACTGATTAACAACAACGACAGTACTAGCCATATATGCAGTTACCACAGCGCCCTCACGTGTGCATAAATGCGCTACAAAATTTGCATATGAATATCTATCCCTAATTCAGTGGCATTTCAGTTTATTATAAACGATAAGCTATTGCCATAAGAATTAAGGAAGCAAACTTCTAGCAGTGAATAATAAATTACTTAAATTTAATATCCAAATTCTCACATTTTTCATATTATTAACTCAGAACTTATGGTACTTGCTTTAGTAGCTATTTAAGAGAATCTGCCAATTTTATCTCTTACAGTAGCAAATCTTCTTTAAATAGTTATAAGACTAGAACGAGTAGCTCTAGAATCGTAAATGAAAGCTCAGCGGCTACAAAATGTAATTCACTTGATGAGATACGAAGGACTGAATAAGTCTTAATTGTAATTCAATGTCAGTTACCTACATTAAAAGGGATTTCGATTATTTTATCAAGATGATTACAAACAAACTAAAAATGAATATGATTAAACAAAATACGCGAAAATAGTGAAGAGTCATTGATTCCCTCTCTATATATGAAAATTTAGGAACTTGGAAAGATTTCGAAAACGTAATATGTAAATATAAGCTTGCTGAAATAGGACATTTCCGTACATTTGAAAGTAAAGATTTTTGAAAAGATTTACAAAAGAAAGAAAGTGTTTGATGAAAAGATTCGACGTTTGTGTCAGAGTTGATTATTGAGCTTGTACTGCAGAAAATATTTCTATTTAACCTTCCAGCGGGCGCGCTATAATTTTTTACACGAGCAGGCGTGTGTCGTACTTTTACGACACAATAATTTTCTTCATTTTTACTATGGCAGTTGTAAGTTATTTCATAATAGTAATAGGCGAAACGTCAGAAAAGCAAATATTTTCATCAAGAGTGAAAATTAATTTTAATATTATTTGAAAATTCTTAAATTATACTGAAATTAGAGAACGTAATGAGATTTAATAATATTATTTTCTAAAAAATGTATTAAGCAATATGCAATAAAAAAGATTATAATACAAATTAAGATTGTACAAGAAAGATTGTCTTCTTTGTTTCCAATCATCGTCCTTGCATTCGAAACATAGAGCTTTTGCTAGAGAGAGACGGTTACAAGTGTACTATATATTGTACCTACTGCATTTCATGCATTTTGATGATAGTTTTCTTTCTTTCAAACACAAACCACAAGCTTTTCTTCTCAATGCTGGTTGCTGTTCACTTGCTTTTTCAGGTTCTGATGTGTAATTTAGACTTAAAGACACGGTAATGTCATATGGAAATGATCAGACTTTTTGGACTCGATTAGCCTTTTTTTCCACAAGACTGAGGGCTAAGTTTTTTAAGAAAATTCTTCGGCTTGGTGGATTATTGGCAGTCTTATTCCATATTAAGTATTTTTGGCAGTGTAAAATGAAATATTAAATCGCCGTAATGCGCACTGGATATATAATTAACAAACTGAAACGTCCAGGTATGTACATTGGTGACAATGGATCTGGCTTCCCGTGGAAAAATCCCGATTGTCGTAAGAGCTTGATGCAAGATTAAGAGCGTTAAATGCAAGGTTGACAAAAAGAAAAATGTGAACATTTTTAGAGAAATTTTCTCTTACACACCTATGTTACCACTCTACAAAGCGCACCAGGAAAATCTTAATCACCGTTTTTACTGAAATTTTCTTTCAGGAATTTTCTTAAATTATTCACTTGCTTTTTATTCATTGTCAACGGTTCATCTACTTACGGCCATTTGCTCGTTACACCCGTGCAATCAACGATTTATCGATTATTTTCAACGAAATTCTAGTCGAAATTGTTTAATATTTTTCTCTTATCTTCTATTAAGCTTTAAATTTATATACTAAAACTAGCATTACAAATATGTGAATTTATATTTCTATTTAATATTGATAGCAACACACAACTTAAGTTTTATATGAAAATAATTTCACCATTTGCTGTTTTTTTAACATTTTCTATATTGAAAAGATTATGTGTCGTATTATTTTCACATTTTAATTTTTTTCTTATTGTGCTCTATATATTTTTTAGAAATCAGTGCAATGGTTACTTCTGCCAGTGCAACCAATCGTTAAAAAATGTAGGCAAGAACGTACTGAATTATATGGATCCTTTTTTATCATTATACAATCAGGATAAAAGGCCCGAAGTATTGGAAAAGATGCTATGGTTATGGACTGGAAGTACTCCCACCATGCCTCTTTTGTTAGGTTCAAATTCAGAAAAATTGGCACACTTGATTAAAGGAGGAATTTTTTTAAAATTAAGATGGCATGCTTTGCTATTGTTCCCGCAGCAGCAGTAAATTCTCAAGAAGCCCCCCGTTGGGGGGGATTCTTCCCCGTCAGCTTTCAAAAGACAGCTGACAGAGACATTTCGCAAATAAATGAGAGAGTGCGCCCTCATCGCTCTCGAATGCAATTTGCCGCATCCCTGCGCCCGTTTAAAATTCCACAATAGGCATTAAGGAAAAAAAATCGTTCTTTAAGGCACCTGAAGCTAGCAGTGATATCGAAAAGAAGACAAATAACAATGATCATGTTTGACGGAAGTGAGTTGATCATAGAAGGTTTGAAATTTGATTTTTTAAATAAAACCTCTTTACTTTGAAATATAACGGCCAATGAATACTTTTCCGAAGTGTTTTTCTTCCATGTGGGAAAAGATTTCTTCAATTGTCTATGAGATTCTTATTTTTGGCTAATCTTAATTGCCTAATATGAAGCTCTAAAAACGAAATCTTTGACTTTAACAAGAAACAAATCGTAGACTATTTATTTATGTGTGGATTGGGAAATCTACATATTATCTAATCACAATTACAGGAAAAGACTTTGCAATAGCATGCCTGTTCTGCCTTCGGGTATTATTACGTTGGAGTGTCTCAATATTCCAACAGATGAATATTATTTTCTATATTTCTTTTGTTCCTTAAAATGCATTCTTATACAACAACCTTTGTTTTGAATGCATCTAAACAATTTAAGCCGCATAGATTTTTCGGTGATATCTTGTGAAAAAACGCATTAGATTTTTTTCCAGCTGTTATTTGAATATTAAGGGTCTTCGTATTCTTTCATTTATGTTGTTTGGGAACGAGAATTATCTTCATAATATTTCAAATGCGTCTCCCTTCGCGCCATATGAATCGGTTTATTTGAGTTCGCAAATGGAAATTTTAATGATTACATTAAAATGTTTATTAAGAGAAATACAGTGGGAATTCCTCGTATTTCTAAGTATAAAATTATTTTCGGAAAATTCATGTTCATTCATTAATTTTTTGTATTATTGCTTTACATTTTATGTTCGATTCTGAGGGTCTTAATGATGATAATGACATAATTAACACCAATATATATCAATAAATCTTTGAATTTTCCCATCTGTAAAATAAATCCTTTTTAAAACCGCTCAATTTTTAAACATTAACGCATTACTTCTACTTAAATTCTAAGAAAAGCGCTTCTATTTAACTTAAAGAGTCTCACGAATATTTTCATTGTTCCACAAGCCCCGAGCCGGGGAATTCCAATTTCGCCCGCGTTGAAAGTTTGGAAGCGCGGCCTTTTTCTGCTTTGGCTGTTTGCAGGTGGTGGCCGTGCTACGTCTACTAGAAGATGGTCAGGAATTGGATCCTCTAAGATCACATCTAAGATATTAAATTAAAATCATGTCTTCAAATGGAATATTTCGACTACAATAAAGAAGTTTTTATTTCTACGGCTGGAATTCTCCTGAAAATCTCTACATTTTATACAACTGAAGTTTTATATATACACTCACAGGGTGTCCCAAAAAAGTGGAACAAACATTTATGCATTTATTTCCTTAAATATTCTACCTAGACATATACTTCCAATTAAAAAGTTTCATCAAATGAGATAGGAATTTGTGTGAAAACATTTTGGCTTCTGTGGAAGTTGAATATAAAAAGTTAAAAATATTAACTTTTTATACGTTCCCCGTATAGCTAAAGTGTGAAAAAGTGAAATGTTCCTCTTACCCTCATCTATGAATAAACTAAGTTTCCCGATTCTATCTGCAAAACTTACAGAGATATGTTAATTTTTAAATTTCAAGGGGCTTCTCACAAATTTATATGGAGATGTTTATTGCAGAAATGCATATTTATTGAAAATAGAAAAACATCGAAATGCAAATATTTGTCAAGTAGTACTTCAATCATCATGGTTTGATAAAAAATTGACAATGACGCATACCGTTACTCAGTTTGACTGGTAGATGGATCAACTATCGACTTGATAAAGAATGGAAGGACAACTTGAGAAAATAAAATTTAACATAAAAAAGGAAAATAATATAGTAAAATAATATCGGATATGTCCTAATATAGGACAAGAGTTTTAAATTATTTGCTCTCAGCTTTGTGCGCATTATTAAGTTTTACCTAAAGGCAGTGGTGACTTGTCCTCCAGGGTTGCAGAGTTGCAGAACTTACTAAAATTATTTTAAAAACTCGTATTTTCGTTTTTATTCTTATTTGCTTACTTCTCCATCTGAGAGTTTTCGATTATCAACGAAAAAAGATAAAAACGTGAAAAGAAGACAGAAAGTGAATGAAAAAGTAAGATACACACAAGATGGGGCTACACACCAAATAGCTTTGGAAAAAACGCTCAATACATAATACATAATATACGAAGGTGAATAGCTATTCTTTCATAGAACTTAGCCAGAACTGGATTTTTGGATGCTCCCGTTTTGCGTTAGGCCAACTAATCTTCTTCAATCTTACCCATGGTTCGCCTTCGCGCTATAGATTTTTTTCATTGTCTGATTTTAGGTTTTGGATTCACTTTCATGTTGCCTCAACGGGAAATTGGCGGGTTACTATAAGTAACTATTCGATTTCTGTTGTTGAAAGTCTCTCACCGAAAAAAATATTGTAATTTTCTAGAAAAATTGTATTTCAATTGTATTCTAATACTATTTTTATAGCACTGCTTGTTTCTGGGAAGATGAGCCTCACTGCTGATATGTCTCTGCGGATATTTTTTGAATGTTGACAAGATGATCTATTTTTGTAAATACTTCAATTAATGTATTATTTCACTATTTTTTGATTTAGCAAGAGTTATCAAATGCATTGTTATTTCTTGATTTCACCCTTTTAAATTTTTTTTAAGTCTGTATATTATCCCTAAAATATACATCGAAAGTCGGGATCAAACAGCAGTGAAAGGTATGGAAAAGTAGTCTAAGTCAATCAATTTTTCTTCCTATATCTCTTTAAGATTTCCAGATAGAAGCGTGCAGTTTTGTATGTGAATAGATTATTGTAAGAAAAACATTTTACTGATTGACAATTTTGCTCTACGGGTTACGTATAAAAATTTAATTTTTATAACTTTTTATTATCAATGCTCTTGTACAAAATGTTTTTTCAAACAAATTCTTACATTATTCGATGAAACTTTGTAATTGAAAGCATATGCCTAGGATCAATATTTAAGGATATAAACGCTTGTTCCACTTTTGGAACACCTTGACCCCTGTATAACAACAATAGTACACTGGTGTCCAAAAATAATGCAAAATTTTGAAGATACTACAAAATTGGAATTAATATGGATACTATGTTTCGCAATCAGTTTCTGAGAATCGTGGGACATACTATCGTTGAAACTCACATTTTACAGTGAAGATTCGGTTACGAGGGCAATTAAGGGCGGGGGGCACCAGAAAGGGATAAAGGCGAAAATGGAATTTGGCCCATCCTGTTTCACAGAAAGCCGATAACGAGATGAAAATTTCATCAAAAGTTATGTGTTATGTGCATAATATTTAGGTGCATGTTCGTAAACACAGCACAAACATTCAGGAAGATATAATGATTTTCTTTAAAAAATCCCAAATTTTTAAGCAGGTATTTTGCTTTTAACGTTCAGAGTTTTTTGTTATATTATACGAAGCTTACAGAAAAAATGACAATATATTAGAAAAGCATTGTATAAAAATTTGGGGAAAAAATTTTGAATATTAGAAAAAAATATGAGTATTTGTAGTAAATAATATTTTACTGCGCATGCACGAGACATAGCGTAAATTTTCTTTCATAACTTTAAAGGCAGTTATGTAGAGCAAGTTATGTAAAAATTTCAGTCAAATATCATTTAGAGTTAGAAAGATATTGGCAAAGCAAAGATGTGATTTTCGGTACACTCTAAGAAAAACGAAATGATGAGGGGTCCAGGCACAAACTTATATATTTTTTAAACTTGAATCTTCTAGTAGTAATATTTAATTTTCTGAAAGTTGAATATACTTACTATTCGATGATTCCAGTTTAAAAAATATCAATTTGTGCAAGAAACCTTATCATTTAGTTTCTCTTAGAGTGTACCGAAATTCACCAAGTTGGAATGCGGATATCTTTCTAAATTCTAATGGCATTGAACAAGAATTTTTATATAAGTTTCCCTATATTTCTGGCTTTTTAGTTATGAAAAAAATTACGATACGTTTCGCCCATGCACAGAAAAAAATTATTTAATACAAATGCTCATATTTCCTGTAATATTCAAATTTTTTAATTCAAATATTTAAGCAATGCTTTTAATAGAAGAGATCCTAACAGAAGAATTAAAGGTGGACAGCTCCAATTTTAGGTTCAAGAATGTAAGAAAAATCCAAAACAAAGGACTAGCTATAGTCTGGGACAAGCATCAGCAACTTGAAAAACTCAGAGAAATGATTCTTTCAAACGACATCCTGAAAAAAATATTTCTTTAAGATTACCTGGTAAGAGATATCCGAGTCTTATAATATACGATCTGTCCAATGACACCACAAACGAAGACGTGCAAATTGCCCTGAAAGCCTATAGTAACTGGGGGGGAGGATCTGCGACTCCGATTTAAAATGAGAGGTCGTAAAGAAGGGACGAGTCACTGGGTCCTAGAAGCTCCTTGCGAAGCCTTCTTCAACCTCAGACGACTGAGAAAGATTCCGATAAAGTGGACCATGTACCAAATGAAGGAATTCCTTCACATCAAGAGATGCTCGACATGCCAAACCTATGGACACACAGTTAATTCTAAAGAGTGCAAGTTCACCACTCCATTCTGTGGATGCTGTGGACTCAGACACAACACCAGAAACTGCAGAAATGATGAACTTTACTGCATTAACTGTGCCGAAAGCAACAGAAATCGAGGCACTAACTACAAAATCCGACACAGAGCCATAGACAGTCATTGCCCCTGTTACATTAAAGAAGTAACAGCATACAAAGAAACAAGGGACTATTTTTAGTATGGATAATAGTATTTTTGAAAACACTCAATTTCCCTACAACATTGCTACAGAGTCTTCAAATGAGCCCCTAAAAATTCTTCAAATCAACTTAGCTAGAGCAAAGGCAGCCACCAATCAACTCGAAGAAACAGCAAGCACGATCAAGCCAGATGTAATCTTGGTGCAAGAACAATACATTAATAATAACAGAATCCCTGGAATCCCACAAACCTGGAAAACATTCAGCTCCTCAAATCAGAAGGCTGCAATCCTAATTCCTTCACCTAAATTAAAACCTGCCTTGTTGGCAACTAAAGTGAACATGGTAGCGCTTAAAATCCAGACGTCATCATTTCCCATAACAATAATTTCAGCCTACTCCTCACCAGCACAAGACGTTCATACAACTCTCCAGGAAATTCAGGAGATCATCTCCAGCCTATCAGAGGAAAAGATCATAATTGGCACTGATCTCAATGGACATAATACCCTCTGGGGCTATAGATCAAAATCGAGGCAAAGACATCTTGGACTTTATCCTGGCTAATAACTTAAACATCATCAATAAACCAGATGCTCTTCCAACCTTCCAGAGAAATAGCAGTGTTGGCTGGCCAGACCTGACCTTATGCTCCCAATCACTTATAGATTCTTCCATTAATTGGGAGGTCCTAGAAGAAATCTCCTTAAGCGACCACAGATATATAGAAACAACAATTGCATCAATAGTAGCTAATCAATTTTACAAAAGATACAAGACACGCCATGGGAATCACCTTAGATTTCTCAATATCCTTGGTAAAGAAATTTATCATCTAGAAAGAAAAATAAAAGCAGCCAGAAATTCAGGACAACTTAATAACGCCACAATACAACTGCAAACATTAATCATAAATGCATGCAACAAAAGTTTCAAAATCAAAAAGCAACTTCTCATAACAAAACCAAACTGGTGGACAGAGCAGCTAGAAATTCATAAAAAGAAAGTTAGAGCACTAAGAAGGAGAGCACAACGGGCGCCGGAAATTGAAAGGCAAGCAAGATACCAAGTCTTTAAGAAAGAGAAAGCGAAGTACAAAAGACATATTAAGCAAGCAAGGAATATGGGTTGGAGAAAATTCTGCAGAGCAGCCTCCCATCCGTATGGGAAGCAATACAAGGAGGCGTTCCGAAAATCAGTTTTCCCATCCCAAATCCCGTACTTGATAAACGGAGACCCAAAGGGAAGTCTGCAAGAGGCAGCACAAAAAATCCTGGACCAGATTTTCCTTTCCCCTGCCATTCCCACAAATTACAATCTAACCACCTCAACACAGCCACCTGATCCTCCATTCTCCCCCCAAGAAATCTCGGCGGTAATAGAAAAACTTCCGTCAGGCAAAGCCCCGGGTATAGATGGAATCGACAACCTCCTAATTAAAATCATTCATAAGCGCTTCAATAATATCTTTCCAACCCTCTTCAACATGTGCCTGCATCTAAGCTGCTTCCCGGATTCCTTGAAAATAGGAAATATTATCTTATTCCAGAAAGGAGGAAAAGACCAGCGGCTGGCCTCCTCTTATCGTCCTATCTCTCTCTTACCGACAATAGGGAAGGTGTTGAACTTATGACTCAGAGGCTGACTTATCATCTGGAGTCCACCAACAGCCTGAACGACCGACAGCATGGCTTCAGCGAAGGCAAGTCTGTGGATACAGCCGTCAACGAGCTACTAAGAAATATTAAAACAGCAAGAAGAGATGACAAGCATGTCTTAGTGCTCTCTATTGACATCAAGGGAGCCTTTGACAACTTGCAACATCGAGCCATACTTAAGACTTTGGACGCCAGCGCTTGCCCAAGTAACATAAATAGACTCTTTCACAGCCTTCTTCAAAATAGAAAAGTGACACTACTGACCCCACAAGGTAGGGCTACAAAGGAACAAAAGCAAGGCTGCCCTCAAGGTTCGTGCAGTGGCCCGGCCCTGTGGAACCTCGTAGTCAACGAAATACTCAATCAAGTCTGGCCAGATAACGTTCATATACAAGCCTTCGCAGATGATTTTGTGCTGGTCATTAAAGCGGATACAAATAAAAGCCTTGTAGAAGACACGCAAAGTGCAATAACCCAATTCAGCTCCTGGTGCTCAGAAAATGAACTTGCCATTTCAACAGAAAAAACAAATTATATTTTATTCAGCAAAATGGTAAGAAGTCCCAGGATCACATGGAACGGGTATAAAATAAATAGAGTTAAATCTTTTAAGTACCTAGGGATACACATTGATGATCGACTCAACTGGCTGGAGCATATTAATAAGCAAGGAGAGAAAGCCATCAAAATGCAGCAAAACCTCAAAAGAATCGCAGGTGGCAATTGGGGAATCTCTCAGATACACAGATGGACTCTATATAAAACGGTTGTTGAGAGAATGCTGGCCCACGGATCTTCAGCTTGGTGTCTACATCCAACATTCAAAATGAAGAGGAAACTTTCTTCGATTCAAAGGCCATTCCTACTCCATATATCGGGAGCTTATCTCACCACCCCAACGGCAGCGTTACAAACTATACTCGGCATCCCTCCCCTACACATGCAATTACAGTTCGAAGCCAGGTTTACTTCAATTTATCGCCTAAGAATCCCTCTTCCCCCTTTCATTACAGATACCCAACCGCATGATCTGGAGATGAAGGCAACAGGCTGGTCCACTCATCCTTCAGAACATCTCAAACCGAACCAAATCTCTTTTGAAGACGGAGAAGCATATATAGCCCGAAAAGACATTATAAATATTTTCACAGACTCGAAAACCGAACACGGAGTTGGAGCTGCCTTCTGCGTCTTGACCAATGACATCTGGGCCTACCAGTGGTCTGCTAAACTCAACGACAACAACACCGTAATTCAAGCTGAACTAACTGCACTTCACGAAGCAGTAATATACGCATCTCATCTGTCAAACCACAATACCTCTAACATACACGTAGACAATACAGCAAGTATCATGACATCCTCCAATTCAAAGAGCACAAACGAAACAGCAAGAAAAATTTTCAAAATCCTCCTTTCAAATCCAAGAATAAAAGTCTCTTGGGTTAACGCGCATGCAGGCAATATAGGCAATGAGGGAGCAGACCAACTGGCAAAAGACGCAACACAACATGGGCAACCCTATTCACATACTAAGCTTCCTAAACCGCACATAAAAGGCCTCCTCCGGAAGAGGATGCTTGAGGAGTGGCAAACCTCATGGAAGAATGGCGATACAGGCAGGAAAATCTATAACATCATGCCCTCAGTTAGTCTCCGTCCCACTAACTGGATTAGAGAGGATGTTATCTTCTTCTCTCAACATGGACCTTTCCCTGCCTACCTCAAAAGATTTCACCTGTCCGACAGCGATTATTGCAGTTGTGGTGGAATTGGCACGGCACTTCACTATGCCACGGAGTGTATCTATACAGTGTCTTGGCATATGAGGAAGCCAGCGCCAAACTTCGAACAAGAATGGCTGAAAAGGGTCGCCAATAACCTCGTCTCCAGGCTGAAAATTCGTGGGATCATCAAATTCATGAGCGAAAACAGAGATCTTTTCCGGCCTCCCTAGCCTTCAACATCCCAGCGAGCTGAACTAAGTAGCTCAATCACCGGACATTCCACCTCCAAATAAAAGAAAGGTATTTCAACATCCAAAGAAAAGAAGACTATTACGAACTAATAGTGTAAAAGTGAAAATGCCTGTGCTGTACCTAGTGTATATATTTCCGTCTTTTTGTTTATCTTGTTTTTCTTTTCCTTAAATAAAATTCCCGTGTCTTGCCTATCAAACCGTTCAGTGACCGATCTGGTCACGGGTACGGGGGTAAGGGAGGGCGTTCTGTTCTATTATATATTGTCAAGTAATCTGTAAGTTACGTACAATTTGTTCGGAAACTCTGCATGTTATAAGCAAAAAACATGCGAAAAAAAGTTGTTATTTAAAAAAAACACCTTTATATCTTCCGGAATATTTGTTTTTATGAAAATGCATATAAGTAATAAGCACAACAAACATAACCATTGATAAATGTTACATCTCGTTATCACCTTTCTGTGCAACAGGATGTGTCAAACTCCTTTTTCGCCTTTATCCCTTTCTGGGGGCCCCCCCCCCTTATTGTCCGAATCCGAATATCCAAAAATAATTGAATAAAATAATTGTAAAATGTGTCCAAATGTAAGTAAAATTGCATCCAAAAATAATTGTATAATGTCAGCTCCGACGATAGTATATCCCATGATTCTCAGCAAGTGATTACGAACCGTAGTATCCGTATTAACTGCAATTTTGTAGCATATTCAAAATTTTTGCGGACACCAGTGTAAATCAGGCTGTGGTTACTTACGTTTTAATTTCAAATACTTTTGCAATATGAATGAGAAAATACTGATATGAAAACGAAAGAAAGTTATGTTATCCATGAAGCTTACAATCACATTTATTCGGCTTTTCACTGGTTTCTTTGTTCTTTTTGTTATGAAAAAGTGAAACATTTTCCAATCATTCACTTTGTGTTTTATTTAACCTTTCATTCGGCTAGTTGTCAGCATTTAATTCTCTCGAAAATACACCTCTGCCTTATATCTTCAAAATGTATTATCACTTTCTCGAAATGCTCTTAAAAGGCCAGGAGGAATTTTCTTTTCCTCCTTTTCTATCTGTGGAATCAATTAGTTTTTCCTAACACTTATCTCGGAATGTCTTTTCAGATAAGACGCGTTCTTTTCCATTGATATATCTTGCATGCCTGCATATTCGTTTTCGATCTTGTACCTGAATGCCTTAATGTGGTTCTTCACTTTCAAAATTGAATTTTTTACTTTTGAAAGAAAATTTTTTATTATGAGCTGAAAAAATTAATTTCAGTTTATTCCGGAAATTTCCTTTGTTTCCTTTTGGTTGTTTCAATAATTAAAAGAAAACGTCAACAACAAAATAAACACTGATGACTCCGCTTAAGAGTACATGTTTATTCAAATAATAATACATAAAAAAATGAGAAATTTCTGTAGCATTTGTCTAGATTAAAATTGAAAGCATTTTATAAACCTAGTGCTTTGCGCCAAAGCACACAAACATATTATATTCAGCATTTTATTGACTATCATTAAATGGCTTTGACATGGCACATACTGTTCGCACATTTTGGAACTATTCTGTCAGAAATACAAATAAGATTTTTATCTACAATTCTTGCGCAATCTATAGTATGTTTCATTTCTCTTGTTCTTAATTATTGTTTTATATCTAAATTTACTAGATAATGTTGCTTTTTGCAGGTAGTCACACACTCTCTTTCCTCAATTTTCCATAGCCCAATAATAATAGTTTTAGGCGTACGTTTTTTATTGCTGTTTTCAATACTTCAAACTTGAAAAAAAATCTATGGGCTATACACCTGGTGGTTGAGCAGGAATATAAGTAAAAGGGTTTGCTACATACCAGTGTCTTATTTAATTTATTTTCCGAGAATTTATTAGTGGATTCAGATGTAGGGTTACTTGCTTTGCCTTGATGCAGTTCTACCGCTCGAGGTTGTGTGAGTAACCGTAAAGGATACACCCCTCCCTGCCTTAGCACTCGGTTACTCAATGATCTCGAAAAAATATCCGTTTTTTTCCCGGACTTTTTCCGTATATTTGACGGTTTAAATCTGTTTTGTTGACAAAAACGGTTTTTCACCGTTTTCCGCTCCAGCCATAAACGCTTTAAAACCGTCAGTTCAAATTCTATTTTTCGTCATACGGTATTGCTTTCCCTATGATACCTTTCCCTTTTCTTAAATGTAATTTAATTGCATTCATTTCATGTTTTTAATAGGGTTCCATCTACGCTATTGTTTACACATGTTGCAGTAACCTGTTGTCACTCATGAAAGCTAACCTTAAAACACATGTTCTGGCAATAGTTGATTTTTACACCACTAGGTGGAGCCACTAGAGCTATAGTGACTTTAAAACTCAAATAGATTATTTTTACTTCATTTTGTAAAGTCTCCGGTGGTCTAGTGGTTAGAGCGACTGCCTTTTATTTCTATGAACGCGGTTTCGATCCCCGGCTCGGAGGAGTTAGAAGTTTTGTCACCATCTTTCATCGAAATTGTCCAAGTAAGTTCAATTAAAAATTATATTAATTAAACTAATTGAAATTAATAATTAAGCCTTGATTAATTAATATTCCTAATTGATAATACACATCAGCACATTTCAACTCAACTCGAACAGAAGGAGAAAAACAACTCAACTCAGTCGATGACGTCACTTACTTCGATGACTTAATTTTTACGGAGAAAACTTAATTTCATACGGTAAAAAACCGTTGTGACTGCGGATTTACTTCGTAACTTTTACGGGAAAAACTTGTTCCTGTATGGTAAAAAACCGTTGTGCCTATGGATTTACTTCGTAACTTTTACGGTTTTGCACAACCAACCCAGCAGCCAGTATAAAACCGTAAATTTTACGGGATTTTTTTTACAGTGCAACAATTACACAGGTAATGTAGTCTGTGGTCAATTAGAAAATGGCCATCACAGGCCCATGCACCAATCCATCCCGAAGGAGGCACGCCTCGTCATCGGAAATGTGGCCAACACAACCACATCACAATTGCTATACCACCCAAGGTTTCGAGGTCCCGCTTACATAATTGACGATTTCTCCTTCCATATGTGTGGTGCCCCCCTCAGTTATGTTTGTAAAGAAAGTGGTATTTCTTTCTTAAACAGTGTCGGCGATTGGGTGAAAAAGTGTGGGGCAAAATATTTACTGATATCTTAAATTTCCCGGGAGTATAGGGCGTAAATAACAAAATTCGTTTTTCTTTACAAAATTAGCTAGCTTTCACGAATATTATTGCTTTTTTACGATTCCTAGTTTTAAGCAGCTAAAAAGAAATAAAAAAATAATTTTCCCCAGAAAAGTAGGGGAAGCCGCCCCACCTAGCCCCTTACCCTCCCTCACTATTCTTAAAGATTGGCTATAAAGTATTATTTTGGAACATGAGGAAATGATTTTTACATTTTTTCAACTCTCATTAGTTTTAATTTTTCGCAATAAAAAATCGTCAATAATCATAAATTCCTTACAAAAGTTTTTAAAATTCTTTGAACGAAAATTTGAAATTAGATCCTTCAGTCTGACGGCAATAAATAGATATTTTTCTATCGCAATCGCTTAGACATATCCATTCTGAGCTTCATAGAATATTGAAACATTTTTCAGCAGATAATGGCTTCTCGTGGAGAATTCTGTATCGAGTTCTACTTTCGGCCCGATGTCTAAGAGAATAACTGGGAGCATTGTATTTTTGGTCATTTAATGATTCAAATCACGATTTATTACTTCGATTCCAGTTGAAATTGAGTAGGTTGAGAATTTTGCACCTATTCTTTGTGCTGGTAGATTTTATTTTCAAATGAAACATTTTACGGTTGAATTGTATGCACAAGTTACTTCTTCATTAAATGTGTTTTGGGAATTCTTTATTCAGTTGATAGGAAATGTCATGATATTATTTACGTGTTTTTTCAATATTATTCTCGATTATAAAGTTTTTAGTGATACTAATTCCAAGGCTCTTACAGCGTTTTTGAAGAGCAAAATAGGAATAATTTTCTTCGAAAGAAATGAAAGCATAACCTTTCATCTAGTCTTCTTCTATAAACACCATTTTAACCATTTGAATATTAACAAAACTTCTTTAATATTAGATAATAGTATGAACAAATGGTAGTTTTTATAAGCAAAACTGCATTAGGCCATACGCTCGTTTATTTATTCCATTATAAACTTTCAAAAAATATGCGAACAGCCTGTATAAAATTTTTTATAAGAGGAAATATTATTATTCTTTCATTGAAAGATGAAAAATATCGTATTTTACAATAAGAATGACAAAAAAATTTCTATTTGAAATGTTACCGAAAATCTGGAAATGATTTTTATTTTATTATAAAAATTAGAGTATTATTATGAGTAATATTCAAAAATGCAGTTGCAATTTTTCTTTTTAAGTTACGGAAGAAAAGGCTTGAAATTCCATGTGTTACCACTGAAAATAGAAGCATAAAATTTTGAGATAGTACAATGTTTAAAGAAGATAGACTAGTTTTTTTGGATCAACAGTAGAAGATAGGAAAAATGAGAAACGAGAGAAAATTAGCGAGAGAAAAAAAAATTTGATGGGGCTGGGAAGTTTAGTATAGAAAAAGAGTTCGACGAACGAAGACTATCATGAGTGAGTTAATTAGAAGAAAAGAAAATTAGAAGACCAAAGATTGGCTATAGATAGAAATTAGGAAGAAAATGAATTTGAACTGCAGAAGATGAGTTTATAGAAAGATTGAGATTCTAAAGCAGAGCAGCCTGTTCGCCCCCTTTCAGAAGCAAAGGTGTAAACGGTAGGCGTCACAGCTGAAAAGATTCTCAAAGGATTTCATCAAGTTTTTCTAAGAGCGAAAAATTCTTATAATGATCAAGATTAGGCCATGAGTCGTCTGTGTTTTCGAGATGATGAAAATATTTTGAAATATATGGCAAGTGGAAATTCAGATAATAACGAAGATTGAGCCACTGAGTTGTTGAAATTGTTCCAAGAATAGGAACCATTGTAACATTGGATGTTCCTTAAGCTTTTGATTCTTTACAACAGAAAAATCAGATTGTGCTTGAAGTTGCTCAGAAAGTAGAGGCGCCTTCTGAAGATTAAAAAAATATCTTGTTTCGAAAGGAGATGCTCATCGGAAAAACGTTGTAAAGATGAATCGGAATAGTGGAATTCATCCAGACAACTACCATGCCGATTCTTAAAAATCGTCATGACGTTAACCCGCATTGGAGATTTAACTTCATCAAAGTATGAATATGTAGCATTGGCAATTATGATAGGACATTACCCATTGCAAGTTTGTCTAACCGACCACGCGTATAGAGTGTTTCTGGAATAAGTGTTCCTGATATGCTGTAGGTGTTCCTCAGGAGGCAACCATATTAGCCTTAGTACTAATTTAAATACTTTCACTGATAGCTTAAAATATAACAACAAGGTAGGATCAGAATTCTGAGCATTTTCTAACAACACCGAAACACACCAGTGGACAACAGAACTCAATGAAAAAAATGCAGGTTTTCCTGCGGAACTCTGGGACCTCAAGGAAGCTGTTAATTATTCAATAACACTACCATCTAATAGAACAACAGCAATTCATGTCGACAATAGAGCCAGTATCCTTGCAGCATCTAACTCTAAAATCACCAATGACACATCTAGAAAAATATTCTAGACCCTTTTATTATATCCAAACATCAAGATAACAAGTATCAAAGTGCATGTTGGCCATGAAGGAAAAGAGAAATCTGACCAACTTATCAAAGATGCAACCCTACACCTCTATACAACTTCCCAAAATTATCCTGCGAAATGAAATGCTGCAAGAGTGGCATAATCTATGGGATCAAGGTGTTACCGGCCACCAAGTGTTTGCAATTATACCACGAGCGAGTCTGCGATTTTCCAGTTGGTTTAGGAAAGATACAATTTTCTTCTCCGAACATGGACGTATTCCAGCCTATAACCATAGGTTCGGATTCATCAATAATAATTTCTGCAGCTGCGGAGAAATGGATACAGTATTCCACTACGCCACAGAGTGCATCCTTACTACGTCTGGGCATATGAGGAAGCCGAAGATAAACCTCTTGTAAAAATGACATTTTTAATATTTTATAACCCACTGCAGCCGGCCTACCCGTTAGGGTGTCGTACAATACAAGGACCTACGGGAATGATTGAATAAGGTAGTTTTTAATTCACTCTCTAGGCAGAAAATTCGCAACATGATAAAAATTTATTCATCATAATGGTCACCTCTTACTGCCGGCGACTTAGCAATTCTCCTTCTCTTCTATAACAATAACTAGGACATCTACACCCTTCTCATTAGATCACCCAAGTCCAACGCAAAGCGGATCTGAATACTTTACCCTTAATATTAAATTTATAATGCTTCCTGCGAAACAAGAATATTGGCCCCCCCCCTCTTCGAAATGTTTTCGTAAACTGTTCTCAAACAATAATTGAAAAAAAAATGTTTATACGCATCTTGAAATTTATTACCATTCCAATTCATCTGTTTTGTATATATGTATATAGGATTTTGTAGCGTTCAAATGTGTGTAATAAAACTTTTAAGTGCTCATTTTGATTATTTGTACTTTGTTTAATTAGTATGTTTTTTCTTTTCTTTTATATCGGCTTTCATGACAGATATGTAATGTTTTTTTTCCTAAAAAAATAAAAATACAATCCATACATATCCAAGTGCTTAAAGAATCCATCATTCTGATTCCAGGTGCAGGGGTATGGAGCTGTATTCTGTAGGTGTTCGGCAATCCATGTGACGCAATAATTAGTTTAAACATCATTAAGACGGGCACACTTTCATTTTCAGACCAACAATTTTTAGAAGCGATTATCTCAGGGGATGAGTTTGTCGTAATGGACCTGTGGCTTTTCCTCCGTGTTTTCCTGATCTTAAACGACTAGATGTACTTTTGGAGGCGCTTCAAAACATTAAGGAAACAACACGCTTGTTTTCTTTCTAAAAGATATCGCAAGAATCATTGTTTCTGTTGACAAGAAAAAATCTACTTCAGATATCTTCGAGATGATACGACAGTCCGTCATTTTACGGTATTAATTATGAATCAACGTCAACAGCTTTTAGGGTCGAACTTTTGAAGAGTAATTTGACACCTGAAATGATTTATCAATTGTTAATTTGTTTATTTTCTCCGCTAAAATAATGATCAGCTTCTGGTACTACGTTGTCTTTCTGAATAAATGATTTGTGACTTTGGTTTCCTGCGTTAAAATTATTTGTCTTAGGATTATTATCGTTCCTCTTATTTTTTCAGTATAGCATAGAGACGTTCTGTATATTAGCAAGCAAGAGATCAAATAACGGCATAATGGCTGTAATTTAAAGTCAAAGTATGGCGAAGCTAAAAGCGAAATTAACGTTACGAATATAGGTCGGAAGAAATTTATATTTCGATTCCAGAGATTTTCATCTTAAAATCATTAGACATGGTAATAAGAAGCTCTCTATATTCAAGTCGAACAAATATATTTATGCATTGACGAAAAAGTTACAGAATATTTCTTATTGTTACTTTAAGTCAGTGAATGTGAATGAAACTGTTTGTTGGAAAAAATTAATTAATTGTACGTTGAAACACACTGAGACGAAACTTTATTTTTATGAAGACTTCATTTTGGATATTTGTTTAATATTTCAGTTCCCCTAAAAAAAAGGAGAGAGGAATTTAAAACTCTAAAATTAAAAAATGAAATGTTGGCTAAAGGCCATTTAATCTACTTTTGAGTGTTAAAACATTTTATATTTTTTAAAGAATAAATTCAAATTATTTTTTTAGTTCAACTCCAAGGAAGCACTCGATCTGGACAGGAATAAAAAATCCCTTAGACATTGTTCAGAGAAAAAGCACAACTGCCAAAATATCGGCTTTCAAAGGGTATTTTACTTTTATAACAGGAGAAATGGCCATTTGATCTTTCTCGTGTTTTTCTCTGATTTTATCTCGCCCTTTCTTCAGAAGGAACTTGATCAAATGCCCTGTTTCTTTTGTGTTTCCTTTTCTCTCAGTCGACACTTTTGTCTGAAAAGCACAGTCTGCCAAGAGACTTTTCAGAGAGCTCGGGGAACAATAACTGAAGTCAGGAGGGGAGAGAGAAGTGGCGTGTGGTCATTTCTTCCTTCAGGGGATTTCACAATCAGCTGGAAGAACTTTAGTTTTAACACAAGTACAAACTTTATGAGAATTGTTATGATCCTGTCATAAAAAGGGGGAACTCTCATCAGTAACTTTAAAATATTGGTTTCAGAAACTATGTTTCCTTTCTGGAAGACCGTAATCTTTCAGTTTACAATTGTTTTTTCGGAATGGCAAAACCAATAGAATTTCGAAAGTACTGGGAATGAATCAGAATTCTGAAGATCTCGATCCCCAGAATAACAAGTAAGAAAAGTGCTAATCGGTAAATTAGGCATGTATATGGTTTTTCTTAATTCAGTGTTGTTTTAAAAAATGGATTCAAAATTGCATGACTGGAATTAAAATTGAGCATTTTATTCTATCTAGCTGGTTTCTTCGTTAGAACAGGTATTAATTTTGAGGTCTGCTTTATGAAGTTTCTTTGTTCTTCATTTGCAGCAGATGACTAAGAATAAAGTAATCATACGTGTTATTGATTAAAAATAAAGTGAAAAGTAAATTATCATAAGGGGGCAGAACTTGCAAGAAGTTAAACGGGCTGGAATACTAAAATTCTTGTTACCTATACATTCACTAATTATATGACTGGATCTTTGATTAAAGAATCTCTTAAGACTGGAATGAGACTAACAAGATTGATTTAAATACTTGTATGGAGTCATTACATGAAATAAAGATGCTTTACCAATTTTCTAACAAGCATATGATTCATTAAGAAATTTAAAAACAAACAAATTTTTCCCAGAATCCTCATCTAATGAGTGAAAATGACATTGGATAATAAAGAAAATAGTTAATGTATATTAGGTGTTAATCAATGAAATCTACCGTCCTTTCTATAGCATATTTCATGAAAGAAATATTTCTAATCTTTTCAAAAAATGTGATTTGTTTTTTCGTATTTTAAAATATCGATTTGCTTTTGCTTTTCTGTTGCTTGTGAAATGTCTAATCTTGATTGTAAAATCACGGCTCAAGGGTTTGCAGCTTTTACTGCCTTTGAAAGGTTCTTTCTAGAAAATAACATCTGTAATTTGCCTTCTAGTAATTTATATAATGAGGGTTTTTCTTTGTGTTTTTCTTGAATAATTTCGAAGGCACGGAAACAAATTCGTTTCCATCGGAGTGTGGGCTCAGTTGAAAATGCAACAGAAAGCAATATAACTAAAGATTTCTGTCTCCTCCAAACCGTCAATTATATATATATATATATATATATATATATATATATATATATATATATATATATATATATATATATATATATATATATACATAAAAGAGGCAAAACATAGTAGAAAAACAATAAAATAAAATAACAAACATTCATATCAAATTCAGAAGGATATGAAAAAACGAACTGAAAGTATATCAGGGTAAAGACAAAAATGCGAATAGTAACAGATGGAAAAATATATATATAAATATATCACATACACAATGAATGCGCTAAAAGCTGCAATTCCAAAAGCGCTAGATAGAGTATTAATCGTAAAATGAAAGAGTATAAAATGTGAAATGAAAAACGCAATAAAAGCACAATAACGTTTCTTCAGGGGATGAAGTTATTGTGAATTGCTAAATATAAAAAGTTTGACATTTTCTTGCAATCAGTTACGCCGTAAGGCCTAAAACACTGATTTTCATCCCTAATGCCAAACCAAACCAAAAAACAGAGAGAGGAGTTTTGAATAATTAAAACAGAAGTACGATGTGATAATATTAGAGAAAAGTAAGAATAAATATTTTATGTACCAAAAGGACGGATGTTGACGTGGCAGTGTATTCGGAGGGTCACGGTACAGATTGGCGTTGAAGGGGTGTGAACAGGGTATCAAGTAATAGTTTTCTCGCTTAACTTTGTCTGTTGCCAGGGGAGTGTGGTATGTACGGAACGATGAAGATTAAATGAAAGAGCGATAACGATAGAAAGCGTAGAGAAATAGTGGAAGAAATCAGTAAAAAATGAGAGACCAGTGAAAAATGTTTAAACTGTTACTTGATAGCCTGTTCCCACTCCTTCAACGCCAGTCTGTACTGTGACCCTCCGCATACACTGCCACGTCAACATCTGTCCTTTGGTACGTAAAATATTTATTCTTACTTTTCTCTAATATTATCACATCGTACTTCTGTTTTAATTATTCAAAACTCCTCTCTCTGTTTTTTGGTTTGGTTTGGCATTAGGGATGAAAATCAGTGTTTTAGGCCTTACGGCGTAACTGATTGCAAGAAAATGTCAAACTTTTTATATTTAGCAATTCACAATAACTTCATCCCCTGAAGAAACGTTATTGTGCTTTTATTGCGTTTTTCATTTCACATTTTATACTCTTTCATTTTACGATTTATACTCTCTGTCCCTCTCTCTGTATATATATATATATATTCGGATTCCTTGAACATGTCTTCCGTTGTTTACCTTCAAGCAAATCGCATATTGTGACAGAAAGAAGCACAAGCACTGTGGACCACAATACTTGCCGATCTGAATATCGGTAGTCCAAATGTGATCAGTGTTTTGTTCCTTAAATTGGTTCACTTTCTTTTCTGTATTTGTTATATTTATACTCGAATACTAAATTACACTCAAAATAATCACTGGGAAAAATTGTAGAACGATCTTCCTTTAAAGGCGTTGAGAAAGTAAATTGTAGTTTCACTTATCAACACTTAGACTTCTTAATGTTATAAGTAGAAGTCTTCATAAAAAACTCCGAAGTATTGGTTCACTTTCTTTTCTGTATTTGTTATATTTACTCTCGAATACTAAATTACACTCAAAGTAATTACTGGGAAAAATTGCAGAACGATCTTTCTTGAAAGAAGTTGAGAAAGTAAATTGTAGTTTTACGTATCAACACTTATACTTCTTAATGTTATAAGTAAAGGTCTTCATAGAAAGCCACGAAGTATTAAATTAAAAGGAGAAGTTATTTAAGAACGTTTGAAAGCTGAATGTTTTGCTAATTGTAGCGTCTATCTACAATTTCGGTGCGACGTACTGAACTACTGATAAAGTTTTGCCTTTTGTCTTTATAATATAAATAGATTTTAAAATCTCGGTGTGTGGTTATTTTGTGAAAGAGAGAAATTTCTCAATACGCTATCTTTGAAGAATCAGAGTCCTTTCGTGTGTGGGAATTATAGACTTTCTGTGAAGGATTCAGCGGATCGAAAGTGGTGAAAGCAGATTAAGATTTGGAAGTAAAGATGTACAGGAACATGAAGAAAGAAAATCCTATAAAGGGTTTGACCGAAAGTGGTGAATTGGTAGCTGGTAGAACTGAAACAGAAACTGTTGAATAGTGTGTGTAGAGAATATCCGTAAGATGAAGAATTTATTAAAGATGAATTGGACCCTACTGTAAAAAATCAGAAAAAAGAAGAAGAGAGTCGAAAGAAAAAAAAAGAAGAAATTTGATGGAAAGAAGAAGAAACTCTAAGAAAAGAAGAGGAACGTCATTTAGAATCGGGAAAACGAATTGGAATTACCGAGAGTTCGAGCGGTTGGGAATGACGAAAACAGAAGTCTGTTACCTACCCGTGAAGGCGGCGAAATTACCCTCGGTAAACTGATAAAAGAAGTAGAAGCATTAAATACCGCAGTTCCAAGGGAAAAAAAGAAGCTTGAAACTTATTTTTCGGCTCACTGAAACGAGCTTTCAAGCATAAGAAATTTCCTGTAGAATCCCAGGCAGAAATACTATTGAAGCTTCTCGGAGATAAAGTGTCGAATGTTCATGTTTTCATTAAAGAAAAAAATTTAAAAGATTACTCTAAATAGAAAACTCTAACTTTGAAATAATTTGAATCAGCACATCAGGCGTGCTTAGGAAACTTCCGCAAATCGAAGAGGTTTTCAATAGAAACTCACACCCAGTTGCCCCTCTAGACGCACCTCTACATAGGAATATTACTGCAAATTACGCGAGTCAAAGTTTCTCTGAAGATAATGATAGTTTCAGATAAATTATTTCAGTCACTGGACAGTAAGATTGCTTGTCATATACATAATGTGCAACCATATGCCATGGAGAAAAACGGTTAATCCGCAAAAATTAGAAGGAGAATGTGACATATACTTTGAAGCTAAACAAAAGTCGTTTGACAAATTTGACCACTTCAGAAGAAAGACTGTTTCATGGAAGAAATATGTCCCCCCTCGCCAGAGAGGGGAACATTCGTGGCTGGATGGTAGTATTATAAAAGGAGAAGAGTGATATGCCTGTGGAAGCCTTCAACATTTGGCCCAGATTAGTACAAAAGAAATGGATTCACGTCGTAGCAGAACGATAGGAGTTTCTAAAAGAACTCCAATTCCAATAAGAATAAGCTTGTAAACGAAGAATTTGTGAAAACCAAGTTTGATTCCTTTCATTTACAATTCGAATCTATTCAGAACCTTGCTACTCCTTTAAAGAAGATCATTATTTACACTGATTCGAAAAAAATCGAAGCCAACAAAGATTCCGTAACACAAATTGCAATAGTTCATCCATCGTTGGAGCGCAATTTGAAAGATAAAGAAGGAAGAAAGATTTTATTAACTCCTGCCTTTTGATAACAGATAGAAGCGAAAGTTTGTCGAGTTTCTATTTATCACAAGTACTGTGAAAATAATTTATTCAACAGTGTAGATATACTAGTAGCGGTAGCAGATAAATTAAATGTCCCTTGTTCTCCAACAATTAATGAAATATTGATTAATTCGGTGGATGACTCGGAAGATATATAGTAGTCTATGTTTACAAGAAAGATGGGAGTCTACGATTATTCATAAACTACAAAACTTTGAACGCCATCGCAAAACTTGTTGATTTCTCATGGAGAATGCTGTTGATCTAATGTACAGCATAGGAAAACTAACGCAAAAGAAATTTCGGACTTTCAAAAAGGATATTAGGCAATCTAATAGAAGAACAGAGCAAAGATTATACATAATTTAAAACACTCATATTCCAATTCTGATTTAAAGTTTAAAAAAATGATGCAAAAACATTTCAAAGAATAGTGAATAATGCTTTAGAGGAATTTGATGAGTTTGTAAGAGATCTTATATTGACGATACTGCAATCTTTTCACCTGATTTTGAAACGCATCTGCAACACATTGGCAGCCAATTTGATACGCTAGAATATCTTCGATTCACAATGAACTCAAACTACATATTTGCGAACTTTCTCTAGGAAAAATAAAAGTAATACAGGAATTGAAAGTTACTCTAACAAAACTTCAGTCGGAAAAGTTGTCGGTGCGAATTATTGTACCATTTCGAAAGTTTCGTTTCTTATCTTTTTGATGTAAATAGAATTGTTTGTGTTTTGTTATTTGAGAAAAGACTAAACTGTTGTCTTGTTATTTGAAAAAAAAGAGAATGATCACACTATTCTTTTATACCAGATAATGCGAAAAAGGATTGTGTTCATATAAATTTAAATTAGCAATTGTATTATGATTTGTTATTTAACAATTAATACATAAAAATTAATGTCTTAAAATCCAAGTTTCCTGTAGTAGTCTGAATGTGATTAAAACTATAATAATGTATTAAATTACTACAAATTCTAGTAAATATTCGCTTTGAAAAATAAAAGTAATTTAATTATACCTGGGTTAAGAAAACAGGCTATAATAACTGTCTTGAGTATTTTTATATACTTATATTGAACTTGACTTGTTTTATGTGTGGAAAGATGGAAATTTTTAATCGATTCTTCTCAATTTCTGATGTGCTAGAAATTTCTAATATTGTAGATTTGAGTGTTTTCGATGACAATACACTATTTTAATATTTCAGAACTTATTTATCAGTTAATAGATTAATTTAATTAAATTTTGATTCCATACGCGTGGCGTCACATGGTAGTAAATTTGAAAAAAATTATAACAACATACAGTAATATTTATAATAAATATTATAAATAAAAGAATAAATAGTAGAAAATAATTAAGATAAAAATCTAATTTCTAGTACTCTAATAAAAGTGTTTTTAAAAAATTATGTTTATTAAATTTATTAGTGCTGTAGAATTGCTTAAATTTTAAAGAGATTTTAGCTTTGAGTACGCACTCAATTCATTGCAGTTATTTTGGATATGTGCATTAATTCTCGCTTTTTTCATGAAATCAAACGAATATTTTGATTGAAGTAAAAGGAATTGTATTGAAAAATATTCTGCATCATTTCTCCATTATTTACTCTAACTTTATTCCACCGATCTATATGGTTTGTAAAAACTTTTTAAGAAGTCAATACTTTGGGTTCACAAAAATCTAGACTCTTATTGCTCGACATCCGTCAGGTTATGAATTGCTTTTCTGCTTGCATGATTGCTTAAGATGATTAGTTTTTCTGTAGATACTGATCAGTTGACAGTCAAGTGCTAAGCCTGGTAAATTCTGTTGGTGTATCAACAATTCCCAGCCTATTTAAAGGAGGTTTGCTAGCAACTCGTGTTTATGCTCATTGACATGGGCTATGGAATATTTAATGGAGAAGATGAGAGATGCTGCATTTCCATTTTTCGGAGTGATAAATAACAATTTTATCACATCACTTTTAAGGCTTCCTTAAATGTTTTAAAAGAATTCTGTAAAAAGATATAAGAATAATTCTGATGTATTTTTGCTAAATCTAAAATATATTATATAATATATGTTGCTATTATTCAATATGGCGATATGTGAATGTTTAAATGACATTTTCAAAAGCTGCATTGGTTTCTTAACAGTATTAATACATTATAAATTCTAGTAAAAAAATAACTTGTGAGTGAAAAGTTATTTCAAAAGTTATTTGAATAACCGAAACGATTCATGGAAAGAAAACATGGAACGTATCCCATTAATCAAATTATCCTTTTTTTATTAATTTTGTTGTCCTAATGTTTTGTCAAATATAAGAACATGTAATATTTTCAAGATGGGAATAATAAAAGGAATATCTAAGAATATAATATGTGTGAAATAAAAGGAGAAAAAAGTCACGTACATTCAAAGATGACAAAGTTTCTCTCTTTTTTTTGGAGAAAATAACGATACGTTTAAAGATATTTGTTGCTCTAAAATTAAAAAAAGGAACGATACAAGCTTAAATCCATTTCCTTTGGGAAAGGAAGCGCCTCTTAAAAGGAGAGGAAATTTGATTTCAGGAGCAATCGATGGCAAGTAGGTTTTCGGAAGGAAGTGTGAATCAAAGCTCGAGTGCCATCATTACAGAGTCTTTCTTCAGGGAAAAAGTCCATCCTCATGAAAAAGCTATGATTAATCTCTAAACTTTCATTTTTCGGTCTGAAAGAGGAATGGATACAGATTGTAGAGAAAAGTATTTTGAACCATGTCGAGCGCATATTGATAGGGAAGTGCATTTTTATTAGTGAAATTGAGTTAAAAGTAACTAAGATATTTTTTCTCTACTAAAAAATGTTCACTTCGAAATTATACTTGAAACGGCCGAAGGAAATAGAAAAAAATTTAAAAAATGTTTGAAACTTGAGATTTTCTGTGCTAAAAATTAAATAGGAGAAAAGTGAGAGATTCATGCTGAATATTTTATCTTTTCCCTAAATCGTACTTTTAACTAGTAATGGTTTGTTCCTATATTCAAAGATGATACTCACTTTGATGTTTTAAAATGAAAATGACAGCTGAAATCATTATTTGGTGTTCGCAAATTTGGTAGTGAAAACCCATTCACTTTAAAAGTGAAAATTCTTTAAAATATGAAATATACAGAATTTTTTCAAATTGCAGAAGTAAATTAAGCTCATAGAATCTAATATCGTGATAGGCCTTTTTTCGTTCAGACTGGATGGATATGGAAGTAATAACATTTGGGGTACTCTGAAGACAGAGAAGTTGAACATCAAGCACATTTCACCGTGAAGTCAATATGCATCTAATACTTTTGAAGATAAACTTGTCGTTCTACTTCACAAAACTCAAACCATGATACTCGACGTTTGTGCAAAGAGCTACATTCCGGCACACATAGAAGATTGATACATCAGTGAAATTATCATATCAGGATCCTCTGAAATGATGCATTTCTCACCATTTAATTTGCTGAAGATAGTTTCGCAAAATTGTTATGTCTGCGTGACAGCTTTCTCCAACCAATGACGAAGTATTTCTTAAGACAGCTTATCCCGCATTTAGCGAAATGTCTGATGAATGTCTCAGCAAGAAACATCACTACATTTAACAGTATATATTTTTGTAGGGATATACATTCGATGAGGGAAGATTGTAAATAGTAGTGATATATCTTTGAATTTCGCATTCAACTTCAGTACGTAACATTTCCTGTCATTTAATTCAGAAATGATTTTCTTCAGAAATGTCTACTTTTCATCAATAAATTCATTGAGACTGGAAGGAAAAATTGATTTATTCATTACTAAATTATGTGGTATGATTTAGAGGCTAAATAAGCTTAATCTGATCAAGAAACAAGTTGCTACAACTATTTTGCAAAAGCATGGCTTGTCATCTATTGCCAAAAATAACTCATCTCGCAACCATTTAGTTTTAAAGATCCGATTATTGAAAATCCTAATACTGAATGTAAGATAAATATTCAATAGCATTTTTGGAGTGTAATAAAACACAAGGATTGAATGCCTGATATTCTATTTGAGTGAAAAATAATTTTACGTTTTTGAATAAAGTTACTGTGCAGTAAAACGTATAAAAATAAAGAGATTTAAAATATATATTGTTTTTGCTTTTGAGTTGGCAGGAAAAATGCGAATACTTAGCCGTGGATCTTGAAATAGTTAGTTTTGTGTTAATATAACAGTTTAAGTTTCCGAACGGCGTTAAATTCACAACTTCCATGGTGCAGAAATACACAAAAACAAAGTGAGATTGGCACCATTTTTTTACTCTTATTTCACTACACGCACAGAAAATGAAAGAACTTCCTTCTCAAAATGACGAAGGGATCTCTAAAATTGCAGGCGGCAGACACTTGATGGTGACGATCTAAAGAAGATCGAGAAGGATTAAACCCTTACCACGATCTTAACGACTTTGGTTTTCGTTATAACTTCCAAATATACTAAATACAATCATTAAATCGAGATTCACTTTCTATTATTGTGAACCCACCCATTCTTTATAACACTTTTACCCTTTGTCAAAGTCCAAATGTAATATTCTTTTCATAGAAAAAAGTATATTAATTCATATATTTCACTATAGCTTCAGCAATTTTTTGTTTATTTGGCAGTTCTGCAGCAATAGTAGTTTGGGTGGTCAATTCTTTAATATAATTTACGATTAAATGAAAGTTAAAGATACGCAGATGATGTGAGATTATTTAAAATGAGCACTTCATCCAATTAAAACAATTTTGGCAAATCAAAGCTTGTAAATAATCTGTATTGCAATTTTGCTTTCTGAACTCTTTATATGAAACCTCAACATTCCGTTTCCTCCACCACTAGTATAGATCAATACATTTTGTTGCAAATCAGCACTGTGTTCAGGAGTAGAATTGGTCTGGTGGTAGAGGCCCCAAGATTCAATTCCATTAACGATCAACCTTTACATGGAAATAGTGCACGCCATTGTCCATCCAGTTGGCGTGGGATAGAAATTTGGATAGGAGGGTGCCAGCTCAGGCTATATATTTTCCATCTAACCACCTTTCAAACGCCAAGAGCCATCTCCAAACAGCGTAGCTTCAAAACGGGGTGATATTCTAATTATTCAATTTTTCAGTGTTCCTTGCCTTTTTATTCTAATACATTTTAGCTATATGTAGATTTATACAACTTAATGTTGATTACATTCTTCCCACGAAACTTTAATCTAATTAATGCACTTATATACGAAACACAATTCAACTCAACATTTTTGAGTGCATGTAAAATAGTAGAAATATTTCTGATATTATGAAATTTTTATTTATTTATTAACTAGCCGCATATTTTGCTTTCGACTTTTTTTTATATATTTCCAGGAAATTATATTCCTGGCTACCAGTTTGTTCGCCAGGAATATAATTTCAATGCAAAATTTGATATTCATTGTTCCCTTAACAAAGTCATTTTAAACTTCAAATTGTGATAGACACTTAACCATTGTTCTTTTCGTACCCTTACACCCGTTCTGTCCATTGTCTACACGAACGTCTCTAATGGGGTCAAGTAACTGTCCATGTCATGTAACATCTAACTTACGCCGTCGGCGCCAACTTCACTTTCTCATTTCTTGAGCAAAATATGCAGTTAATTTCCACACACACACACACGCACGCACGCACTCACGCACACGCACGCACGCACACGCACCTCTACTATTAGTACAGATCAACTACTTCTCTTCAAAACTTGTTAGGTTACTTTTCAAACATATTAAAAAGAGCATCAGCTAAACAATGTAGATTTTACTTTTTGAGATACCTTAAGTTGAATCTATATTATTTAAATGTTAACAGTTTTTGAATGATGAAGTTCATGAATATTTTATTAAAGGGGCATTTTCATTTGTCTCTTAAGTTAAAAAAAGGTTATTCCCCTGGATGGCATTGTTTCTTAGTGCGTTGCCAAAAGGCTATCGATTCTTTCTTTAGAAGCACTATATAAATTCCATTCATCCAGCTGGACATGAAATGATTATTAGTATTTAGATTTAAACATCCAATACCGTAGATAGACAGTTATTTAATAGTCTTAGGTAAGTAGTACTAGATAAAATATTTCATTAACGCAATTAGCTTAAGAAATTGCAGGTTCATTTCTAGGCAGTTCTAATAAATTCAAATGATAAGTTCTTTATTTGAAATCAAATTTAAAATATGAAAATACAAAGTTATTCATCTGTAAATTCCATTCCTCCTATCTGAAAATATGCACGCCAGAGAAAAAACGGAGATAACAGAAAGCTTCAAGAAGTTATGATGTTTTTTCCTAAGTTAAGGAACTTGATAATGATGCAAAATATTTTTCAGGATCCATTTCGTAGCAAGTTATTGCGAAACAATAGTCGAGGAATTTTTCTTCATTCTATTCACTTGTCATGCGTAAAAAGGACAAAACTCAATAGCTTCCTGACCAGAACTAGGCTAAGCAGCTGCATGTGGACTCAAATAGATGCTTCTTCAACCCCCACGAGAGTATTGGGTAAATGCATGTCTATATACATGAGCAAAAATCAGTCCAAGGAAAATGTGTTTCCTTTTTTCTATCCTGCACTTCCTTCATTTTTTACTATTTATTTATTTGATGACGTCAAAGATTCTTTCGATCGATACCATCTCTTCTATTTTTTTGCTACCTTTTGTCTCAGGGGCTGCAAAAGAAGGTTCAGTTTTGATCTATGTTCTTAACCAGCAAATTGTAATAGCTCCCATGGTTAGTAGAAAATGGCTCCCAAGGTCTGATAAGGAAAGCTTTTTTCCCAAGATACAGGCAACAACAGATTGCTAGCTTTTAGGAAGATTTGAATATTTATTTACTTGTATTAAATTAAATTTTTTAAACATGCAAGGATAAAATATACTATTCCATTGCAAACGAAATTTGAAGAGGCAACATTAAAGCTGAACGATATAAAATGAATGAGTTACTGATTTATTCAATAATAGTTGTCAAGGCAATGTTAAATGCTGAAGATGGGAAAAGTGATCCACCTCAAGGAAAACTTTTCATTTTAAAATGCTGACGAAATACTTACAGGAAAGTAAGATTTACTACGTTTTCTCTGAAGTTACAATGCCTTTCTGGGGGGTGGGGTTGTATCTCAGACGAAAAGGGAGGGCTAATAATACAGAAACAAAGTAAACTTCGAATGGCCTTTGTCAAAATACCATGATCTTATTTCTAAATCACTTCTATTTTGACACCTAAGGAGGGTATAGGTTTTTATCCTGTTCATGTACCACACGAATATTTCATAAAAGTACATTCTGATTTATTATATCATAAATGTTTTGGAAGTATTTGAAATCGATTCGATATTTTATACGAAAATTATTATAAGCCTAATAAAGTAAAGTCGAAAAAATTGGAATTTCTACTGCTTTCTTTCTCGTGAGCTAAATGATTGTCAAGCAATGAAATCTAGCAGCGACGCCGTTAGTAATATCAATCGAACCTCTCTAACTTAAAAATTCTACATGAAAGTTTCTGTATGTGTTTATGTCACGTCTCTCACGACGTTTCTGTAAAAACAAAGCTACGATTTGCTTGAAATATTGGGATGGATTTTGGTTTTAATATGTTTGACTAAATGTATCTAAACAATGGATTGTAATAATTATACGAAGAAGAGCATCTACTATTTAAATAATATCTATAATACTTTAGTGGATAGTAGAATTGTCTAGAGTAGCAGGTTTGAAAAGAAACAATTTATACTTTCATTATCTAAATCGTGAAATAGATTATTGGAGCAATAAATATGCATTAAACTATATACGGCTAAGTAAATTAATATTCTAACATACTTAAGTACAAAATGCGTCGTAAATTCGTTAACAGTTTTAAAATTCATTAAAAAGAATAAAAGCTCTTAAATATTTGCGGTTTGCACGAATGGGCTCAGGGAATAATCGGATTGTTTTCACGACAAATAAGTTGTAATTCCAAAAGTCGCCAAAAGAGAGCATTGGAAGACAATAAAGGTTTAACTTCTATTACTTAGATTAATTTAAGCAATAAATGCCCACCATGATCTCCTCTGCAGGACATGGCACAAGTAAGGTGAGATGGAATCAAGGCAAAGTTTGGATGGACTCCACCTACTGCTGCAGAATGGCATCTTTCAGTTCTTATAATGTGGCAGAGGAAGAGTGGTATGCAAGGGTCCTTAAATAACCTCAAAGCCAAAATCCGCCGGAGTCAAGTCTGGTGATTGGGCGGGCCATTTGATGTTACAGCTTCGATTGACCACTCGATATTCACCAAAGGATCCATAAAGCATGCCGGCAATGAACTTACAATGTAGGGAGAGGAATTTGCCACTTTCCCACAATGCAGGCACAACGGGCTTACGCCAAAGTGTGAGATACCTTTTTACTGTGCAAGTGTTCCAACTAGATACTGGGCAACGTACTTCAAAGAAGAAAGGGCAGATGATTATAGATGAGATGAAACCATACCAAATGGGTGAATGCAGCGACATGGTCGTGCACACGGATTCGACGTCGCCCGCTTACGAGTGTTCTGCGTGTTGACATCCGCATGCTCTATACAGTGGGGTTCATCAGTCCAGAAGATATTAAATAATCATTGTGGTTCCTATTCCATTACCTTGTTGCCAGAGGCTACAAGGCAAAATATTCCCTAACGGCAATATCTAGCAGTGAGTACTGGTGTAATGGCTGCAATTTACATTGGTACAAACACAGGATTCCGTGAAAGATGAGTCGAATCGATGATTCAGCTAACCCCGATATTTTACCAGCTTTATGAGCACTTCTACTTTCTGTAGGTGACTCGGCTGCCATACCCCTCAAAATGTGTTGTAAGGCAGTGACGTCCTCTGTCAAGAATGGGTTGCCATTTCTTGTACGTTCTTCCAAGGGACCTGTTTCTCCGAAGCATTGGATAAGCTTCAATATTCCAAGACATGAAATGGGTCCTCTTCTCGTCTAAAGTCCGTTTGTCGTGCGAAACTTTTTCAATGCAACTGTTGCTGATAAACCGTTCTTGTAAAAGAGTTTAATGAAAAACTCTTGTTTTGGTAACTATAGCACTCTGATGGCATCGAATGAAGAATCCAATCGCATCCAGGGTATTTAAATAAAATCAAGATTAGTATAAATCTGATTTAAATTTCGCTTCACCGCCCTCCATAGGAGAATACTGTAACTAATTTTTTGTTGTAAAAAGTCTGATTAAATACTGATCATATTTATGAAAACAATGAATTTTTATAGTTTCAACGAAATTATGACGCATCCAGTATTTATTCGAATATAATTAAATGCGGCAGTTTTTGGTATTTCATAATATGGTATTTTCATCATTTACTGCAAGTAATGTAAAACGTAAAATAAAAAAATACCCTGTATTTCAGCCGAAAGCTTCTTTAAGCATTTACTACGACGACTAAATCGCGATAAAAGTCCAGTTTATTTGATCAGCAAAGATATTCCTTGGAGAACATTGGAGTATCCTTCTCATACTGACTACAGGATCCTTGTTTCCTTTTGCTTTCTTCCAATGCCTTTTTTCCTGGATTGCTTTGAGATATTTTCCGGTCCTTTAAGAACGCAGTTAAGAAAAAACAGCGAAGCGAAAATCGCATTTCTTTCCCTCTCTCTGTCTCTTATTTTCTTTTCAAAAAAGGTGAAGACTGTAGACAAGTTTTCTCTGAAGACGTTCGTCCTCAGGTATGTCTTGTCTTTTGCCATGCTTTTTGGCTGAAAAAAGTTCTTTTGTTCGAATCATAGAATTTCAACAAATAAAATCCAGCTGCAGAAAGTATTATTCTTATAAATTCCGTTCTAAAATACACTTCTTTCACTACAATATTTTTAATATGCCTTGTGCACATTGATCAAAAGCACAGAAAATCACTGAAAGAATTTTATAATCTGTATTAAATTTAGCTTTGTTGACTAAAGAGTGCAAAATGATGCATATTTAAGTCTTTACTAATAACACAAGCGAGTGTGTGTGTGACTTTTGGCGCTCTATAGGACAGACCGCTGGACCTAGAGCCACCAAATTTGGCACAAACTTTTGTTTGAAACTTTAATTAAACGCGACTTAAAATTTAAGCGAAATTTTGGCGTTTTCCCTTGATAACTTCTGAAAACATTAAAGCTCAAAAATGATTTGTATGCTGTTTTAAAATTCCAAAAATTGTCCTTTTAATGATACCAACGTAATTTTTTTATAGATTTGAAATAAAAGTTTCCATTGTTGTTATGAAACTAAACTTTTTTTGATTATTTCATGCAATCATTTTAATGATATTATTGGCAAAGGCGTCTAGTATAAAATATTCGACTGAAAAGCCCGTGTAAAAAATGAAATGTTTGTTTATTGGCCTTTTGTGTCTTCTGGAATGTGCATCCTCCCGGAGAGTCACACATGCACTCTAAACTCTTAAGACTGAGTCAGCTCTCCTGCGTATTGAATGAATGAATAAATGCTTCATTATACACTTACTAAAGAATATGAATAATATAATGCAGAATTATAAGTTTATGTAAAAATCAGTTTCAAGCATCAATGGTTCTTGAAATGGAATGTGCACCCTCCCGAAGAGTCACACTTGCACTCTAAACTCTTAAGACCGAGTCAGCTCTCCTGCGTATTAAATGAATGAATAAATGCTTCATTATACATTTACTAAACAATATGAATATAATGCATAATTACAAGTTTATGTCAAAATCAGTTTCAAGCATCTGCTCAAGTTTATATAGACCACGATAATCATATTTTGTGAATGATAAGTGATTATTATTGGTTATAAAAATAATATGAGTATAAATTCAATATTTAAGCAATGCTTTGATGAAAATGTTAAAAAGTTACGAAGTAAAATTAAACTAAAAAATTACTAAGTAAAGCAAATAATGTATGTAAGTAAATGAATGATCAAACTACAGTTAAATAACTGAAATTCCAAAGTTGGAAGCTAAATATCTCTTAGAATAAAAAAGATTTACAGTTCACTCTAACTTTAGTACAATCGCGGATAAAAATGGACCACTAAGCACATTTCTGATTTTTTAAATTGTTAACATGGCTGAATATTTTTTAAGGGACAGGTTACACGTTGAAATGTGCACTAATTTCCAAATTTCAAAAATCTTATTTTAACTTTTGAAATTTTGAAGAAAATTCTTTCAATATTCAGTGTATGAACATAAAAGAACATTTCAGAACTTCATTCTAACTGCCTGGAAAATGTTTCCATTTTTTCTCCCTACATTCGGCAAAGGGTTCATTAAAACTTTTTCTAAATTTTACTGATTACAGAGTACTTGTATGGAAATTTAGGCTTTTCAAGACGTCGAAGCTTTAGTTTTTGTTCCGATTATTGCAGTGCATTAGGATTAATAAAGTTATATTTTAAAGCACTATATCATAAAATACATTCATTTTACTATTAAAATAGTAAAAAGTTTATACTTCGAAATAAAATATTTATCTTAAACTAAATATAAAACATCTATAATACCTGAGGCAAATTTTTGATGAAGTTATGAATATTGGCTTGTCTGGCAGCTTCTATGATTTCATCCATTTCAGTTTGTCTTGAATTATCTCTATATGCAATATTTTCAGCAATACTGTAACTGAAAAGCACTGGCTCTTGAGACACAAGATCAATATGGATCTCAAATTTGCAACATCCATGCCTTTCACACAAGCATCATCCAACATCTGCAAATAAAAGACAATTTTAAAAAATACAGCAATGTCTACAGTAACGTAATTTCGTAGAGGAAAACGCTTACAATGGGGATTTGGATGAAGAAATATGAAAGTGCTTTCCACTCTCGTCAAGTAATGCTTTCCTCAACCTCCCTTTAAATTACTATTCTCTTAGCAATCAATCTAACCATCACACATGGGTAGTCAAATGATCAATGAGGCAATGAAAGCGAAGACGGATGGAGTGAAATCTGAATTGGTCAAGGTGAAAGTTCTGGACTACAGCATCTGAACCGGCGACACGGAAAAAGCATTTGAGTCAATGAATTATTTTTAAAAAGAACTGCTTTTGTTTTTAAGTATGTCACTGACAAACTATAGTTTGTAAGCGAAATTGCAAGAAAGTGCTTGCATGAACCTGATAAATCCTTTGAGGCTTGCTCGAGATAACTATTTCTTTTGTAACAGCCAAACTATTATTAATAATTTTTAAATTATGAATGTTTTGATCGAATCATTTGGTGTTTCTTCTAAGTATTTCAACCTTCACCTCAGTAGATTTTCATTTTTGTCTATAATCAAACACGAGTTCGTAGGCTGGGAAGAAAATCAATAATGAAGCTGTTTTTGTGAGATCTTTCAAGCAAATTCCAAGGGACTTGTTTTTTAAATCCGTCTTTTAATCTTCTATCGACTATTTCTTACGCTTCGAATTCAAGAAAAAGTGAAATAATTCCTGTTTGTATAAAAGTTGAAGGGATTTTCTCATGAACTGAAACACAAACAGAAGGTCTGGGAAGTCAAACACGTGAAATGGATTTTTGGCTGACATGGAGTTAAGTAAACATTTTTAAAGAATCACTCGTACTAATATGCACTCTTCGGCATCTTATCCTAGAACAGATTTATGGTACTCGTTCTGGATACAGAGATTCTTCTTTTGCTTTGCAGTTTCCCGCTCCAAATTTGTACCTGACGCACACGAAACAATCAAGCAAAATAAGTTTACAAATGCTACATTTGTTTTGTTAGTTTCGATCATAAACTTAAAAGAAATGTTCAAAGTTTGATAAAAAAAATGATATTTATTTACCTAGTACATGAAGTTGTTGCATTAGTTATATCTTGTAGAAAATTGCATTTAAAACTTGTTAAACTGAGTGAAGTTATTAAAATCATTCTTTATATAAACAGGAATGTAAAGAATAATTTTATAAAAGGTAATTTTATGAGCATTTATAGCACTTAAATTTTTTTGCCTCGTTTTATTGAAGTTACGCTTTAGATACTGTAATCCTCTTTATGAATCTATAAGCTTAATTCAATTCAGTCAAAAGTATGAAATAAAAAGTAATGTATCATATTTTACAATAGAAGGCGAATTGCGGTACATGAGAACTGTCATTTCAATCCAAAGATTTACAAACAACAATAATTTAAAACAACAATCCCGTGCAATTATTTGATGTTATGATGTATATGTTATCTTATGCTTAGTAATTCACGAACACAGTAATTAATGCTGATCCTTTTATTTTGAAAATATAGCATTGCCCTTTTCAAATTATATTGCACTCACTATCCTGGTATTGATTTTGTTACACTCTCCAAAGCTATTATTCTATATTAATTTTCCTGGAGAGAGACGTGTTTAATTATCTCAGGAAGTTCCAACAACAACAAATGCGAACAATTATAAATGCTCATTTATTTATATGGTTACAAAATCAGGAATATAGCAGGTTTTAGGGGTGCAATTTGCTTCCCCTTCTCGACTTGAGTAGATTTTTTCATACTGCTCTCCTTGCATTAGGTTCAGAAGAACTGATGAAGTTTCCCGATGTGAAAAAAACCCTGCTGCTATACGACCGAGATAGGTAACCGTCCGAGGAAGATCTACGAAAAATTCATAGTTTGCTACCCTCTAATCATTGGGTCGGAGGCACCTCGGGAATACCCGAGTTCCTCTTTTAAAGATAAAGGGTATTCCTTTCCCCTCTCCAAAACCACAATGACAGGTGGCATGCTTGATGGGTGACATACAAAAGAGGTCTCTGCTCAGCTGATAGCTAATAGGGAAAGATTTATTACAAGGAAATTGGTTGGACTGAAATGTTAATCTTCCTGTTTTGCTGCAAATCGTTCTTTTAGCTGGTTTTGTGCCAGCGCGCCTTTCTTGATGATGTGTTATTTTCGAAACGAAACTTGACAAAAGTAAATTCCAAGTACTTAACCCGGGAGGACACGCGCTAAGAAGAGTAACGCGAAGACACGCAAGGGGCGATCTCTGTCCTGCTCTAAATCTCTGTCCTGCTCAAAATCTCTATCCTGCTTTAAATCTCTGTCCTACTACTTCATCTCTCTTAATACCTACTACCAACTTTTCTCGACATTTACCAAGTACACATGTTCGAAGAAGCAAATATTTCCCTGAATAAAAAGCACCTCGCCACAAGAATTCAAATTAACACATCACATTAGACCGCTGATGGAAACGCATAGCAATACTGTTACTAAGTAATTAAAAACATTGACATTAATTAATCCTTGAAAAAAACATTAACAAACGTTTCTCTTTTGGAATCGGTTAAAACAGTGACTGACTGAACAAACTGAATATCTAAAAACTATTAGAAAAAAATAAATGGGAATACATTCATCTGAACTGTAAATCAATCAGAATTTTAAAAATGTAATTATCAGCTTTAAATTTTTAATCAAATATTAAATTCAAAATTTAATTCACTTTTTGTTAGATAACAGGTTGGTTGATAATATGATAAACTTAGTATTTATTTAAATGACATAGAATAGTTGTGTAAACAATAAAATTTTCATCTTATTAAAACAAACACAAAACATTACAGAAGACGCGGCAAGTTGGTCTCCATTCATTATGAGAATGCAGCACATGCATTTAATCCGAGAAATTTTAATGCACACATTATACATTTTTAGCATCATCTGAAAATTCTGCTCAGGGTAATGAAACTATATGCATTTCTGCATAATTCATCCCGTAAGTGTACATTATCAAGTACATTCGGAATAGAACAAGTGTGGTTTTAATGCAATCTTTTTTTACGCTATAAGAAAGTTAAAATATCTTACATTGAAGTAAAATTCAATTGGAGTCAGTGCTATTAGATTCTGTTACACTTTTGTTTCAAGCAGGCTATTTTGCATTCTATGTTTCTCTCTCTTGAACTTAAGAAAACTAACTACAAGTGTCACTATAAAGAGTCACATTAGCATACTGGAATATTGAACAGACGAATTACAATTTAACCTTTTAATATTGAAAGACGAAATGATTCATAATGAATCTGACTTTCATGATTTTTCTTTTCATGAGCTTTCTCTCAGGGGCACATCTTCTTCAGGTGTGACAATACCCAGATGTACCATAGAGATCTGCTTTTCCTTTAGGCTTACCTTCCTCTCTAGCTTCTGCTTTTTGCTTTGTTTTTCCTATACCGACGGCAAGTCAAGGTTTCTCTATCAGAGGCTCTATTTGATTCTTGCTTTTAATGGGCAGCAAAAACCCCACGTATTAGACGATGGCTGTGACCTTCAGATGGGTGGTACACTGATGATAAAAGGCGTATCAATTAGATTGGTAACTTAATCACCAAATGGTTAACTTGCTAAGGACTAAGCAAAAGAGATAAACTTTTGGGGCTTGCCATTAAGAGTGATCAACGTTCCTGGAATGGCCCTGAGTCTATAGGTCCCAGCTAGAACTGATGTAAATACTGAGGCTGAAAATTACCAGAACCAGTAATTACGTTCCCATGGTTCGCTGCCTGGTGGGAGGTGCTGTTGGGGCCCGAATTTTTACCTACTCGCATGGGTAATGATGATAAAATACAAAGTAATACTTATGTGAAATTTTTTGTTTCAAATTCAGAGAAAAATTATTTCACTCTTATGGATCCTTTTAATCCACAAAACAATCATTGCAATGGCTTGAGAAGTCAAATCTATCAAAAAGTTAAACAATGCAAACTGGTACATAGAAGTCAGGACCGCGAAAAAATCTCGAAATATATTGAAATTGGAAAAACTGATATCAAAACGAAAGGCACTACGCATCATACGCTTGATGCTGCTAGAGGTATACTATACGAAAGTAAATTTCAAAAAATAGTGAAGATTTCTTAAAAACCAGAGAATCATCATTAAACGAAAAGGTCGAAACTTTCCAGCAAAGTATCTGATACCTACATTTGAGACTCCGGCATGTCAAACCTGTTAAAATAGCCTATATAGCTCAAACAATTTAGGCCTAAGATGTGGTCGATATGAAACTAATTCATAATTAGCTGAAGGTTTCAGGATTAGCTCCTAGACATGTGTAGAACAAATCCTGAACCGTCTCTTAAGTTTTCATTTGTGCTTCCATCCAAAATGGCGGATCAAAGATGGCCACCAAGCACCTATTGTCTTATGTAATGTTTTATCCGTATTTCAGTAAAAGAACATCATTTTTCAGTTCTGGAAAAACCTATGAACTCTGCAATGATGGATGTTCCAATTTATATCTAGGTTTACAAAATAAAAAAATTAAAATGAGCTCAAAATTAATTTATGTGACGTCAAGACACGAAATTTTCCCTTTTCAAAATTCAAGGTTTGTCTGTTTCGCCTCATAATTTTGATTCTATCGATGAATCCTAAAAAGTGATTACAATGTATTTTTTGCAATAATCCTAAATTAAGTCAATAGCTGTTTAAAAAATTTAAGATCTGCAGAAAATCGGTTGAGTTATTTAATTTTTATTAAAAGAGTCGTTGTGATCACAGAGTTGAATTTTTCATATACAAATAAGTACTTGATACGTAACTATGAATGTCTCTGAGTTATAGTTTGCATGTTAAAATTTTACCTGAGGTAGCTTCCTATACTACATGCATCAAATCAAATTCTAAAAATATTTCAGCCTCCTCCTCAAGCCTATTTCATCCCATGTGGATTTCCTCTTATACATCTACTTAATAATAAATACTCCTAGTTTCAAAACAACGTCTTTTTTTATTTTTGTTGAGATCCCTCATCAAAAACAAAGAACACAAAGAAGCAGGCAGTTGAATAGTGGAACTGTTCAATTTGTTGTCCTAAGTGAATTTATTAGAATAATATAGTTGGGAAAATGATGAGTGGTCATGCTTATTCCAAAACCCTAAGAGCATATTTTCCGACATTTGTAACTCAACATGAGACACTTCTCGAACATTCTCTAATAGAGTTGAATGAAGAACCAAAAGCATTAGAAACGACTTTCTTCATGAACTTAGGGCGACAAATAAGAAAAGTATTTAAGATCTTCAAAGAAATATCAACATTAAACAACTGATCGACATTTTTGAAAGAGCTGCAGAAAATGGAAATTCTCCTAGAATTGTCAGGATGTGTTTTATTCCAAATGTGTCTATTTATGTGTTCAAAAATGGAAGAGTTGAAGGAAAAATGGACAGCACTGAATTCAAAATATTTATTGAAGATTATTTTACTATTCGCAAGAAAGAGAGAATATGCAATGGAGTGGCACCAGACATTACAATAGAAAAGTGTCTAATGAAAACCATGAAAGTAGAAGGTGGTTAATAAAAGAAAGTAATACAAGGCCAAGGAATGGCAGATTTTACTTTATCAAGACGAGTTTCTTCATGTTCTATATACATGAAAGTATCAAAGTTTCGAAATATTTTTGTGAAAAAAAATTGTATCCTCAGAACAGTATGTGTAATTATGGCCTTCTGGACAATCACGAAATGATTCTGATTTGTCAAAGCTGATCAACTGGATACTGCTTCACAATCCTCTCAATAACAGTTGTCCTAAATACTTATTATTTAATATAGCTAGTTAACGAATTGTGACAATGCAAAAGAAGCTGCTGAAAAATGACTGTCCTCGATTTCAGGAGGTTTCTTTAGATATGTGAAACTTCAAAAGAAAAAGAGAGTTAGACCTATATCTGCCAAGAGCAATGCATTGATAATATGGAATAAAAGTGTGGTATTCAGTCCTCTGCAGCTGTTTACCAGGATTGTTGCTGCGCTCCAGTCAAATGAAAATTTACAAGATCATCTCAAATAGGTAGAGACCCACACCGACCAGGCCTATCCCAAAGGGTGTAAGGCCGAACACGGGCCGGTGGAGAGAGAACAATCCAAATGAACAGCAAATAAAAACAATATTAAAATTATTAATAGTTCCATTAAAACATCTAAACTTTAATTCCATCACCTCAAATATGAATTAGCCCCTCGCTCTTTCATGAGGTTTACTTGAGGAAGAATGCAAAATCATCTTTAGCAGCTATCATTGAATCAATTTAGCTGAGTGTTAAATTATTATCAACTTACTCTGCATTGTAGATGGAGGATATCTTATGTACGCATTGTCTTGGTGTGAGCCCGACACCTACAGATATAAATGCCTCAAATATGTTAGGTTTGAGCAGAAATTCTTCTCTCCACTTGATGCAGTGGTTTATGATGGATATGCGAGTGCTTTAACAACTAGAAGTGTGGAGAGGCAAAGAAGGATGACGTTAAAAATGACCGTGACTAAGGCTACTTCCAGTCTGAAGGGATAACTGTTAAATAGACGTATGGGGGCGCAGATACACTAATCTGCTCAATTGCAATGAATACATGTCAGATAAGTGCCTCAGTGGCGCTGATACAGATCTGCTTGCAATTCTAATTGTACGAGTTATCCCAGGAACATGACTGAACTTTCCACGATCCCATTAACTAACTACAAAGACATATGCTATAACATAACCTAAACACAAGAAGCTATTGGATTAATAAAGGAGGCCCTTCTCTGCCTGCACACAGACACTGAATGTGACACCACATCTGCAACATTCAGAAAGGGAAAATTTACAGCCTTGCATTTGATAACAAAAAAATTGCGAAATGCCTCCTATGATTTTACAGTTAAAGAGTCCTCAACTTTATCCCCAAGAGGTGACTAATATTGGAGATACATCCGTTATAGTAAGGTTGTAAGTAAAACCCTCTCTTTAAAATTTAACTTGGCAGTTTCACAGCATTCACTTCGTGTTTATCTTCAAGTCCAACAGTGGCTGGGGAACAACCTGAATCCTACTGAATGGGGATAGCTGATGAAGGATGGTAAATTGAACCCAGTGCCTTCAATGCTTCATGCAGCTTCCAAAGAACTTATACGACTAATATCTAGTATTTGCAAAATAATTGTAACAAGGTGATGCAAGACACCAGTGTAAGAAAGCAAACCTTCACTGTTCCAACTTTTGTACCTCTTGCTTAGGAAAATTCAGCCCCTCTTACTAGCGGTTTTGAAGATGATGTTGGGCTTATATTTTTTGACTTATGAATTGTAGACTAAATCCGTTTTGATTCTTACGAGTATTAATATTATTATTGTATTATATCTATTATATTTAATTTTTTATGGAATAAATGTTCCTTTTCATTTCAGTCTTTTTAAAAACATGCACGCATTTTCTCTGTGTCTCTTTTTCTTTCTCAACTTATAAAAGTTAATCAGACTGATTGTTAGCAGGCATTTTTTCCCAAGGTTTAAGAAGTTCATACAATGTCAACTTCTCACTCTGAAGCTAAAAGACTGCTACATTGCTCAAGAAATAGTGGAAAATCTCATCCTCTAATTTTTTAGTGAATATGTTTTTAAAATTTATATTAGTAAATTCTCTACAAGAAAAAATTTCCTTACATACAACATTTTTCATGACATATTAGTGTTTCCACTTATGAGCTCTGCAACAAACTTATAACAGAGAAAATTTGGGTTTTGAAAGTAAAAAATTTTTTTCTACTGTCATTTAAATATTTTATTGATTATTTTATGGTATATATCAAAACAGTAATTCTTGTAGAGCATATAAGTTTTTCAAAATTAAAAAATTCTAATTTTTGATTTAGATATGAAGAAAAATATCAACAAGGCTAAAAGTGCTCATCCGTCATTTTGGATTGAAGCTCACATGGGAAATTAAGGGACTTTTCAGGATTTATTTTACATGTAAAGAGGAACTAACCCGCAAATTTTCAGCTAATTATGAATTACTTTCATATCAAATCCTAAATTTACTGGGATAATATAAATTTCCCTGTAAAACTTTGTATCTGAAATCCACTGTGTTTCATTAAATACCAAAGAGTTGGCCATACCGTAACAGCTTGTCAAGGCAAACAAATTTGTGCTTGTTGCTCTCTTTCAGACCAGGACAATGAAACCTGCTCCTCTACCACACCAAAATGCTTCAACTATAACAATGAACACGTGTTTTATCCTAGGATGTTCCCAGTAAAAAAGTAATTCAAATTGTTAAAATTACTAAAATTATTTCGTTTCCTGAAGCCTGAAAAATTCTGAACGGTAGAACTCCTAATATAAAGGTACCATACTCTGCAGCAGTAAAATAAAAACAGTTTCAATAGTAATTCAAACAAACATGCCGACCGAAATGGGGAACATACAGAAAACACATTAGGCCAACAATCATGTCAACCAATTCTGAAAATATCCAACAATAACAATCTTTTCAGTCATCCAACAAATTTCAGGGTCCCACTTCCTTCAAGATGAAAATATGATTCTGTTACGAAAACTCCACAACTAAAAAAGTTCCGCTGTTGAAACAAATTTCAGTAAAGAAGAATGCAAAGATAATTGATAGATTTTTCTATAAAACTAAAAGAATGGAAAGAGCATAAATATCATGAAAATAAAGAACAACAAAAGCAGCACGAAAAGATTCCAAAAGAAGCTTTGTTAAAATGAGAGTTTCTAAAAATTACTGTTTCAACTGTAGAAATGTTGGAAAAATAAGACAAAGATATTTTAATTTGATATATTACAGATGCGAGCAGTGAGTCAGCTGGCAACTTTTCGGATTATAAATCGTTGGAATGGAACCTGTTTCATCGGTGCCCTGCAACCGAAAATCTTATAGTTTTCAGAAAACCCAAAGCAACGCTCAGAAGAATTAAGCAACAACAAAAACAAAAAAAAAACATGGCAAACAAATGTTAACTCTATCCATCGTAATACTTCACCCAAAGTGAGAAAAATACTAGGCACATACAAAAAGACAATCAATTTCATTCTTGAACATCGATGGCCAAATCATACCTCATATAAAAGATATTGCAAATATTCTGTAAGCAGTCAGTGGTAGCACGTGCTAAATCATCGTGGGTGTGCTGCAACGTAAAGTTCCACACTGCGTAGTAATGATTTCTGAACTTAAATTAGGACCTTTCTAATTAATTTTCAATAATTTAATAATTAGTGCATAAAAATTATTATTATATTTTTGATTTCAAATTATTTTTAATAAAGAAATTTTAATTTAGAAATTACTAATTCTTTCAAATTACACAATAAATAATAATTTTTTAAGATGATTTTTCACAGTTATTTTTACTACGTCCCTAACTCTCATTTATAAGAATTTAGAGAATCGACCGAACCTGAAAAAAAATCATTGACAGCTGACAGACAATAAAATCATTGAAATAAATACATATATAGGGATAAAGGTATTATCTATAGGTATTAATAAAACCATTTGAAATGAAATCGGTTCTTTTGGTTTTATTTCGGGCGAAACGATCAATAACGTTTTACACAGTATTAGTATGCCCATCAAATGACATGAAAACACTCAAGGACAGACAAATAAACAGAATTTCTTTGATGGATTTTGTCCACAATTTTCTAGATTCAAAAATTTGATGTTGAGATATCATCCCACGTTTCATTCCTCTAGATGTTTCGGTTTTAGAATTATGCACACGGAAAAAATATCAATCGAATTTATCTACAATAATTTTTGAACTAATTTTTCAATTTATCATTAGTTATGCGAATTTTTCTTTATTATGCGTTTTCAAAGTTATTTATTTTCAAATTTTAACTCGTGAAACATTCTTCAGAAGTTTAAAAACGTTTAATACGACTCCCTATCTCGCCGGTGCTACCTGTCAGGCAGTTCTCGGCTTATTTAAATGTCCACTGGAAATAAAAGTAAATCTCGGAGCGCAAAGTAAATGCGCGTGCTCAAGCAGACGGAAGTGGAACAGAGGAAATTTATAGTTCTCGAAGAGAGAAAAACTTTCTGAGAAGACAGCGGATAGGGAAAATTCTCTGAAGTAACCTTGGTTTTTTCCCAGCTTTTCGGCTCAGCTGGAAGCATTATTTTTTTTATTGATAGATTTGGATATTAAACGCAAATCTAAATAAATAAGTGATTTAATTTATGCATTGAAAAAAGCTAGGAGTGCTGCTGTCCCTAGACACGAGCAGCCTCTGGGTAGCAGAAATGTCGGAAATATCCGGTGATGAAGTTTATTCGTCAGACTTCACTTCACGCAAACAAAAAGAAGAAAGGAGATCACTGAACTGCGAAACATCTACATACGGAAAGTACAATGCTCCTTTTGCCTTCAGAGAGTTAACAACGGACTAATCCTACGTCGAGTAGTTAACATAAAATGCACTAAAACGTGCTGAAAAATTTAAGTGAAAAATCTCTTATTTTACATAATTATCTCATTATTTTAATTTTATTTGATGAAATATTATGTGGAGAAATACTTTCCAGCTATGTATACCAAAGCCATCATTTCTTCGATTTCAAAAGCTGGTAAGGACTCACAAAACCCATCAAATTACAGACAAATCTCATTAATGAGATACTTGTGCAGGCTAATGGAACGAATTGTAAATGCACGGCTTGTCAACTATTTAGAAGAACTCGGCATCTTTCCAAATTTGAAAGTGATTTCCGTTACACACGAGGAACTATAGATCACATTTTAATAACTGGATCTGCAGTTAGAGACGCTTTGATTCCAGAAAAAGACACTTAGTCGTAACATTTTTTATATGTACATGTACAAGCCTAATATTGGATTTGGTGCAACAGTATCTTGAGAGATTTATATAAAATAGGCTTACACATGGAAATCTACCGCTTTTTATAAAAGATTTCCTTACGAAAAGAGCATTCAACGCTCAAATTGGAGAAGTTTCATCTGATGATTTCCCCCAATATTAGGATATTCATTAAAGTAATGAGAATTTTATTTATAACAGTGCCAAATGAAATAGAATAACAGCTACCTACGCTCACAGATCTTTGGATATAGTTGATTTCGAGATCCACTGTCCTGGAGTCAATATGTTCTTTATAGAAAAACAATTACAAACAGCAATAAAATTAATTGACAAATGGGCTAATGAAAGCTGTTTCGTCCTTCCTACTAAGAAATCTAGTTGTGTCCTTTTTTTGTTCGTGGTATTCAACCGCACCCAGAAACCCTTCTCAAAGAACCCTCCATCCCGATGGCATAGGATGCAAAATTTTTAGGCCAAATTTTGGACGAAAAGACATATTTTTGCCCTCACATTTTAGATCTTAAAAGTAAATGTAATAAAACATTGAATTTGGAGCACAGTCCATCACGCCCATCGCCAAGGACTTCGACTTTCATTGAGGGCATTCAGACATTCCCAGTCCTTAGTCCATGTGCCGTCAAGAAAGAACTAGGCTTGGAGCTGTAATGCCAGCATTGAAGTATTATTTTAAAATGAAAAGTAATAACGAACATTCCATGTATGATAAGGTTCAGCATCCAGCCTTTGGTATGTTTTATGCCAATAAAAAATCATACATGTCTCATCTGAATACAGAATACGCTCTGTATTGCAGCTATTAACATTCAAAATATTGAAGTTTTATCCAAGGAGGATGAGCATGCTTCCGGGAGAAATTGTAATATTCGAGCAAATGATGAGTTTTATAAACTTCCTGAATCTTCAACTTCTGACGATGTTTTTTTACAGCTTTCTTTAATACCATAGGAAGCAATATATATATATATATATATATAATTAAGCCTGCGCTTACGGATCGGTCTAAAATAGCGCATTGCGCAGTTCCCCTGTTCTTTTTAATGATCTTACTGTAACAAAATAGTCACACGAATATTTTACGGTTTTCATAGCGGAGATTTTTGACATTTTTTAAACCTTGAATGATATTGAAAGATTACCAGAGAAAAAAATTGAATGCTTGCACAGATTATAGAACCTCTGTGGAAGCTCTTCTAAATGTCTCTAACCAAAGTTATCTACTGGTGTTGAAATCGACAGAAGTTCTCTTGCCCGAAAGTTCAGGGATACGTTATCTTATTTTGCTGCATTCCAAGCCATAAAGTTATATCGAGGAAAGAAAATGCATATTGGCAGCATAAAAGACTAAAGTTATAAGAATATGTTTTGTCCCGGTATCTGTATAGACCAAGTTTCGAAACTCTCAGTTCATAATGCATGGGGGGACAAGGAATCATAACAAACTATGTTTTATACAACCATTCATAAATATTGGTTTTAAACTGACCAATTTTAATTGCAAAATTAACACAAAATTGACAGGTCCACAAATCGTTGATACTCACGCAAGCATTTATGGAAAGGGGAACCAACGCCGATGTCAACCCCGAAACAGTCAATGCAATTTTATCTCTTAAAGATATTTTCAGATAAAATTAATGAACTCGATTTTTAATGATTTTATACTCAGGTGCTTTAGAAATGACCATCTTTGCTTAAGAAACTTATTAGAAGACCCTCAATATATTTTATCAGGTACAGTGCGCAACTAAATGAATGGGATACCTCTGTAACTCTGATATGTATCATTAAATCTTCACAAAACTAGTTTCGATGTTAGTGGCTCAAGAGGGCAAGTTTATTCAGATCAAAAAACTGATTAACCGAGTTAATTAACAGCTATCTCAGAATTTTCCCATCATGCCTATCAATTGTTTTCGCTGAATCGACTCCCCATAATGAAATTAGCTTCTCCAAAATTTTTTATGGAGAAGCTAATTTTTGATTAAAATTTCGAGAGTTACAGGGTTTTGAAAAAAGGCGCTCCCCAAGTTAAATAAATTTTAGGAACTTCTGACGATATCTCGGAAAGTATTATATATTTTTCAAACTTTTTTCACTCACTAAAAGAGCACTATTTTTTTACATAAAGTCATGAAAAGAATTTATAAATAAAAAAATAATAAGTTTTAAAAAATTTAAAACTTGACTGAAAAAAAGTGAATTGTAACATAGTAAAATTTTTGCATGTGAGCAAAGAAGAGACGCTATAACGCCGGGATCCAAAAAAATCAAGAGTATATCTATAATAGTTTCCGAAATATTTACAAAAAACGGCAAATTCCCACTGTTGGCAGACAACACACACTTTTTGAGGGACCGTTTATTATATTTATTTGCATTTATCGGTCTACTTTTCATGAAGCACGAGCTTTAATAATCATTATAAACTCACGGTAGAATGAATGTACTTTTATTTTAATATCAGACTATTTTAACACGAAATAAATTTTGCCTTCTTTTCGAAAAATTGAACATTTTATGTTAATCTGATCAAAGGATTACCCGATTGTTCAGGATTTTCATTCTAATTCAGACTAAACCATAAATCTCTTGGTCGTATGGGACCGTTCAAATATTACGTAAGCACCCTAAGGGGGGGGAGGTGGTTTGCTATTTGCTTATTTTTGCTGACAAGGGGGGGAGGGGGTATGAGTGATGCTTACGTAAGACATTAAAACCACTTTATTTCAGAAAATCTCTTGTAACTTGCAAAAATAACTTTACAAAAAATTAAATTTGGCAAAAGAAAATTAAACTTGAATTTTTAAAATTGTGATAAACTAAGAAATTTTCTTAAACACAATTGTAAGGAAATTAAATATATATAGTTTTTTCATTTTAAGCCGAGTTGCAGTTTTTTATTTGAATTAAGTCCTAAAATTTTTTAAATTAGATTATTACTGTTATACGTTTTGTGAAAAAAATAAAGGGGGGGGGTTGTCGTTTGCTTACGTAATTATAAGAGGGGGGTTTGCGATTTGCTTATTTTTGCTGACAAGGGGGGGAGATGGGTCAAAAATTACCAGAAACATGCTTGCGTAATATTTGAACGGCCCCTATAACATTATTACACAAAGATAAAATAATAATATTAAAAAAAAGTTATAAACTCAATAACGAGAATTCGAAAAATAAACGATAAATTCGTATTTCTAACCATTCTGTAATCTAACTACAAGCCGATAAGTAAAATATTAAAATATGCAGACGATAATCTAAATAAAAAATTACAGGGGTAATTCGTGATTGTAATTAATTTAAATTATAGATTATAAATTTTTATTTAGCTCATATGTGATATTTTTTAAAAATTAATTGAAATCATACTAATTGGAAGCGATAATTTTTATATTTCAAATAATTAGCAAATTACACACTAAATTCCTAATATCAGTATAATTAAAAACTCAAATAATTTTTTATTTATATTATGTTTTATCATTTGCCGAATTTTGAATCCAAATATGTTGAAAAAAGCAAACGATAAATTCTTATTATCTTATTAGAATCCCTTTTTAACATTTTCCACATTGTTCAAAATTATTCGTTACTTTGTTGCAAGATACCATGAAAAAAGACTTAAAAGTATCTAACTCAATCAAGCTTTTTTAACCAATTGGATTGTTCTCTCCCCACGACTTTACCTATAGCGCGTTTTCTGTTAACCTTCATAGTTTAGTGAAGAGAATAGAAAAGGCTTTTAGAAACATATGGGTACAAAATTTCATCGCACTCAAGTTTTTGCGCCAAAACTAATTACCGAATTTCATATATCTAGCTTGTCGCCTTTCTGAAAAATCGAGTTTGCATACCCAGCAATAGACAGACTGCCAACCTTTTGATGGAACTGGAGCAAAATTTGGCACATATTTACAAGTCTAGTGATAAAATCGTATACCAAATTTTATCCATCCAGCTGTTTGAGTTATTGTTGTCGAATGAATGTGGAAGGACAGACAGACTTCTCTCAGACGGATTTCTTTGAAAGTTTGATACAAATCTACAATTTTGGTGAAAAAAACCACATAACAAATTGCGTACCTCTAACTTGTTCCATTTTTAAGATACAGTGTTAGCAGTTAAGCGGGCATAAGTCGAAAAATGCTGTTTTTGGACTCCAAGAGTTCTAAAACATGATGATTCACTATCTTGTATGTTTCGTATAGGAACAGTAAAATAATTATTGTTCCAAATACAGTTTCATCATAATAAATATCGACCTATACAGTTCTTTCAACTAAATAACTTTAGTGAATTAAACGTTATTTCCGTAATTTAAAATCCTATTTTTAAAATTTTATTATAAAAATCTTTAAATATTAAACACTTACTAATTCTATTGATATGATAAAAATATTGTCGAACTCTATTTAAAAGAAAAACGCGTGATAATCTATTGCTAACAAAAAAAGTTTCCTCTTAATGAATTTCCTATCCGGTTAAAAATCACCTCCGTCTGAAATTGAAAATCTCCTTTTAATAAAGCATGATAAATTCATTGGCTTAAAATAGCATGACGGAATTCATTTCTCACCAATCAGGTGAAATTTCGCATAAAAACAGAAGATTCAATGCATTTCATTCGGAGAAACATTTTGTGGGTGTTATTGAAATTTTTTAGGGCGGTGTCAAGTAAATAGACTCAATTTTAAGGACTGATGAAATGCTCTAATTTTTAATAAAAAATCATAAAGTATTTAGAATTTGAAAAAGAATGTTCATATTAAAGATCAATCTGAATCGCCTTAGATCGATTTTTTCGAAATTTCACAGAAAAAAAGAAATAAAAAGTTTTTTTTTGCAATTAACTAGCTAAAATTTATTTAATATACTGTCCCTACTGGGTTGGTTGAATTGAGGCGGAGGTTTCCGCAAAAAATATTAATTTTATCTCAAGAACTTCTATGAATTTCCGTACGAAATTTTATACACATATAGAAAAAGGCAAGCCGAATCAAATTATTGAAAAATCTCGGTTTCCGAAATGGAAAAATTTCGAGATAGCAGTTAATTAACTATGTTAATTAACTCGGTTGATAAGTTTTTTTAATCTGAATAAACCTGTCCTCTTGATCCATTAACATCGACATTAGTTTTGTGAAAATTCAATAATATATACCAGAGTTACAAATGTGTCCCATTCATTTAGTTGTGCACTGTACATTGGCTTTTTTAACTTAGTTTAAGAATACGTGAAATTAATTACAACATTGAAAAAATGCATTATACGTTCAAAAACATATAATAAACTTGTAAATAGCTTAGATTAAGATTAAGCACAATGTGTTTAGATATGTCCCTGCGCCATAAAAAGCCACCTACTCACTTACTTTTATTTATAAGGTTATTTTGATCGACGTATTAATTTGTAATGATGAATTCAGATTAAATACTTTAGTGTCTATTTACCTTCGCTAACACGTTCGGGCGTAACTCATCTGTGAGATTAAATTTTTGCTTAGGCTTAAGGAAAAGTTTCTCCAACTGAACTGTTCGGTCATGCAAAGATATATTTGCGTTTCCAAATAACTCTTTTTGTATTTTCTTACAATTCCAACTAAAAAAAATGTCCAGGAATTCAGTAGGGAGTTGACGTTTGTTTTACCGTAAGGTTCCTTAGCAATGACAACTGTTGTCGTAAGAAGCCTGCAATAATATTCGATATTTTTGAAACAATATATTGGAAATAACGATCGATATCATTGAATTGGAGGTTGGGACACAAGCATATGAAGTTTTGCAGGTATATAAATAGAAATATTTAGAAAGATTTGGTAAATAAAAAATACAAACGTAATCGGGCGCAACTTATTCATCTACCAGATTAACGTGCCCCTCACATACATCAAAACAGCACTTGAGAAAAAGCACGATACTCTCGTGCGAGTGGCAGGGGTCCAAGAAGCTACCAGAGATCCCACACCTTTCTCGGTAATACCCGCACTTAGGCACAAAAAAATATGGGTGCTTCATCTCACAGATTAAATGCACCCGACGGAAGGTTAATCATTAAATTATTAATTTAAATGAAAAAGTTTTAAATTTTGTTCAAAACCGACATGCAACAAATGATACAGGAAACAAATATTTAAATTTTTGTTGCATTAAAAAATTAACTGTCTGACGTAGACTGTAATTATGAAACAAAAGGTTAAAGTTACATACAATTCTATGTGTTGATATTTGAGAAGCTGTTATGTAAAATATTTCAGAGAAACTATTCTGCAATTTTACATCGAAAAGTTACAAAATGTATTGGACAAAACTTTTAATCATGGGCTTCTTTTCGATGAATCCGGATGTTCAAAAAAACTCATAGAGTTCTAAAAAAAAGGTTTTTAAAATGTTTAAAGAGTGTAAAGTGAGCTGCAAAACCTAATGGAATTCATTCAGTCAAAATAACAAATGCAAGCCTGAAGCTAATTATTGCTCAAAAAAGATTTAATGAACAAAAACAATAAGATTCTTTGATCCCTGGAGGAATACTTTAGGGATAACGATCCAGCAAAAAGTACCTAAAAGGAATGATATACATTCTTCAAAGTTTTAGATTCATGTAATCCTAAGAGATTTTTATCTGTTTCTAAATATTTTTTCGTTTTTGAAGAGCATTAAATTTGTTCATATGAACGCTTTATCAGATTTTTTGGTTACTGAGTCTTAAAACTAGTATAACTAGTATTACAATAAACCTTTGTCTTTTCAGGCAAATGGAAAATAAATTTTAAAAATTCTCACATTTTGAATAGACAATTGTCTAGTTAACTATTAATGTTTTTCTAGACGAATTAAATATTCGTTTTCGTGTAGATGATTAAAAATATTTAACATGAAAATTTTGTTTTCAGTTCTAGTTTATTAAAGAGCATTTCAAAGATATTTTTCAAGCGTACTCTTAGTGGAAAGAATTTTTTTTAAAATTCGAGTTGTTTTTATAAGCTAGCTGATTAAAAACATCTTAATTTCAATCAAAGCTTCTACTACTTACACTAATTAAATCTTCGACTGTATGTTCGACTTTTTATTTATTCTAATAATTGAATACATTTTAGTAATTATTAATGCTTTTCTTTTTCCTTAATTAGTTAAAAGAAACTCTAGCTAGTCTTGAATCTAGTTCTGAATCTTTTCATTTTAGAAACGTTATCGGATGACGAGAATAAGAGCTGTTGAACAATGAACTAATTTTGTTGCTGTGACATGCATACTCTTATATATATATATAAGAGTAATTTCTTTGAGTATGTATGTATGTGTTCGCTTTTTTAATATTCTATGCACACTCAGACCGTTTGATTTACCGGGACCAAATTAGGCACAGTGTTGGATTAGCAGAAGAGGGAGCTAACGCCGTAAAACTTTTGAAATTCGGGGTCGAATTTATTCAATTTTTTTATATTTTCTCCATTATTATTCAAATACGCTTAAAAAGAAAAGTTATGTTGCCGGTGTTTTAATTTATTAATTAATGTATTTTTTTATTTGTTTAAAGTATGTTATTCTTTTTGATAATAGTTATAATTCTTAAAATTTAGCAAAATTAATTAATTAAATTTTGATTAAAATAAAAAACAATAACATATTTTGCATTAAATAGAAAGGCGCATATGCAGCCAAATCTAACGAAATACAAAAACAAATAAAAGAAATTTAAATTAAAAGAAAACAATGATAAAATGAAAAATAATGAAAACAATAGACGTTTTTGCGTGCAAACGCAGCTGCAAAAAGTAATTGCTTCAACAGAAATTTTTTAAAAAAATACAACAAGAACTATAGAGAAACCAAAATTTACCAATACTTAGAACAATTTGTTAAGAAATTATTCAAAATGAAAAGGAACTAAAATGGCTCACTCATCAGAAACCACACGCCATTTTTAGTTCCAAAATGAACAAGATTTTCTGTGGAAAGGAAAGACAAAAAGTCAAAATTTATTCCTTCCTGTGGTCTGAATCTTGTCCGGCCACCAAATAAAGAACAAAAATCCAAAATTTTTTAAATCCATAATCAAAAGAAAGAGATAAAAATTTACCTTCTTTCAGAAGCAAGCCAATCAGAAAAGTGACGCAATAGATACAAAACAATCAACGATCTAGAAGCTATCCAGTAGCTCCATCTATGAATAAAAATTTGAACTATTTCTCAGGAGAACAAAAACTAATTTTTAAAAATCAAGTTTTAAGGAAACAAAAAGGGAATCCGTTATCCTTTAAGTTATTATTTAAATTACCTAGGGCTTTGACAAAAGAAGAGTGGTTATTACAGATGTGTTTAATCCTATTAATTTGAGAATAAATAGAGTTCTTAATAATTCTAAAATCAAGATTTGTCTGAAAGTTGCAAAGTGAAATAGCCTTAAAATTAAATTCCTTTCTTTTGTCATAAATTCCAACCAAAATATCTGAATTCCCGATTTCAATTTCTAGATCCAAAAAATTACATTTGTTTAATTCATTATTAGTTTTATTTAATTTGAGTTCTTTTGGATAGCAACTAAAAATGGAGTTAACATTGTTATGATTAAAGACTAAAAGGTCATCAATGAAACGAAAACCATAAACAATTTCATTTTTAATTAAATCCCTCTCAAATGAGTGGAGAAATAAATCGGCTAGTGCACTTGAAAAACAACAACCCATAGGAATACCAAGAACCTGCTTAAAGTAGTTAATTCCATTAAAGAGATAATTTTCACAAATATTAACCCTGCACATTTCTAACCATTTGTTTTTATCAATTAAATCAGTATGAAGGTAAATATCAAATAAATTAGAGCACACTTCAATTAATTTATTATGTGGGAGGCTAGTAAAAAGATTTTCAAAATCAAATGTATGAATGCTACTAATTTTTTTATTTTCTTTGATAAAGTCCAAAATTTTAGTGTTATTGTCAATAATGAAGCTCTCTTCCTCTTTGATTTTGTTAAGAATAATTTTTAGAAATTTAAAGAAGACTTTACCAAAATAATAATTATAACTACCAGTGCTACAAGTAACAAATCTAAATTTTAAGGGATTTTTATGAAATTTTATAGTGGGAAAAAGGTAAGGATAATTTAAATTACTGGTTTTAATTTTAGTTTTTTTAGCAAGTGCTAACATTCTTTTGTCAAGTTCTTTTTTGCCAAATTTTATTAATTGATACGTATTATTTGAATTATATTCATTAAGCATTATTTCCTTGAAGTGAAGTTTACACATAATGCAAAAATTATTTCCTGCCTTATCAACTGTTGTAATGATAAATTTCCCTTTTAAAATTTCAATTTCTTTTTTAAGATGCTCGTTGAAGAAAATGCCTCTATTAGAAATTTTGCTTTTATTATTATTAATTCTATTTTTTGCTTCCATTAGGATTCTCTGCTTATTATTTATTCTTTTTGAGCCGTATTAAAGGAAGTTGATTCTTGCATTTTTTCCCCAATTTTTTTATTTTTTATTTATTTCTCTTTATATATCATTCTTTTTGAGCCGTATTAAATGAAGTTGGTTGGAATAAAAAGTTTCATTTTGATTTTGTTTCATCGAATGTCAGCATCAATTGCAGACGATTTTGTAAAAATGTCTCATCTCTTTATACATTATTATTTTGTCTATTTTAAATTTATTTTTCCAAGAATGGCAATAAAATATAGTTGCTAAAAATAATTATAGAATGAAGTATTAAAGGAAGTTGGTTGGAATAAAGAGTTTTATTTTGAAGATGATTTTTGTTTCATCGATTGTCTATATACTGGTAATGACAAGAAAGGTTTAGTTTAATTATATTAGCGTCCCGTTTCGAAGCAGCACAAGGGGCTATTTTGGGACGGACCTTGTAATTTTTAACCGCGGTCAGATGACGAGGACGGCACCTGGGCTGGCACCCCCTCTCCAAGCTTCCTATCGGGTTTCGAACCTGGAACCCTCCGGCCCCAGGGCCGAGACCTTACTAATAGGCCACCGCAGCCACCAATAAGAATGGATTCAAAGGAGATTTACGATTGTTGGGGAAGTAAGTGACAATATTTGGAGGAAACGAAGCGCAGTGGGGGTATTTGAAACGATTTTAATCCCTAGGAACGCCGGGTTATCAGTTAGTATATGATAAATCTTTAATTACATATCAGAATAATTGATATTTGTTTACACGTAAATTGATTCCTAATAGGATAAATAAAATAGTCAGATGTTAACAATATTAAAAAACCATTTTCAATTTTATTTTCTTTGAGTTTTTGAATCCATTAATTTTTTTGTATATCTTTAATTGCAATAAATAAAAATAATGATCGTAGTTCCTTCTAACTTATGCATAGGTTGTGTCAAAATTTCAACATTATCACGTGTTATCTGAGAAAATGAATATTTCACAATATATCTGCATTGCTCAGCTCATTATTATATTTTCATGAATTTTATTAGTCAAAAGCGTTTATTTGCATGAAAATACGAAAATAAATTTTGTGTTTTTGTAATTTTAATTTCTCTAAGCCTAAAAATGATGATTTATTTCGCTTCTTTTATTATAATTCAGAATTGAATTTCTGAAGTCTTATAACTAAATCTAAAATTTTAAGGCTTGGGATAAGAATTCTAGAATTTGAACCATTTTTGTCCTCATATTGATTCTAGAAATTTAAGTAATTATTATAAAAATACCAAATATTAAAGCATCTCTTCCTTTCCTTGAATAAATGCATATATCCCAGCCATCTCTTTTCAAGAAAAATTAGATTGGAGGATTCTGTAATCTTGCAAAATCATGGCTTCTGCGTTCATATAAACCATACTGATAAAGGTTACTTCGTGCAGTTTTTGTCGTCTCGTCCTCTAGACAGAAAGGGGTCCTTTTATAGATAAGTGGCATTACTTGTTCCGTTTCGACGGGCTGTTATGTAGAGATAACGATTTTTGTCTCGTGTTATTGCATGTGTTCACCCAAGAACAAACTTTCTACGAGCATCTCCAGTAGTTTGGAACCGGTTACAATGTAAAAATTAAACTTAGAGACGCACCAAAGAAATTTGCCTCTTGTCTTTGTAATTTCTTTTAACCTTTCCGCTTGATTAATTGTTCTTTAAGTTATTGACCTGGTAAATAATGACGTTGAGACATTGGAGAAATCACTCTGCAAAAAGCATTCCATTTCATCTAATGTTGCTCAAAGGAAACAGCATAATCTGGGATTACCAGTCTACTGAAAGTTTTCATGAATTCTAAAAATTACAAAATTCTGCATTTTTCTTCCTGTTTTGAGCAAAGAAACTTCTTTCAATGTCTTTCGAACGCTACTTACGAATTCAGCAGATTTGAGTTAGATTTTACATGTAGGATGAAAATAAGGTCACTGAAACAAGGTGATACTTAATTTTCTTTTGAATAGTATACTTTTTATGTATCTACGTATAATTAAGGCCAAGATTTTATTTATCGTAGTAACAAAATGCATTTTTCAGAATTTTGTTTTAATAAATAATTTACGCTTTCCCTTTCGTTACTTCGCAAGCCCCACAGGTTGAGAATGATAAGATTTATTAGTCATATTTGCTGTATAATCAATAATTATAATCAACATTTTGTGTGCCGCAATTTCGTTCTCAGTCAAGCCCCAATACATCGCCAGCCTCTTCGAATCTTATATTCTTAATCGATTAGTCGAAACACAGCATCGGAATTCATTTAATCTTTTCCGATTTTCCATTTGCTCTAAAACTCAAAAGATTTTCGATCAGGACACTTCGAGATTATTATGAGTTCTATCATATAAATACATTTTATTCTTTGTTTTGCATATTCTTTTAGAACTTAAACTTTTGCTGTTTTGGAGGGTTGCAAATTCTCTCCCCACAGTAAATATTTTATGAAAACATTCTTTCAAACATGATTAGCTGCGACGAAAAGTTTTCCCCCAAAAAATAGAAATTAGAATTTTTAAGAATCATATCAAAGAAAAACAAAGAAAGGCTTTACTTCATTTATCTTTCATTTTAAATAAGAAAAATCCTTATTATTATAGGAAAGCACAAAGAAAAATGTTAAAACATTGTTAAGACTTACTTGGATTCTTGTTGGAATAATTATTTTCTTAAAAAGCCCTTTTAAAACTAATCTATTGCTTGCTCTATGAAACAAACTATTTCTGAATTTTAACCTAATTTCTAATTAAAACCTTGCGCGAGAGAGAAAAAAGAACTATGTTGCACAAATAACATATAGTTTATTTATATTATTTTATTGGCAGAATATTGCTCAAATTATAACAAAATAAAATTCACAAATTAAAAGTATAATAATTTAGTTTCATTTTATTATACACAGCTCAAAAATATTAAAAGATCCCTAAATATTTTGAATTAATACAAATGCTCCAGTCATCTTTTTTTAAAACAATTATAATGAATTTTCCATGTAATTCTATAAATGTACGGCACAAGAAAAGTTTGCTTTCAAAATTAATTTCATTCAGTTTAACTGATACAAGATGCCTCAAGCTCTTGTGGAAGTTTCAATATTTGGAAGTAAAAATTTAAACAAATGGTTTTCTTAAAACTTCATGTGATACTTATAGGACTTGTGGTTTCTACAAACAACAGAAACAGCTGAATATAGTCTTGGCTTGAAATTTTGAAGATGCCATGCAAATTCTGAGGCGCTATCTCGCAATTCTGTACGAACGAAGTCTCTAGCTATTGAATCATACATGCAGTATTGGATTCAGGTCGGATGAACATGCTGGCCACTCCATACGCTTGATAAACTGCTCCAAAAGCCGACCTCTACAGGACGAGCTCTTTGACATTGATGCTGTCATCCATTAAAAGTGATGTATAGTCGATGGCTCCAGCTTACAGTGAAACAAAATATTCAAAAATGTCACTCCTGCATCTTGAACCTGTGTATATTGATATTTTGGATGATATACAGGTTTGCATGTCCACCTATACTTATTCCTGCCCAAAATATCAGCCAATAGTTTCGATTTTGTGATCGTTGGCGCACAAAATTGGGCATAATTATCGAAGCACTTGGACGACAATTCCGGAAGCATTTCCCGACTCGTGTTGCGTGCGTACTGTCTTGAAGGATTTATCATGCCAGTCTCCGACAAAGTTTTCTGATCATCTGTAAGATTTTATCTTCAAACTGAGTGTCTCACTGTAGATGTCGTCGGTTTACTTCAAAACAATTTGAGGATTTTCTAGACGCAAGTTATTAAAAATATTTGCAGTCTTTATTGTTCTACAAAAGCGGTTTAGGGTTTGAATTTTCATAAAATGTAATGATTTCTGTAAACAGCTTTCAAATTTTCTATTGTGAATCCAGAAATATATCTTCCCTTAATGCTTCGCTCGATTGATAGTAGGTGGTCTTGCTTGTAAGCGACGAATTACTGTTTGTCCACCGTCCTCCAGCTTCTTTCATCCGTACAATGGATAGCCATCCTTGACAAAATGCCTTTTTTCGATGATTTGACGTGGTTACATTTTGCTGGAAATTCGTTTCTTTCATGAATAGTGACAACATATTCACTTTGACCAATCTATTGTGCCATGCACGAAATATTTCATGAGTTCAAAAAGTTTCTTACCAATACAAGGACTAGGAATTTCTTATTAAATAATCCAATCAATTTGATTTGGTCTTCATGTGTTTGTTAGTCAAACCGAAATGTGCTAATACGGAAGTCAACGTTCCTGTCATTTGCTGGAGTACACTTGTTCCCAATAGTTAGGATCATAAGAACATCACCCCGTCCTGCAAAAGCATCCGGGTAAACCTGAAAGCCCGGCCGGTACGACAGCATAGTCAGGCACTGAGGTTCTTGCATTATAGCCCCCCATTACAAGAGGCTCATGCAACAACCGGGGTACGATCTGTCTTCGGAGATGGTCCCAAAGAGCCACACCACTATTATTGTACCATTAGGTTGGCGTGAGTCAGCTTACTTATACGGCAGCCTATTATCCGTGAACTCGCGGTGCCCCCCCCTGATGGGATTCCCAAAAGTTAAGCATAATTCCTAAGATACGAAAAATTTGGGAGTAATATGGATAACAACGGTTCACAATCAGTTGTGGATAATCGTGGAAACTCGCATTTTACATTGAAGATTCGGTCTTGAGGGTATTTAGGGTACCGGTCAGAAAGTGATGAAGAAGAAAATGATGTGGGTTCGCCAGTTTCACAGAAAGTTGATAATGATTTACAACACCCATCAATAGTTTTATTTGCGGTGCGCAGTATTTACATGCATTTTCATAAAAATAGCACGTATATTCGGGAAGATATAAAGGTTTGCTTAAAAAATCCCAAATTTTTCCGTATGTGTTTTGCTATAATGTACAGAGTTTTCAACCAGATTATTCGAAACTTACAGAATACATAACAATATGCCGGAGAAGTATTATATTAAAATTCAAAATAAATACTTTAAATATTTGAAGAAATATTACAAATATTTTTCCGCATGTGAGAAATATAGTATCATTTTTCTTTCATAATTTCGGAACCAGGTATATAGGGACGCGTATATATATAAATTCTAGTTGAATTCCGTTAGGATTCAGAAAGACATCGACATTGCAAGGAGCTGAATTTTAGTTATTTTCTATGAAAAGATAAATGATAAATGGTTCTCCACAAATTTATATCTTTTAAACTTCAATCTTTGCACGGGTGTTTAACATATTTCTAACCTTTACGCAATTCAATATAATTATTCCGTTCTCAAAAAGTCAGTGTTCCTCGTTAAAAGCGTACAATTCCTCTTAAAACAGAATATTGTAATATTTTTGACGAGAAATAGAGGTAAAGATATGAAACGTTTCATGATATGAAATATTTAAAATAATCAAAACAAAAGCGAAACTAACAAACTAAATATCAGCGATTCTCTTCTTTCTTCCAGAATTGAACCGAATTTCTTATGAATGCGCTAACTAAGGTTAAGAAAAACGCTCGCCAAAATGTTTTGTTTAAAAAATACCGGTATGAACAGGACATAAAATGCAAAATATATTATTAAATTAACCGATTGATAATTAATAGAATAATGTTGTGCTATTGGTAAGATATAGATTTGTCAATCTTTTAATTATAAAATCCATTTCGTAAATTTGTAAAGGTATCATCAGAATATTATCCAGATACTAAAAAATCATTTAAACAACAGGAAAAAATTTTTCATTTCAAGTTAAGGAGCAATTCTTACTGATTTAAGAAAGCCAACTAAGGGAGACAAGAAGTACCTGAGTTCAGAAAATCTCTTTCATATTATTCTGTATTGAAATTCTTGTTCAAATAACTTTTATTTGTCTGAATTTCAATAATTTCCAGAACTGCATTGAATATTTAACAAAAAAATTAATTTAATTTGTTTTTATGATCTTTCAAGTATGTTAAAAAACTAACGAGTTTCTCCCCGAAAAATTCATGTTTTGATCTAGAAGTTAAGAAATAGATAAAAATCAATCGTTTTATTTTTTTAAAAAAGAGAGAACAGGAGTCATCATGAAAAATCGCAATTAATAAAAGTAGCGCAAACTTACCTGAACCTTTTTCAAAGTATCGATTCCGCTCGCCAGAAGTAAAAAGAAGCCATTTGAATTGTTGAGGTGGGCCGCAGCTGCTGACGAACTCCATCTACAAATGTTCCGATGGAAATTCTTCTCCTCCATTAAGAGTAGTGCTTATCTTTTCTATTTTCTTTGAATATATTTGAGATTTCTTTTATTCCAAGGAATACTTTTTTTATTGCTCACGTTATTCGGATGGGGAAAACTCCTAGTTTCGCTCCTGAGAGTTCTGGGCGATAATTTCGTTAAAGGAGAAAATAAATTGAAAAGGACTGCTTATTCTTGCGCATGCATTTTTGGAACTACTTTTATTTCAGGTGTGCGTGGATATTTATTTTTCTGTGTTGGACGCGAGGAGAGGATGTTTTGAATTTCAAAATTAGTAACGAATGTCTGTTTTGGGGTTGTAAAAATCACGAAATGCATTAGTTTGTTAATTCGCTGAAAGTGGATAAGGCATTGAAGAGATGTGTTCTAGTTTTGAGGTGTTATAAATACAAAAATGTGTTTAAAAATTTCCAATATAGTATTTCCTTTCCTTTCCCTTTTTTATATTTGCTTTAACGCTCTGAAAGATTCGCTGAAATAACATATTTTCATCTCTTTCTCATAGGTTTTAAATTTACATATATGTTATCTTCGTAGAATACTTTGCATGGAGAAGATTTTTGTAACATTCTGTATGGAATTCATTTCTTTAAGCTTGTTTACTAATGTCCATACCTTAAATATACACATGTACGGAACATTTATCATAGTCAAATTATTCGTTATTTATCTCTATATAATAAATAACAATATTAACTTTAAAGATTAAATATGCATATAGGGTGGTTAGAATTAAAATATCCTTGTTCAAAACATTGTAGAAAAACACACATGAGGAAACCAATGACTCTATGAAAAAGAAAATAAATATCTAGTAAAAAATGACTAATTTATTTTACCTTAAAACATTTTACTTTATATGGATTAATTAAATAGATAGATATTTATCAGCAGGACTTTCGAGAGCATTTGTTTAAAACATAATATTTAATCGATGTGTATGCATAAATATTGATTAAATAAAATGAGACATTTGTTGAAGTGCATTTCTTATCCTATTAAATATTCAGTTTTCCAATTTCAAAACTTTTATATTTATTGAATATTAGCTGAATCCTGATGGAATATTCCTAAATAATCTTTTAACAAAAATTCCTAAAACAATTATATTTCAAATCTGTTATTAATGGTTTCTCGTTAATGAATAGGAAATATGAGTCAATCATTGCTTCAGGTTGAACAGAAAGAAAACAAGAAACAGCTGCAAAACCTGTCTATACGAAACAATCGTTGAATTCATAACATTTAGCTTAAAATCCCTTAAAAGTCAAAATATTTCCCTGCAGCAGTTTAACTCGTAAACATCAGCTAGCTTAAAATCCTATACAATATTATAAGCCTAGATAAAATCAGCTACAAATTATTACTGCAAGTGATGGAACACTCATCATAATTATAATCGTAATTGACGTCTCCAGTAATGTTTCCATGACACCAGGAAGATCAAAAAATCATTTTTATGAGTAATTGACTTTATACTTAAGGATTCTACTATTTCGGAAGAAATTCAAACTCTACTCAGAGAATTGCGGGTATTATATTCTTCAGAAACCCTGAAGCAATTAAACAAGTTAATGCTTGTTGGAACAAATGTCTCTGGATGACGATAATTGTTAATTAAATAATAATGATATCCACCGTGCTCTTTAATTAACAACAAACAGTTGAATAGATTTTACTAAGCATCAAGGTCGTAAACTCAGTGTGACTAACAGTTCACGAAAACAGACAATATGAAAACTCGTAAACGACTTTTAATGAAGCACCTGAAGGATTTCTGTTTCACTATCAATGATAAGTTTTTTCTGGACTAATCAAATCAGTTTCAAGTAAATGGACGAAATTTTCGTAGCTTATCTAACAAGTGGAGGGCACGGCTGGGGAAATTCAGTTCGGGATGAGACCTGGTATATTAATAGTACACCTTTAGGTTGTCTATCCGTTAAAATAGAAAAGCGCAATAGCCAGCCAATTCGGAGAAATTAGCCCTCAAACTTTCGGGACGTTTGATATACTTTTAAATTGCTTCTATCGATAAGATACGAATTGGTGAGGTCGATAGAGTACTCGGTTGTTAACCTTTTAGTCAAGGTTCGAATCCGTGTCCTCTATTCTTTTTTTATTTTTCAAAATGTATTTTGAAATTAGTAATTTTTAAGTTAATTTAAAATTTATAAATATCTTTCATTAACCACTTAACTGAATAGTTTTCTTTGCTATCTAATAAGATGACCCCTCCTGTTTTGGAAAGGGACTGTCGTTTCCATTCATCTAAGAAGGCATAGGATACTTAGGATGTTTATGGATCCTACATATTTTTTGTGTCAAATTATAAAGCTAATTAATGATTCAATTTTAGTTTATAAGACTAAAATTTAGATAAGTCGATGCACGAGTATTCTCGGGCTGGTAAGTTAAGCGGTTAAAATATTGATTATTTTTTATGCTTTAAAATTTTTTATTCATATGATACTTGAATAATATTTATAATAGTTAAATAATTATGAAAACAAATTTAATGGTGTTAAATAATAGCTATAATTACTATTATCATTAAACGCCAATAACATTTTAAAATTATTCGATAGAAGTATTTACAACATTTCCGTTACAAATTTACGGAGCCTGTTTTGACCAGGAGGAGAGAACCGCTGTTAATCTATTGATTGAATAATAAAATCATTCTAAATTTGCAGTTTATTTCCCAACAGATCTACTAAAGGAACGTACACATTTAATAATTGTGTAAGATCTGAGAATATTTTTTGTTTCTAATGTTGTTATGAGTATTATCAATCTGGTTCTTGTGTATAAAGAAAAATGAATATATGTAGAAAAATTTCAAATAAAAATAGTATACATGAAATTTATTCATGATCAGAGTAACCATGGTTATTATTTATCACCATTAAAGTTGTGTTTATAATTATTATTTTTTCTTTTTCAAAATAATTTAAAAAATAATAATTTAAAATTTAATTAACACTTTATAAATATTCAATTTAAAGTATTAATAATTTTCTGCATAAAATAACCGTTTATTCATATGATACTTAAATTATATTTATAATTTAATTTTTAAACAATTAAAATACTTATAAAGAAATTCTCTTTTTCCCGGTTAAAACAGGTTCCTTAAAGTTAGAACGAAAATTTTGTAATTACTTGAATTGAATAATTCAATTAATTTATATGGAATTTAATGATAATAGTAATTATAGTTATTATTTAACACCATTAAAGTTGTTATTACTATATTTTGCTATTTAAAAATTATAAATATTATGCAAGTATCGTATGAATAAAAAATTATTTAATGCATAAAAAGTTATTAATATTTTAAATAGATGTTTATAAATTTTAAATTTAATTTAAAATTATTTATTTCAAAATATATTTTGACAAACGGAAAAAAAGCTGACACGGATTTGAACCCTGACTAAGGTTAGCAAGCGTGCTCTTTATCGACAATGCCAATTCGCTTCCTCACAAGGGCGGCAACATACTGGGATATAAGCTGTGCCGAATGTTTGAGGGCTATTTTCTCTGAATTGGCTCGCTATTGCGCTTTTTTATTTTAATGGATGGAAACCCTGAAGGTGTACTATTAATATATCAAGCCTTATTCCGAACTGAATTTCTATAATTAACAGTGCCCTTCCCTTGTAAAAATTATGTAAGGAAAATTAAGTCTGTCACTTGAATTAGCATATACTGCAAGGTTATTATTTACAACAGAAATCTTGTAGTCATTTTAATTACAACATTCAGTTCTTTTTCTTCAAATTTGATATCAGTTGAAATAAAAACACGATTAAGCAACGATAAAAATTTTCTTTCTTCCAACATTCACTGTACATTAATGGTTATGAAGCATATTTATAACACCTAATTACACGTAATTTACTAAAAGACTTACTTACTTTCCTTTCTAACTTTCTAGAAGATTTCATACTATGAAAATTCGAAATTTATAATTGCTGCTCGAAATTTCATAAAATTAACTTTGTATGGTTCAAATCAAACCCTGTGTAATTCACAACATTCTCAGATATAGGCAGGTTCATCAACATCAGTTTCAATATAGATTGTATTAAATTCATTTTTTGGTTCAGTTCTGCATGTTCAACTATACTCTTGTTAAAAATATCAAATGAATATGTTACGAAAATCTTCCGGTGAGTGTACAATGAAAGCAGGATAATGGAGAATGGCGCTTTATTCTCGAATATTCCAGAAAACACGAAATGCAGGTAAGAGAAAAACAGCACTTGCACAAATTAGTAACACAAACAGACAATAAATCAATAAAAATAAGGATAACAGCACTTTAAATACCCCTCGGCGTCTATAGGCTTACCAGCTCACATTGTGGACAAAATTCCAAAGGGACTCACTGAAGTTCAAACACATTCCAAAGTCGTTCACCCGCCTCAGCACCTCCGCGTATTTATATCTCTCTCAAAATTATGAGACGTCACATAGAATCAGCTAATACATTCTTTATATCTCCGCTCCTAATGTAGATAGGAAGAAAGTTCTGGAAATTTCGAGGACCTTCGTTTTGTCGCTAAGTCACCAAAATAGTCGCCAAGATTGGGGGTATTGGCTAAGGCATCTCCAGCATTCGATAAGAACCCCTGTAAATGTCTCTTTTCAACCATAAAATTGACATAGAAGGGAAACGGAATTACAATTTTGTTACAATATTTTTATAACGCTGCATATTTCACTCGAACGTTTGCTATATTGTGATGCTGAGGAAGGTTTTCAGTTTTCATGTCGGTAGTATATTTTTGTTTTAAAATTTTTCACATGCAATTTTCGTGGCGTTTAACAACCATAAGGAATTTATAGAGAAAAATTGTGGCTTCACTCTGAATGGTAATGTTATATTTTTTCAGTGGCGTCTCGTGCTAAATCACCGTGGGAGTGCTGCAACGTAAAGTTCTACCTTGTTTACTAATGATTTCTGCATAACTTAAATTAGGACCTTTTTAATTAAATTTCAATAGTTTAATACTTAGTTAATAAAAAATTATTATTCAATTTTTGACTTTAAATTATTTTTAATAAAGAAATTTTAATTTAGAAATTATTATTATTATTTTAACTAACACAATAATTAAGAATTTTTAAACTGATTTTTTACAGTTCATTTTTTCTTTTTTGCTACGTCCCTTACTCTCACCTCTGAGAGTTAAGAAACTAGAATCTCTAATTACTACTGTCGATTTAATACCTTTTATTCCTAATAATTTCTTAAGTATAAAATTAGTAACTAAATTTTTAATTTTTCTGCTTCTTTATTGATCTATTCCTGTCTATGCTAAATAAGAGTTCATTTGAATTTTTAAGCTTAAAATCGATAACAAATATAATCTCTCGGCACTACAATTTTTTGCATGAATTATTTATTTGCCAGTGCTCAAGTTTAGTTTGACTTTTGTTAGTTATTTTTTAAACTCCCCTCGCCTTTGAAACTGTGAAAATCAAATTTGGTCCGATTCCATTACTTTGTTTTAGTAAGCGATGCCGACAAATAGGAAAAAATTATTTTATAACCACCCGTTACCTTTAAAGGCCTGATTCAGATATTCCGAACTTTGTTAAAAAGCATTTCATTGAATGAAGCTACGATAAAATTTGGCTTCATTGATTTCCAATGGAAATGTTGCGGACTAGAGTTTGTTTCAAAATATTTTCTGAACTTTCGTTAGCAAAAAGAATCTGGACTCGTAATATTTTAAAATTTATAAGATAAGGGTAAAGGTTTTGAATGAGAGTTAGAAGAAAACATGCAGAATGTGACGCAGAAGAAAATGGGTAGAGTTCCGTTATGTAACAAGAGAAAATAATGAAATTACAAACCAGTAACTAAAACCGTTTTCACTCAAACAAGAATTCAAATAAAAATCTTTTTTTCCTTTCGGTATGAAGAATTCTTAAATCCAGTAAATTGACTGCATGATTGTATCAGATTATAAGGAGAGTCAAGAATGTAGAGTTTTGATAATTATACGATGGATCCTCATCTACCCAATTAAATCGAATAAGAAATCTGTGAAAGGAGCGGAATAAAAATGAAATTCTTACTTTGCCATTATCTGATTCGACGACTGGGAAGAAGGAAAAAATGAAAATTTAATGAGAAAGAGCTTCGATCAAACTCAACGAATAAGAGAAATGGGAAAAAGCACAAGATATATTATATCATTATAAAGAAGCAGCTTGTGAATAATTGGTTCATTTTTTATAATTTCAAGGATCTAATGTTTTAGTTTAAAATTTTTCTGTTTATTTTATAATTGGCTATTAGTATCAAAAAATACAAAAGCATTCCCTAAACCTCATAAATTTTAGCGTATCAGCTTTCATACGAAAATTGCAAAGCTCATTAAGAGTTGATTTTTAAAGGAAGTATTTCAAAAATTTTCAATTAAATTAAGGTGTCCGATTTTCTTCGTAATTCCTGAATTGGAATATTTATGAGTTTTCTATTGGCTTCTGAATAAGACTGTTATGCTTATGTTAAGAATTCTATTAGTTTTTGGCATTTGTTTGTCTAATTGAAAGCACGTTGTCATCATCAATTTATAATTTTTTTGAGATAACAAAAAGATTCTGGAATGTTTGGTAAGTTTTGAAATCAGTGCTTTTTCATTGCCCATTATGTTGAAATTCTGATGCATTTCAGAAATTTGATAGAGTTAAATTACATTACATATTGTTTCTCGGACATTCTCACATTTATCAGAAATTTTAATTAGATGCAGATTTATATATAGGGTTTTTCAGAATAGAAAAATGGACGAGAAACTGTATTTTTTTCATTTTTGTGATGCTCTCTATAAAATGCATCACAAATTACCTAAAAATGATCCTTAAACATCAAGCTGTCCTAAGTTGATGCATGCATAAACAATCGAAGTGTATACCAAACTCGGAAGAATTTATTATTGCGAATTTTCACAATTGGATAGTACAGCTCAAATGTATAGGTAAATGCACTAGGGCTTGAGCTCTCTCGATTGTGGTGGAATTGGCGCGGCACTTCACTATGCTACGGAGTGTATCTATACAGTGTCTTGGCATATGAGGAAGCCAGCGCCAAACTTCGAACAAGAATGGCTGAAAAGGGTCGCCAATAACCTCGTCTCCAGGCAGAAAATTCGTGGGATTATCAAATTCATTAGCGAAAACAGAGATCTTTTCCGGCCTCCCTAGCTTTCAACATCCCAGCGAGCTGAACTAAGTAGCTCAATCACCGGACATTCCACCTCCAAATAAAAGAAAGGTATTTCAACATCCAAAGAAAAGAAGACTATTACGAACTAATAGTGTAAAAGTGAAAATGCCTGTGCTGTACATAGTGTATATATTTCCGTCTTTTTATTTATCTTGTTTTTCTTTTCCTTAAATAAAATTCCCGTGTCTTGCCCATCAAACCGTTCAGTGACCGATCTGGTCACGGGTACGGGGGTAAGGGACGGCGTTCTGTTCTGTATAGGTAAATGTGCTCAGAAAATTTGAAGATTCCACTGTATATGAAAATGTCATATGATTGTTAATTTTTTGTTCACACGTACACAAGTAACTTTCAAATATAGCACAGCCTATCTATTAAGAAACGCTATACGATAGAATGCAATTTTGCAAAATTGATAGCTGTTTTCCAATCATAACATTTTTTCGGATTTGATTTTTCTTCCTTTTTTATTTTCTTCCTTATTTATTTACCTTTCAGTCTCTTATTTTAACCTAAATATATTGTATTATATATATGATAGAAAATTCGGCAATTAAACTATGAAATTACTTACTTTAATTTCTAAATTCGTATTGTCTCTTGCACTTTCACTATAAGTTAGTTAGCTAGTTGAAGAATGTCTTCACTAGCTTATGCTACATGAAATTTCAGGCTTTGCCAGTGATACTTTAATTCAAATAGTAATCTTAAAATAATTCTTTTCAATTCGCTTAACGGTTTCTTTTTTCTGCCATATTGTGTCCAAAAATAAGCACATTTTTTATAAGTAATTTTGCATTCAAATTGATTTTATAAATTCAAACAGTTACAAGTATTGATTTTATTAATTTTTTTGATTTTTTAATTACAGGAGAAAAAAAAGCTACTAAAAATTTATTACCTAACCTAATATGATCTAAAAACTGGTTTACACTTTTACTGTCCATCATTAATTAGATTGCTAGAGCCATTTATAAGAAAGATTGTAAATTAAAGAAAATGAAATGTCCGCGAAAATCAATGCATTGGCTTAGAAAAATGTCCTGCCCGAGCGGTTTTCGGGCAAATCAGGAAATTTCCCTTTCGCAGTACCCGAACGAAACTGTTAAGTGGTAAAAAAAATAAGGGGAAATTGCCGTGAAAAGATGGATTAAAATTATTGCCGATCTATTTCGGTCAAGACAAAAAAATTGCTCCATACTAAGTAGAGCCGCCTTTTCTTTTCTACTTTCACTATTAGATTCGAAGCATTCTTTTCTCAGATGTAGAAGTGTAAACAAATCTATTCACTTATGTCTTGCGTCATTACTTTGAGCTAATGACTTCACTTGACATCTAAATACACAGCTGTTTAATCGGAATCGTATGGCTTTGTTTCTCTGTTAACCGCAGCTGGTATGCAAATCTACTGATGTTAGCAGGGTATATATACTTGTCTTTATTATGTGTCATCTCACTATCAGAGTAGACGAGATACAGTAGACCAGATGCCTGCAGTAACCTTTCAGTAGATACTTCTGGAGTTGCCTCCGAGGACTTTTTTTGCTAGTAGCTTGTAACTTGTTATTAGGCAGGTAGTCTATCTTTAATGATGTAATTCTGCTACTGATTGATTCACCGACTATTTGTAATTTAGTCATAATCGTGGATCATTGTTTTCTGAAGTGTTGTTACGCTGCTCTCCTAAGTCTAAAAGGCATATCTCAATTTCTTTTAATTTTCTGATTTTCCCTACTTAGTTATGTTTGTGAGCGGCCCGACATTATTCCTAAGCAAAAAGGCCGTATCTTATTAAGAAATAGTAGAAAACCATTAAAGAAAAAATACGTATCTCAAAAAACTAGCGCAATGTACATTTACTAAAATGTTCACAGCCAAAAGTTCTAGTTTTCTGATATACCCCTTTTAGGCTCAGGACGGCAGTACTTAGTACTGTGAATGTAAAAACGTTTTAATGATTGTTAGTCTTAAATAAATGACTTTTATGGTATTCTTTTTCGCCTGACCAATATTTGGAGTGCTGTATCATTCATCAATATTTCCACAGGAACATTGTGGGCTTGCTTTCTACCTACAATTTTTCAACAAGACGGCATGTCATGCAACAAGGTTATTAGCCCAGAATTTGCAACAAGAGTTATGACCCAACAAGATTATGGCCTAACAAGGGTTATAGCCCAGGACGCTTCTGGACATAACCTAACAATACAAGAAAAACATATCATTTGCTTTCTTATGCACTGATTAGAATTTCGCGCAAACTTATGTGAAATTTAGCAAAAACATGTTTTGAAGGGTGACAACGTGTACCTTTGAGCCCCAGTTTGAAGGTTTGATTAGAATTTTAGCTAGTAAAAAGTGAAAAAAATTTAGACGCTTTCCATTTTGAATTTCTCTCAGCTTTCAAGAACCAGATTTAAATTTTGAACTACGTAAAACGGTTCTGCATATTATGCGTAGCTTGGTCTTCATGGTTTCCTCAACAAGTATTTTTAAATTGCAAATTGTGTTACACATTTAAATTTCTCGTCTCGTTGCTCTTTAGAAATTGTACAAGAGAAAAAATCACACATAATATATCAAATGCTGTAGGATGTTGAAAATTTCACTTCCATTTGAATATGAAAACATTAATCCCGAAATGCATATTTTTGCCAAAAGTTTAAAAAATTGGGTTTTTTTTGTCCCATCTAATGTCCATTTTTGTGCCATCTATTTTTTCAAAATAAGCTCTTTAAACCTTAAATAATATTAAATAATAAATTAAATTACTAAATTATAAAAAAGAATTAAGATTTTTTAATTATTTTTCTCACAGTTCGCAACTTTTAAATGAATTGGAAATGATTTTAAACAAAATATAAAAAATCACATATTTAATAGTTTAGCGGCCGGAAAAGCTAATCATTGTAAACAGTGCTGTTAGAACACTTAACTTCTTGCAAATGATATAAATTACTTGATTAAACATATTTGAATCTTCGAAGAGTAATATTGAATTTTATGAAGGTTGAATATCCTGAATACTTACGTATACTTCTAAATTAAATATATAATTTAAATTGCATTTCGATGATAACTATTCGAAGATTCAAAAAAATTTCAGTTTGTGCATGAACCTTCATCATTTTGTTTCTCTTATAGTACAAAAGCAATTTAGTTGTTGCAATGCCGACATCTTTCTGAATAATAAGGGTACTGAACTGGAATTTTTATGTAAGTTGACCTATATATCTGGCTCCAAAATTCTGAAAGAACAATTACACTACGTTTCGCATATGAGCAGTAAAAAATTATTTACTACAAATACTTTTATTTTCTCTAATATTCAAGATATTTATTTCAAATTTTAATGCAATGTTTCTATAACATATTGTCACGTATTCTGTAAGTTTCGTTTAATTTAGTTGAATACTCCACATGTTATAAGTAAAAAACTTTCGGAAAAATTTGGCATTTTTTAAAGAAACCTTTATATCTTCTCGAATATTCATGCTATTTTTACGAAAATGCATGTAAATATTAAACACATCAAATATAACCATTGAAGAAAGTTTCATCTCGTTAACAGTATTCTGTGAATCGGAATGAGTTGAAGTCCCCTTCATCACTTTCTGGTCGTCCGCCCCCTAAACGCCCTCGTGACAAGATTTTCACTTTAAAATGTGAGCTCCGACTTCTGTATATCCCACTACTCTTCACAACTAATTGCGAACCATTGTATTTATATTGAATCCACATTTTCCCATTTTAAGAATTGTGCTTAACTTTTGGAAGTGAGTGCAGAAGAAAAATGAAACATGAAAGCCTTACTATATAAACTACATAAAAAGCTTACTATTCTTTGATCT